>GL876970.1:683609-705004 GCA_000193285.1 Magnaporthiopsis poae ATCC 64411 | reverse complement strand
GGCCACGACGCTGCTGCAGTTGTTCGCGGCGCGTCCGGGACACACACCCACCGAGCTCGCCATAGCGGAGCACCTCATCGCCAGCGGGGTCGCCATCCAGGCCGAGGCCAGGTCCGTGTCATCGGCGGTGATGAACGCGCTGGGGCTCGCGGTCGACAGGCGGTATTTCGACCTCGCAGACCTGCTGCTTTCCCACGGCGCCGCGGGCGAGGAGGAGGGCCTGAACGGCTTCTACGCGAGCTGCGACGTCAACGACAAGGCCCCTGGCGGAAGCGAACAGGAGGAAACCACTGAGGACACCATTCTCGGAGGAGGTACCCGTCCCGATAGGGTGTCGCTCCTGGGCCTCAAGCTGCAGAGCCACGGCCTGGCCTCGCTCGAGTCCATCTCGTACCTTGCCCGTGTACACGCCCTCGCGGCAGAGCAGCAACAAGATCAGAGCCGCGGCGTCAGAATCAACCCCCTGTGCAACGAGTCGGCCGGGCTGAGCGCCGTGCACATGCTGGCCCTGTTCCCCGCCGAGCGCTGGAACAGCCACGCCCAGACGTCGGAGCGCATCGTGCAAAAGGTGCTCGACATGTTCCCCGACCGGGCCTCGCTCGGCCCGCACGCCGTCCACTCACGCCACGGCACGCCCTTGAGCGCCGCTGTTATTAACGCCAACGCCCCCGTCGTCGCCGCCCTGCTGCAGTCTGCGTTTGCCGCCGATCTTGACGCTCCCGTCCGCGTAGAGATCGACGACGGCTTGGTCCAGGAAGAGACCAGTCCCCGCGCGCTGGCTGTGCTGCTGGCCGAGGATGCCATGCGCCGTTTCGAGCAGGCTGCTGCTGCTGCCGCTGCTACTGCAGTTGTTGATAATGGTCGGCAGCAGGAGCCGGCCGAGAAGCCCACTCCATCGTTCCCATACTCCGCAGACGAGTTTGCCAGGCTGAGGCGCCGGCTCGACGTCGCGTCGATGCTGGCGCCCCTGACCGACAGCACCACCAACGCCACCACCATCGGCACCCCACCGCCGCCGTCCGCGGACTTTTACGCCGCCAAGATGCTCGAGTACGAGCAGGCCATGGCGCACGCCGCCCCTCCCCCCCATTCTTGTCCTCCCTCGGCCACCCCTCTCCCCGACACCACCCCGGCCCCAACCACAACCCCCATGCAGCAGCTCGAGTCGCACGCCAACCGGCTCAACCTGGCGGCAGCAGTGGACGCCAGGGACCCGGACATGCCGGTCGACCTGTCGGTCGTCACGGAGGAGGTGCCGAGCGGCTGGTACGAGGGCGTCGAGATGGACGCCAAGATGGCGCTACGCATCTTCCTCAAGTCGTTCCGGTCCGGCGACTCGGGCTTCGGCGACCCGGTTACGGGGTTTATGGACAAGACGTTTAATACGAGACGGGGACGGTAGCTGTTCACGGAATTTCTCATGTTTATTCTTCACATCTGTCCAGTGCCATTTACGTTCAAGATATCTTTGGTGAATACTCTAAGCCACGGCATCTCGGACCTCTTTCGGCGCTGGCGCCGCCCACCCACGCCTACACAATTCTCGCTCCTGAGCTCTGCTCGTTTGTTTGTTGTTGACTCATCACTTGATACACCACGGGTCCTGGGATTAGAGACACGATAACAAAGTTTTGAAGATATCTCCCGATTCGCATCACCGGTTCTTTTGTCAAAGTTTGAAGTCCCGCCCAACCTCCCCGTTCGTCCGTGTGAAACGAGAAGCCCGATGCGGTTTTTCTCTCCGACAATACGCACGCGTGGCTTGAAACACGCTCTTTTTCCACAACCCACTCATCCACATTATCCACTCCCAATATCGAGCATAACGGCCGTCATGCTATAGAACCATGCACGCTCCCGCGTCTCCATACCGCACGCCGGGAAAGCCTCGCCACCCGGCTTCACATCTGCCGAGCCAACAAATATTGCAATTTCCATTATACGTGAGGACGTGAGGGGAAAAGAAAATGCCCAAGAAAAAAAACTAAACATCAAGCGCAGCGCACGCATTAAGTAAAAAGATATTTTCGCGTGGCCGTGCGGAGAAGGAAAGTAACAAGGAAAATAAAATAATTAACTCATTAAACCCAACAACGCCGCACATCGGGCCTTTTGATCGTACGTTTGCTAAACCTGGCCTTCGGTGAGTGCAACGCCATTTATCTAACCGGGTACAACCAACGGGAGCCGGAAAGAGCGTTTGTCTAACTGCCTCCCTTGGCGTCTCCGCCATATGCGCCGGACTTGGCTTTCAAAGGCGAAGCAATCATTCCCAATTTTTTTTTTCTGTCACTTTTGTTACGGCCACGCCCCTACCTACATACGGCATGTGATGACTACAGAATGTTTAGCAAACGAGCCATCTCTAGACGAAGACGGGCTCATCCCGGCTTTTTTTTTTTTTTTTTGGGAGGCGGCGGCGTGTGTTCGGGGAACACCATGAACGGACGGACGTACGTACGTTTTCGTGACACGTCGACAAGCGTGAGACAAAACATGGGGAACCCGGATGACCGAGGTGCCACGCACTGGCTCCATCGTCTCCGTTTGACAATGGTAGCGTCATTCGAGATGTGAGCGAGGGATTGCGAATTGCTATTGTTTGTTTGTTTCGCCCCCCGTCTCCCTCGTAATCTACGTGATATTGCCCAGGGGGATTCGCCAGTCTCAAGATCGGCGGTGGGACCTTTATCCTGCAGGCGGTCTTGACAAGACACGAGGGGCGCAAGCGAGGCATACACGATAAACAAAGGTTGGTCAGCGATTGTATGGAGTCACGACTGGGAACATGTTGCTTTTTTTTTTTTGTGATGGTGATCTTTGAGAACCCGTCAAAGCGCGGAGAGGACGGATGACCCACGGGGATGGGCAGAGGATTGTGACGAGTCGAAAAAAACACTGCAAAAACTCAACCCATCATCATCGCCTCGCCCTCCGAGTGACACCAACCCGTCCAGACGGACCCTATTTCGCCGGGAGGGTAACACTTGGGATGACACAAAGAGTTCGGCAGATACAATTCTCGGCCTTCTCTGATGTCTACCCCATGACCAATATCGCCAAATCCACCCCGCGTGCTCAAACGTCGCCCCAGCTAACGCCGCCACTTTTTTCATATTTTTTTTTTTTCCTGCAAAGCTTTGACCTGGTGTTTCTCACTAACAGTCGGCCCGTGAGTGGAAACCCACATGGTGTGGAACCGGTCTGGTAAGACGAGAATTGAAAGAAAGAAAGAAAACCTCCACCGAGCGGATGAGAAACGGGTTAGGTACGCTGACGGTGTGTGGTTTCTCCCAACAGGGAACATGGCTCCCACACCTGACGACAGGCGCACACATCCTCCTGGGCCGAGACCTTTGCAAGGACCCCACAAAGGGAAGCAATCCTGGCAGAATATGGCGTGTTATTGCTCTCGGGAGTCGGGGTAGGTAACAGCTGGGCGTTTGCCACCCTACCCAGCCGTGAAAAAAGAAAGCCTTGCCCAGGGGGGCCTGTGGCTCGGACCTACTGGATGTCAAAGCACCGGGAGCGGGAGCTTGTCTTTCTTGCTTAATTTTTGTCGATAGTGTGGCAGGCAATTGTGGGGGAATATGAGCTCGGACGTAAACCCGACGAGAAGAAAAAAAAAACAGACAACGAAGTAGGGCCGTATCCCCGAGATGGCCATGACACCCCATCTGCTAGTTCGGGCTTGGGCCCTCGATAAAGCACATTGTACGCTCGGTTAACCTAACCCTCCCCTCCTCTTTTTTCGAGGTTGTCGATTGCGGGCTATCAGCTGCACGCACACGAGCATTCATCTGCGCGCACGGATGCGGAGAGCCTAGCCGATAGGATGGGTACCTACCACCCATCCCAGCCTGGAGGGGCGCAAGGTGTCGGGTGATGGTGAAACGCCAGGAGTGGAAAAGCCCAGCCTTGGATTGGGGACAGGGCGAGAGTTCCACTGACGGGATCCTGCTATAAAAAGAACTCTGGCGATTTTGCCCATGGACGGGCGGGGTTTGCATGTTTTGGTGTCTTTGACCGAACGGCAAGCGCGACCGAACGGAGACGCGGCCACGTGGGAAGGAACCTACTTTTGGCCCGACGGCGGGTCTGGGCTCCTGCTCGATGTGACTCGCGGCTGCATTCGAAAGAGGAAGGCGATATGGACAGTACGGTATAGATGTCGGGTGCTCGAGACGGCTGGCGTCGGAGACAATGCGTGCCGCGGCGTTCTGCACCTGCCTCGACCTCCTCGGCTGCCAGAATCGGCGGCGGCAGGCACTTGCTGAAGAAGTTAATATTTTGACAGCCTGCAACGGCCAGAAAAGACAGGACCCGGCAGTTGCGACACCACTCGGGTAGCTTTTTCTGTCTGGGGGTCACATCCGCCTGTCCGCGTCCCCGGCCACACCCGAGAAATGGCATTCCCTGCCGTGACCGCGTGACATGCGTCAAAAATGGCATCCCATACTGTGACTGCGTGGCATCGCATCGGGCAGGGCTGTCAAGCAAGGCCGAAAGCTGCCGGTGGAGACACACCGGAGCGATTTGTCCATGTCGGGAAGGGAACGGCTGTTGACCCCGCTGTTATTCTGTCCCGCTGACGGGGAATACCTGTGATAAAAGATGCGACTGGCTTCACGGGATGGCGACACAAGTCCCGCGTTTCTCTCCGGCTCGCCGCTGGCCGCCTGGCTGCATGGATAATGACCGAGCAGTCCCGTGCGCTGCGTTTTGCTGCCTGCTGTCTTGCATTGCACCATGCACGAGATACGTGGCCGAGGAGGTCCGAGAGCTTTCACACACGGGCGTCATGATTCCTTGCCGTGATATGCCTGGCGCCTCGGAAAAGGACATCGTATCGCACAGTCCACCACACCGTTCATCTGTCGGATTTCCCACGGCAGGATGGCCACAAAATCACACCCGCCGGAACGCCAAGATTTGCTTTTTGATGCTATCGGAACCCTGTTTCCCTTGCGATCTTGCTTATTCGTCCCTCGCCTGCCGTCCAGAAGTATGCAAACGAAATGAAACGAAAAAAAGAGAGGGCAGTCAGTTCCCCGCACATCAGCGGAGGAGGTTAAGTTAGAGCGCCTCCTATCCATCATATGATGGCGTGTCCGTCCGTTCTCGGTGAGACGGACACGAACCACACAAGCGGAACCAGGACTAGACTGCATATGCTCGGTCAACGTGATCCAGGCCTGTCTGCCTGGAGCCTGACATAGTTGCACACCTGTCCGTCCACACGATCTGATTCTCGAGACAGCTTGGCGACAAGCTTCAGCCGAAGGCGCTAAAACGCTGGCAGAGCAGTCATACAGCCGAGAAATACCAAGCGACATGGGCTGAAAAAAAAAAAAAAAAAAAAAAAAAAAAAAAAAAACCCTCCTCCCCAAACTTGGTGCTGAAAGCTTGCCCCCTTGGCTCAAACGGTCGAGCGTCGTGTCCTCCATGTGGCGAGAGAACTACAAAACGAGGAATACGCGAAGAAGGGAGGTGGAAGCAGACGGAGCGTTTGGCGTGGCGCAAAACCCGACAAGAAAGAACGAATAAAGGCTCAAAGAAAACAAAAAATTAAACTATCGTCGCTCCACCGTAGACCGACCCACTCAGGGTCGCAGGGGCAACCCGCGTGCCTGTTCGGAGCACCTAAAGCACATCTTAGGGGAAGAATACGACGCCGGCTACAACGCCGTCGAGCTGAAGGCTGTAGGATCTGGATTCTGGGTGGCTGCTGTGCTGCCTAGCATAGCAAAAGGAGCGGCGCCATGACCCCTGGCTGCATTGGTTTGTGGCCGCAGATCCTGCCTGGACCGGGCGGAAAAGAGGAAAAGAGCAGCGTTCGCTAGCACAAAATCGGGCAGGGAGGGGGTGTGTATATGTTGGGAAAAACAGCAGGGAACCCCCGAAGAGGGGCCAGGCAGGCGGCTTGATCCGTCGAAAGTCAAAAGATAAAAGAGAGCACGCACACACACTGGTGACCAGACGCGATCCCCAACTGGGTTCGACCGGTGACCGACGGGCTGGTTGGACATTGTGATATTGTGATGTTGCGACGCTGGGACGGACTGGAAGGGACAAGTCTGAGCTGGCGGAATTCGTTATTGGAGCGGGTGGCTCTCCTCTCGGGCAAAAGAGTGGCAGCTTTGTTTGACTGATGTCGTGTTGTGTGTTAGCCCCGTCGTGATCGCCGGTCGATGGTGAAGGCGTCTAGCTAAAAAAGAAAGCTCAGACGAAACCATTCGGATCGGACATGGGAACGTGATGCTTTTTGATGCCCTGTCACAGCGGCAACTCCCCGACCAATACGGAGGCGAGCGCCGGCTCAGCCGTAATGGGCAGCAATAGCTTGGCCGAAGAAATACAGCGATGAATCGGTGACCCAGATCCTCGGGGTGAGCTAGTCGACCACCTTTCACGACAACAAAACGAACCGGACTTTAACCACGTGAGGAAACTCACCGGTCCCCATCCATCCACACCAGAACGACACCGTTGCGTCAGGGCTGGTGGTGGTGGTGAGGTGGTGTGGTGTGGTGTGGTGATGGTAATGGCACGAAAAGCACGCGCGCAAATCAAGATGAGGAGAGGAAGAAGAGCCCCGCCCTTGTTTGTTTCGAAAGACGAAAAATAGGGGGGAAACCGGCGGCCGGCGGAAGACCGGGGCACAGAAGCCGCGTGGAAGGATTGCCCGCTAAGAAAGACGCCGGCCCCGGCGCCGTCTGGTTTCTTCCCAGCCTAACCGAGAAGGATATCATTTCCGCTCCAGATGCAGCAAAATCGCCGACTGGCGTTTCTTATTTTGTTTGTTTTTTTATTATGCATAAAGGGAATAAGACGAATCACAGCTTCCTGGGCATTAACCCTGCACGGGGCTTGAATTAGTCTGGACATAGCTGGGATATCATCACTGGTGAATCTCGCTGTTGTGTTGATGAAAAAAAACATACCATGCAGAAGCGCGAGGGCGGCTGCAAGAAAGAATGTGACTCGTCGGGATCTGTGCGAGAGATAGGCCTTGCGTTGTGGTCGCGGGCCGATAGCTCGCTCGCGGGAACAAGAGAAAGTAGGACGGATGGGACGGTCGGGATTGAGGCTTGGGTTGGGTGTATAGAGCAGAGCCTTGTCGCGAAGAGGAAAGAGAAGAAAAGTAAAGAAAGAAAAATCATACCCGACAGGAGCCGCGGCTGCCGCGGAGCAAGCTCCGGCCTGGGGTGTTTCTTCTGTCTAGGTTGGCCGTCATCCCCGCCAAGTTAGCATCCTGGAACCCAGTCGGCCGTGTAGAAGTCCGCGAAGCGCGTCAATAGGAAGGTAACCATTGCTCCCCCACGCCGTCGGTAAACCTATACGGAAGGGATTCGTTCAATATCGCACGCTCATCCAATGGATCACAGCACATGTCTCCAAAAGCAAAGCACGAAACATTGGAACCTTGATGGGCAAATGCCGTGTGGGGTTTCGTGGTTTTGCTTTTTCTCTCTCGGGCTGAATGTGGGGGCGGGCCTGGGCTGGGCTTTGGGGGCTTCAGGGTCGCCGACGCGGCCGCAGCACTCCTCGCCCCCGTGCTTGGGGCGGGGTGACGGTGAAACCAATCAATTGACCCCGAAGGAACCATCACGACCTGGAAAGGGAAAAAAAAAAAAGAAGATCCAAAGCCCCGATTCCGGCAGTGATGGAATCACATCACAGCTCCGCTACAACGAACAAGGGGGGAAAAAAAGTGGCTTTTTGCGGCGATCTAGTGCATAGGTGTGATGGGCGATGGACAATATGTGACGGAAAAGCCTCGCGGAATGTCGGCGCGGCAAGCTATGCTCGTATTCTTGAGATCAAAGTGCAAGCCCGGAAAATGTGCTAAGCTGAAAGGGCACCACCAGATAAAACAAACAAACAACCTATTCCTAGGATGGTGGTGCTTCCCGAAGCCAGCGCGTCGTTGCGTTTGACTTTGCGGCGAGAGAGAGAGAAAGAGGAAAAGGTGCCATTGACGAGGGCGTGCCACTGCAACCAGATGCGAGGCACGGCAACATTCATCCCATCTTTTCCCCTCCTCTCTTCCCCGCGCGGACCTGCCTGTCCCTGATTGGCGACAAGTTATCTGTCAATCAACCACCGGTCGCACCCGAGTGGCACGGCGCAAGGAGGGGAGGGGAAGGGAGGGAATCCCCTTCCGCGCCCTGCCTTCCTTCGTCAATACGTGGCGGCACAGTTTTGCTGGGTGGCGCACACCCCTGGTTTGGTTGGTGATATCAACGCATTTGGAGGCTGAAGGGATAATCACAAGTTGATAAAGTCAATGCCCGCAAAAAGAAAGGAAAAAAACGCTAGTCAGCGCGAGAGGAGCCAGGGAGCACTTCCGCGGGATCTTTTTTTTTTTTTTTTTGGTTTTGTGGCTTGCTGGCTACCACACCCTCGGTGTCCCTTGGCACATCCCTGACGGAACCCCCACCGGGGTGATCCCTGATGAAACCCGACGGCCGGCGTTGGTGTCTTTTTTGGGTCGTGATAATTTTCTACTGCAAGCATACTACTATCTATGTTGAGACTACTATCACGGCCGTCATTCTACCCCCTCACTCGGCATCCGTTATCTATTGTTTCTTGTCAAAATAAGAGAAAGAAAAAAAAAAGCAAAGAAAAGAACGAGATAACCCCATGTCCTGGTGTGGTGCACATGCGCCCCCACGGGTGAGATCAATGCATGGACGTGGTGACGCGACTGTGGGCTCCGTGAGAAGTACCACCCAGATCAGAAAAAGAAAAAAAAAAAAGTGCCCAGATGTGATACCCTCGGGCAGCTGCATAAAGCCAAACGCCGACCACAGATTAGCCGCTGCCGAGGGATAGCTCTTCCCCGTATCTTTTGCTTACTGTGCATGGTACTATGCGGGTGCTGTCGAGGTCATGATTGCGATATCACACTTTTTTTTCAAACGGGAACGTTGTCGAGGCAATCAATCCCAAGGTTGGGCGCCCCTGCATTACATTGTGGTGGTTTCTCATGCAGATCTGTATGCAGCTAGAATATGTGGCTGCGCGTTTGTGATGCACCACCGTCACGACGATAATACCAGCCCAGCCGGCTTCAGGAATCGGGCCATCACATGACGACACATTGAACAGGGAGGGCCTTGGGTGTGATCGACTGACTGGCGAGCTGGGCGGAGACTTGCTGCTGGTGGATAAACTTTTTTCTCCTCTTTCCATCTCCTTGTTCTTTTGCGGTGGGGGGCATCTGGGGCGAATGTCACGTTGGGAAATTCTGGCCGAGGTCAGCCTCCCCAGCCAGCCGTCGGTTGCGGAGCGAGGGAGCCTCCCTCGGATTCTTCGAGAATGTCGTAACACTGCTTGTACAAGCTCGTGCCCGTTTCTTGGTCATCAGGCAAGCATGGAACCAACAGCACCAACAAACATAAATTGCGGCGTCAGGATCGTCCGTGACAACGTTACGTCGACGACCAAGATCAAGCAAGGGAGAACAAGGAAAGAGGGCTGTTGTTTGACAGCCCGCCAGCGGGGTAATCCTTGTCTCACAAGGCTGCTGCTGTCGAATAAGGCCAAATTGGGCAGCAAAACTGACGCATCCCAATCATTTTTCTTTTCCTTAGCCTTGAGTCTGGTCGGGTCCTTTTGGCGCTGTGTGTGTGTGTGTGATGTGTGTGTGGGTGCGTGGTGCGTGGTGCGGCGAGCTGCCGCCTTATCCCGCTTTGGTAGGGGTTCTCGCTGTAGCCGCTTTTGGGTTGCTGATCCGGGCACGACACCACCATTAACTGCCAGTCCACGGACCCGTTTGCATTGCAACGGGCCGGCGTGACGAAGCGAGGTCCGGAACGCGCCCGATTTGGATATGAAAATGCCTGCTTCGGCGGAACTTTGCGAAGCGAGCGAGCGAAAGAGCGAGCGTATGCAGATCGACGTTTTTATGTGATATTGATGCCGGTCGGGACTGGATGCAGCATCGAGGCACAGCCAAAAAAAAAGGGGGACTTCCAGCCAATGGCACCTTGGTTCCTTGCGCTTTCCTGCAGTGCAGCAAGCAATCAATCAAACCAGACTGCACCTGCAATTCGAAGAAACGAACCGGGGGTGTGGGGACAGGTGGCTGGGCCCATGTCACCCTCCAGAATCCCGTCTGTCCATCCACACAAATCGAATCTGGGTTTTCTGACCTGAAAGGGCAAGTGCTCTCCCAACACCCCTGCCGCGAGTGGGAGAGGAGGGTGGGGCCGCCTTCTTCCGCGTCGTGGCCAAAGTCTGGTCCGTTCCACTCACGACCCCTGCGAGGAAGACGGGCAAAAAAGAAAAAGGAGGGAAGAAAGAGCCCGAAAGGAGGGTCTGGCACGCCTGAACACCACCTCCCCCACCCATCCAGCTATCCTTATTCGGATACAGGCGTCCCGACATCTCTGGGGGACTGCGACATGAAGCACACAAGATATAGAGTGTGCGCGTGTGTCAGTGTGTGTGCCTCAACTCCTCTCCTGCCCGTTCTGTGTGCAAGACCAACCAATCGCGTGCCGTCCAGGATGTGACGAGTCGGTACCCAGCTCCTGATGCGTAGCCGACTCGAAGAGCCGGCCGGCGTTTTGCAGAGTCCGAGGCGGTTCGTACCCGGCGGGGTTGAACACGGCAGAGAGCGGGCAATGGATAGATGGTCGGGGGAGGTAGCATCGGCCCCTCGATGGCGAGAAGTGCATGCTGGCTGTGCCCGGCTCTTGACGAGCAGGTCTCGGGCCGGACTGCACGCACGGTCGAACAACTGGCCGGGCTTTAGTCAACATGCCGGTCTAGCACAACCCATAAGATTTTGTGTTCTTTTTTTTTTTTGTGCAGTGTTTTAGCCGCCCAGAGGCTCGGTGTCCCAGGTGGCTGGTTCGAAAGCGCCCGTCGGCAAAGGAGAGACAGGCATCTACGGATGGAGCCCGCCCTCGACCGCCGGAGCCACGGACTCGCCGATTCTGGCGGGGGAGGCAAAATCATCCTCAAGGCGGCTACCTACAGCACAGACGTCCATGCTGATGGAGCTCTACCTGGCTGCTTGCGAGCGATACAACGTCGATGTGCGGCATAAACCCACCGGGCAACACATCAATGGATGGGTAGGTTGCTCTATATATGCATGCACGCGTGCTCAACCGCCTGGACTCCAACCACGGAACCAGACTGGGGCGCCAGCCGGGAGCCGTCGCTATTGGCCCGACCGGCGCAGAAGCCCGTGGAGCCCATGGCCCCGCCCGCGCGCTGTCTTGAATGGGTAGGTAGGTATGTGGTGCGCCGTCGAGGGTTTTTGCTCATTCCATCAATTTGCAGCCTGGAATTCCCGTCGCCATCCAATCTCCGCGACGCGCGCACCTTATCCATAACCCGGTCGGCAGTCGGTGGCTTTTCAAAAGTTAAACACGGAACGGAGCAGGATGCGAGCGGCAGTCGAAAAAATAAAATAAAATAGGGGAAAAAAACAAAAAGTCAAAACGGCAGATGTCGATGTCGATGTCGATGTCGAAAGGGAAAATCTCCGTCTGCCGCCATTGCCGCCCCGCGTGCCTTATTAGATTATTGTTTGGGGAGCCCCGGCTTGTGCGACCTTGTCATTGCGATGAGATGACATCTTTTGCAAAGTTGAGTGATGACTTGGAGCTAAACCGAGTGCCCCTGTCCTGGCCGCCGGCTTGGATAGCGCGCACCAGCCATCCAAAGAAGCGGGAGCCAATGGGCAAAACAAGAAGACGAGGGAAACAATAACAAACCTTTCGCGCGATGTCTTGCCCCGTGCCCCATCTCATTCCGTTCTCTGATGATGATACCCGATGATGCCAAAAAAGCAAGGAAAATGGGCACGATCATCCCCTGCCTGTCAACATTAACAACATCATAACAATACCTTAGCCCTATATAAATGGTTCGTGCCTTGCCTGCAACAAAAAAAAAGTCACCTGAGCATCGACTTCGTCTCCGCAAGCAAGCGAGAGGAGGGAGGGCTATGCAAGATCTACCGGTGCTGGGCAGGACGCGCAAGGGCCAACGAATAAAATAGCAAAATATCAATGCAGGGAAACTGGGCAGGCACAGTAGGTCCCCGTTCCCACCACTCGGTTTCCTGGTTTCCTGGTTTCCTGGGAGCTGGGAAGAGAGGAACAAACTTCGCCAAAACAAATATTTCCCTGGCCCGTCCCACCGTAGTGATCTCGCTCAGGTTCGCCGGCCCCAGACCGAAGTCCAGAACGGACGAACCCTCGTCCGCCTCTGATGGAGAATGGGGAGAGGTTAGTTTCATTTCTATGCACTCCTTGCTCGGTATAGTGCACCATGTATATATGTATTGACCTTTTTTTTTTCTCGCCATATATATCCGTCGGGTTTCTTTGTCATTTGATGTCCCTGTCCATCAGCGTCATTTTGAACACTACCCAGTTCCCACAAGCGTTGTGCTAGCTCCTTCCACCCCTTGGAACTCGGCACAACCGGCGGGCGGCTTAAAAGGAGCGCAGTCCTCTTGCGCCTGCGCTGAAGCAAGTGGAGCAAAAGGGGGCGCAAAGAAACAAATAACGCCAGGGAGAAAAAAAAAAGTTCTTCACAAACTCGGTTGCGATCATCGGGGACGGTGGGTGATGGTCCCCTGTGCTGAGGGAGGGGGTGGGATGGATCCCTTGCCCTGTCCCCTTCCCTTCCCCTTCCCATAGCCCTGGTTTAGCCTCGCTCTCTCGACTGGTTAGCGGTCGGAAGGAGCCCCGAGCTGTTGAGCTAGCGAGACCCTTGCGCAACTCCACTAAGTCGAACCGAAGAAGAGAAAAGAAGAGAGAGGACAAGGCACGAAAGGATTCTTTTTTATTTTATTTTATCGTTCCTCCCTGGTTCTGGGTTGCATATCACGCCTATCCTCTTTTGCATCAAGTGGTCGCGCGGTGCAGAAACGTGCATGATACAACACGACCGTCGCTCTCTTCTTGGCTTCCCGTCGTCCCTTTTCCCCGCTCTTCCAAATCAGCGGCTCGAGTTGTGCAAAACCACGGATGGAGAGATGGTTGCATTGAGAGAGGGCGAGAGAGGAAAAGAGGGAGAACATCCTGCGAAGCGAACGTTTTGCTGGTCGCTGTCTCTGCAGATCCCAGGTGGGTTTCTCCTGTCTGTGTGGGAAATCGTGGTGCGCTTTTAGAACCGGCCGCTTGTCTAACCTCCCCACCGCACCGCACCGCACTGACAGCGATTGCGAATCCGACCGTCTTTTTTTGTGGGAGCGGGAGGGAGGCGAGGGGAGGATCAACGAGAGGCAAATGACAAAAAAAGAAGAAACAATAAAAACAAAAAAAAAACAAAAAACAAAAAAAAAACAAAAGACGAGATAAAAATGAGACTGACATGCGGGAAAACCCGCTGAAAAGGGAAAGAAACATGATCTGCTGTTGCGCAACCAAACCCCTTCTGTCACAGCATTTTAATTCTCTCTTTCTCTTAGCTTCCCCTGCTCCAGAGCAGATGCAACGCATCGAGTCCTCGGGTGCTCTAGCTCGTCAAGACGCCGAAAGGAGCAACAAAGGGCCTGACGAACGATCCCAATACCTCGTTCCAGCCCTCGACGCGAGGACGCTGATCCTTCTCTCCAGTTCTCCAGTTTGCTAGCTCATCCTAAACCGTGGAGCTGTGTTTCCCAGGTGGCCCCGTCGTTGGTCGTTGCGTTTTTTTTTTCTTTTCTTTCTTTCTTCTTCTGTGCACCAGCGTGGTGGAAACACCAACCGGCGCGGGTCCCCCTGCTAATGTGTGTTACGTCTACCGTTGGGGCTGGTGAGGCAGCCCTGTCCGCTTGGACCGACGGCGCTGGAGCTGGTGCTAGTTAGTGCTGGTGTTGGTGCTGGGATGAGGCGCCGTGGGATCATGGAGGAGGATCTGAAGTGTGCTTCTGTTTGCAAGTGACAGCCGCTGGAAAAAGGGTCATCCTCCTCTGCCAGATGTCATGTTCCGCCGTAAACGCTCGCATCCTAATATTCTGTTCCTTGTGCCTTTTGTTGCTGTGCTGCTTGTGCTGGGCGCGGGTTGATCCTGGCACCAGACCCTGAGCCTTAGCTGCTCTGCCATGACGGGGGGCGGCGCATTGGCCCTAGGCTGGAGCAGGCACAAGTGGTCGCTGAAGGTGGGGCTGTGGGAAGTGTGGTGTGGCGTGGGCAACGGGGTGTGCCGTTGGCTTTTTTTCTTTTCTTTTTTTATTCGATTGAATTTTCGTCCGGTGGCGGCGAGTGGGTCGTCGGGTGGGTGGGGGGTGCAGGTTATCTCTGCAGCGGGTGTGGCCTCATTTTTTTTTTTTTTTCTTTGGCACATCTGCACTGGCCGAACCCGAAACCTCGAGCTCCAGGGCCCGGCCTGGCATGCGACTTTTAGCCAGGCACGCACGCACACCCACACAGCTCTGCAGCCATCCCAGCCCGTTGTCGCCCCTCCACATTAACCTCCGGCCGTCCCCATACAACTTGACCTGACTGACCTTCAGCAATGCTCCTGCAGAAGTGCTGCACGTCTGTCTTCCACTTTCTGCCCTCGTCCGATCTCGTGTCGCCTGCCCACCCCCCCCTCCAGCAAAACAAAACCCACCTCAATCCGGTGCATGATTGTCGCGACTGTTTCGGCTTTTTGCAACTGCTCCCTGTCGCCCGTTTAACTACGCTGGACTTGTGCTTTCTCTTCTCGTTCTTTTTTGGTTGCTGCTCTTTTCACTGCTCACTGCTTATCACTGCTCTGGCGGTTGTGCCGAGGACAAGGACCAAGAAGAAGAATTACTGGATGAATTGAATCGACCCCGGAAATAACAACAACAACAAACACCAGAGCAACCACCCACGACACCCATTCACTTGGCTACCGACCTACTTACTCTTGCTCTCAGCAACAAACAGCGGCCTGCCTTGCAGCTGTCCCGCACACACGCACGTCTAACGCTCGCTTGCATCAGCCGGCCCCCAACGCATCCCAAGCGCCTCGAACAACCACACACGGCTTCACCCGGGCCAAGGCGCCCTTCCAACTCCAGACCCGTCATTTTGGGTAGATATCCTGCTTTGGGGGCGAGATTTACCGATCCCCGGGATCCTCCCTTCTACCGGCGCCGCACCCAGGTCAGAGGACGACCAGGCGTGTTTCCAGCTGCCCGTTGATCGCCATCGCCCATGCTCGCCTCCACGCGCATTGAGCAGCGATGGTAATGCTCGACGGCCATTCCATGCGAGCGAGCCTACAGGTGGCTCCCCTTGCAATACACAAGACGTCTCGCTCTGCCACCTCGCAAGACGATGACGCTACTTCTCCCACAACCCGCAGCGACCATAGAAGCGCCGCCGCCGCCGCCCTCGAGTCCGCAGCAACAGCATCCCCGAGCACGAACCCGAACCCGAACTTGCGAACGACCACGACGGCAGACACGGTCGACTCGAGAAGCGCGACATCACACATGACTCCGCCCGCGACGCCCAATGGCTCGCAAGAAGACCTGCTGGCGGCCGTCAGCCCGCCGCCAGTCTTCCACAACTTCTTGCGGGCCTTCTTCCAGTTCCAGCCGACCTACACCATGTCCGACTCGACCGTGACGCTGCCGCTGAACGAGGGGGACGTCGTGCTGGTGCACTCGATACACACCAACGGCTGGGCCGACGGCACCCTGCTGGTGTCAGGCGCCCGCGGCTGGCTGCCCACAAACTACTGCGAGGCCTACGACCCCGACGAGATGCGTAACCTGCTCAAGGCCCTGCTCAACTTCTGGGACCTGCTGAGGAGCACGGCCGTCAACGATAGCGAGATTTTTGGAAACCAGGAATTTATGAAGGGTATCATCGCTGGTGTGCGGTACCTCTTGGTATGTGTGCTTCCCACCCTATCAGCCGGATTTGCTACTACGCATCGCAACGCGGCCATGTAGTTACGCGGCTTGATTTCTTGGGAATCGTTGTTTCGCGTTGCTCGTCTCCTTGGTACTAATCAACATGCCACTGGAAACAGGAGAGGACACACTGTCTGACAAGGGAGTCGGCCCTCATCCAACGCCACGAGGGCCTGCGCCGCAGCCGTAAATCGCTGCTGTCGGAGCTTTCGTCACTGGTCAAGACGGCCAAGAGGTTACAAGAGCACCAGAGACGGCCAGATCCGAACGAGGACGTCAACGACATCGTCGACGAGATGATCCTCAAGGCCTTCAAGATCGTCACCAAGGGCACGCGCTTCCTCGACATTCTCGAGGATGACAGGAGGTCACGGGCCCCCGCCGTTACCGTTATGGCGACCGTTCTGGAGGAGTCAACTGTGCCACCAACGCCACCCGCGGATTCTGGATCGTTTGAGCCCCAACAGGGACTGGCGCTCCAAGCTAGCGATGCAGCCTCCCGCGCACATGACCTGGACGAGACGAGGAGCAGGCTAGAGGGACGCCCAAACGAGCAAACGGGGGCCGCGCCAAGCACCATTGACGAGGCACAGCAAACAAGTCTGGCGCCGGCAAACGCAAACAACAACACCAGGCGGCAGTCGATTGCCCTCACGCCCGCCTCGTGTACAAATCCGCGCCGGCTGTCTCAGAACAATTCGACGCTGGCGAACCGGCTGTCGTCGACGATATCGCACCGTGTCTCGCTGGCCGGCCCGTCGCCGCTCTCGAGACCGCATAATCTTGTCTCACAGCGATTGAGCGACGGCCATGACACCTTCCTGTCCTACCTCGGCTCCTTCATCGGACGACTTCACCTGCAGTCGCAGTCTCGCCCCCACCTGGCCCTCGCCATCAAGCAGTCGGCCACGTCTGGCGGCGAGCTGCTGGTCGTCATCGACGTCGTGTGCGCCCACAACCACCTGAGCCTAGACCTGTTGGAGCTCCACCGTGCAGCCATGTACGACCGCCTGCGAGACCTTGTGCTCACTGCGCGCGACGTCCTGACTGCCCATGGCCCCGACGACGAGGATATCATGGTGCCCCACGACAACAGCCGGCTGCTCTATACCGCCACCGACTGCGTCCGCGCGACGGGCGAGTGCGTGGCCAAGACCAAGTGGCTGATCGAGCGCATCGGCGACTTCGAGTTCGAGTTCGAGGAGGGCGCATCTGGCCTGGACATGGACCTGACCTTTCTGGAGATCGCCGCCGCCGACGACTGTGACCGCAGACCATCGACGGCAATACCACTCCGCTCGGCCAGGTCTAGCTTTGCCGAATCCCAAGTTTCCGAGGAGGCCTCCTTGCCGGCTCTACCTGCTGCCACCACACCCACACCAACCGTTCGTCCCACACACCCTGCCATCGACAAGCCGTTGCCCGAAGTTCCTCAGCTCAGTCCTTCAGAGGACAACGAGGAGGAGCAAGGGCAAGAGCAAGGGAAAGAACAGGAGCAGGAGCAAGACAAGGCCCACCCCCAGGCCCCGCCCCAACCCCAACCTCAACCCTCCCCGCCGGCTTCGAGGCCGACTTCCCTCACTGACGATGCGGCGTCAAGCATGGCATCATCAATGGTATCGCTCAGGCCTGTCCTGCCGCCGCTGCCCAAGCTGTCCACATCTCTGCTCACGCAAGACGAGTACAGCCCATCAGAGCACTCGGCTGGAGTCGACAGCGAGTACCACTCATCGTTCCGGTCTGAGAGCATTACGACTGCCTCGAGCACTGGTACAGGTAGCACATATCTGAGCCGAGACTCCGAGTCCAGCCTGGTGTCCCAGACATCGACCCGTGCTACCACCCCGGACCTAGCCCTGGCCAGCAAGACGTCCCTTTCGGATCTCAGTAACCCCGTGACGGGCGCCGAGGAGGTGGAGGACGTCGAGTCTAAGCTGCTGGAGAAGACGTTTGCACACGAGCTGATGTTCAACAAGGAGGGTCAGGTGACGGGCGGTTCGCTGCCTGCGCTTGTCGAGCGCCTCACCACGCACGAGTCCACGCCCGACGCCATGTTCGTCTCGACCTTCTATCTGACCTTCAGACTCTTCTGCACCCCAGTGGAGCTCGCCGAGAGCCTGGTGGAGCGGTTCGACTACGTGGCCGAGTCGCCGCACATGGCGATCCCGGTCCGCATGCGCGTGTACAACGCCTTCAAGGGCTGGATGGAGTCGCACTGGCGGCACGAGACGGACCAGGAGGCGCTGGCCATCATCGAGCCGTTTGCAAACTTCAAGCTCAGCACTGTGCTGCCCACGGCCGCCACCAACCTGTTCAAGCTCACGCAGAGGGTGTCGTCGGATGATGTGCTGGTCCCTCGCCTGGCGTCGTCCATGAACAAGACCAACGCCGCCATCGCCGGCTACATACCTCCCGACACTCCCCTGCCGCCCCCGATTCTGACCAAGAGCCAGGCCCATGCGCTGGCAAACTGGAAGAACGGCGGCAGCTGTCCGACCATCCTCGACTTTGACCCTCAGGAGTTTGCGCGCCAGCTCACCCTCAAGCAGATGGGCCACTTCTGCTCCGTGATGCCAGAGGAGCTGCTCGGCTCGCAGTGGATGAAGAAGGGCGGCATTGGCGCCCCCAACGTCAAGGCCATGTCGGGCCTGTCGACAGACCTCTCCAACCTGGTGGCCGACACCATCCTCCACTACAGCGAGGTCAAGAAGCGCGCGACCGTCATCAAGCACTGGATCAAGATCGCGCACCAGTGCCTCGAGCTGAACAACTACGACGCCCTGATGGCCATCATCTGCAGCCTCAACAGCTCCACCATCACCCGCCTCAGGAGGACGTGGGAGTTTGTGTCTGCCCGCCGGCGCGAGCTGCTCAAGCAGATGCAGGCCGTGGTCGAGCCCTCGCAGAACAACAAGGTGCTGCGCGGACGCCTCCACGACCACGTGCCTCCCTGCCTGCCCTTCCTGGGCATGTTCCTCACCGACCTCACCTTTGTCGACATCGGCAACCCGGCGACCAAGCAGCTGAACGGCTCGGACGGCGGCAGCGAGGGCGGCAACGGCCTCACCGTGGTCAACTTCGACAAGCACACGCGCACGGCCAAGATCATTGGCGAACTGCAGCGGTTCCAGATCCCGTACCGGCTCGCCGAGGTGCCCGACATGCAGGAGTGGCTGCAGGCGCAGATCGTGCGGGTGCGCGAGCTCGAGGTGCCAGGCAGCAACGTGCAGGTGTCGTACTACCGCAAGAGCCTGCTCCTGGAGCCGCGCGAGACGACGCAGCAGGCGCCGCGCGCGCCGTCGGGTTCGCTCTCGGCGGGCGGTGCCGGGAGCACCGGCGGCAGCGGCCTCCTCTCTGTCGTCACGGCCGGCGCTGTCGGGGGATCCGTGTCGGCGGCCACGACCCCCGTGGCCAAGGACCCGCCGACGAAGACGGACTACTTTGGCTGGATGCGCGGCGCCTCCAGCAGCAACACGACCCTTGCTTGAAGCACGCACGCCATCATGATCGACACATTCAACATGCCATATACGCTACCACATCACCATCTTTGACGTGACCTCGTCCCGACCAAACAAACTACCATTACTACCCACGGCCTCTCATATCCTTTTTGTTTTGCTTGTCGATCGATTGATACCCCCTTTTCCTGTTGGTTTTTTTTAACCTCTTTTCGGGTCGGGAACGCCTCCCCTACTCTACAACTGCTGTGCTTATTCATTAATCGGGACCATCATTGGGCATAATTCTTCTTTAGCACCGAGCCGACGAGCCATGGCCGGTTGTTGTCCCGCACATTTGGTTTATTGTTTTTTTTTTTTGTTAACATTACGAGAACGAACCCTCACATGTCCCAAACGCGAGAGGCTACCATGTCTCTATTCTGCATATTCTGTTCACGGCCTGATCTGGATGACCCCGTTTGGTTGGCGTCTTGGGTGATTTGTTTGGCCGTGGATCATAGGTATACTGAGACGACAAGCAACCTTGCTTGTCGTCTGTTTTTGTTTTGCCCACCCTCCGAGATGGCGGTCTCTTGTCTTTTTATTTTTTTCCCTCATATTTTCCAACTCTTATCTGTTATCATTTTTTTTTTCTGTCTTGACTTATCTCGAAAGGCGGGGGTGGTTGGGAAAAAGGCACAAGGGAAAACAAACTGGACTTGGTTCTTGAAAGGAAAGGAGCAGAACGCACACACATATACATTGGTTATACTCATCTCATCTGCTTACTTGCCGTTTCTTTTGCTCTTGTTTTTTTCCTTCTCGTTTCCTTGGATCACAAAGGGGCAATCGCGCACGCCAGCTGGGAGAAAAAGCGAAAACAAAGAAAAAGGGAGCGAAAGACACAATCTGCTACAAAAAGGGTTCGCGCCCGCACACAACATCATTTTTTAAGAAGAAGCAGCGCCGCCGCCACAATCGACCCGCGTCGCTCGCATACACTTTGCAACTCACACCGCAGCATTGCGTCTCTTTTATAACTCCTTGTCTTTCTTGTTTTCACTGTCTTCAGGGCTTGGACACGCCAACATGAGCCTTGTTTTCCTTATTCGCTTCGGTTCACCAGTCCTGTCTAGTTTCCATGAAGGTGGAATTTCCTTGTGTGTGAAGGGGACCAAATGAGGATAGTAAAGGGACAGCTCCCGTCAGAGACAGAAGATAACAAACAAACTGGTTGAAAAGTAACATGCCTCTCCGTATCCCGTGCTTGCTTCGTGATTTGTGAAGTGGCCGGCCGAACTTCTGGTGCTTCGGTCGTTGTACGGGTGCCTGGCCGTAAAATGGTGTCCTTCCCTTTGCCTCTCATCATGATGCTGATTTCACATCCGTGGGCCCTGAATAGACAGGATTTTCAGAATCGTGGAGGGAACAATGGGATAGCCACAAGAGCATGGGTCGTTAGATCAATCGATTACTAATTACGTGTTTATGGACAAAGAAGAGTGTTATACGAGGTAGGGCTCCCTTGCCCTCGAGTGTATCATCCCATAGAACAAAGAAGAGTGATGTAGGAGATAGGGGATCTCCTGCCCTTGCATGTATCATCCCATAGCACAAAGTAGAGTGGTGTAGGAGTAGGGGATCTCCTGCCCGTGGCGATATCATTCCAAGCATCGGTGTCTTGAAGGCATCATCAGAGCAAGTACGACGGGCTTCCAGTATTGGTTCCCTGCCCTCACAGCTCTGCCTTCTCACCAAAGGCCATGGCCAGGGAACGTCGACGGCCGTCCGCAGAAGGCGACCCGGTGGCTGCCCAGCGCTCAGCGGCGTCCAGATACAAGCGGTCCAGCGTTTCGGCAGCGGTGGCGTTGCTGACCTTGAGCTTGAGCCAGCGCTGCGTCGTGACCGAAGGGTCCGCGACCCACTGGTTGGAGCCGTCGGTGGCGTTGACGCGGTTGAAGCCGGTCTCGGCGCCGTACTCGAACGTGTCGCCCAGCCCGCTGATGGCGTAAAGGACGGTCAGCGGGTCCCACGACTGCCTGGGCCTGCCGTACGTGTAGTAGCGGTAGGCGGCGCGGACGGGGTCCGAGGGCGGGCCG
>GL876970.1:663352-683160 GCA_000193285.1 Magnaporthiopsis poae ATCC 64411 | reverse complement strand
CCATGACGACGAGCTCGGCCACCTTTGCGGCGACGAGCTCGGGCCCCGCGAGCGGCGAGTGGCCGTCGGCGGCCGTCGAGTTGAGCAGGGCCGACAGGTTGGCGAGGAAGCCGACCGAGGCGACCGTCACGCTGCCGTCGGCCGCGGCGGCGAGCAGCCTGCGGTACAGCGCGACGGGGTCCTCGGCCTGCTCGGCGCCGTCGTCCCAGGGGAGCAGGGTGGCGTTGCTGCGCCAGTGGTAGGCGACCTTGCTGGTGAACTCGCCGAGCGAGTAGAAGAACTTGTCGACGAAGGTGTCGCCGTTCAGCGGCCGGCGGGCGCCAATGGGGACGCTGCCCTGGCCATAGTGGGCGAGGATGGCCGAGGCGGCGAGGGCCGAGTACGAGGAGCGGACGTTGACGTTGAGGCCCAGGAGCGTCACGTTGGGCGACGTCGCGGCCAGGAGCAGAGCGCCGGCGTCATCGCAGTCGCTGAAGATGTCGGTGTCGATGATGAGGTTCTTCTTCCCCGCCGCAGCGGCAACGGGACATAGCGCGGCCAGGAGGAGGCAGAGCAGTAGCAAAAGTCGCGCAACAAGCGCGCCCCAGAGATTGCGCAACATTTGTTGCGCAGTCTGCAGGGCGTCGTAGGTTGTGCGATGATGCTTCGTGCAACCGGGCTAGGAGGGATGGGCGGGCAGAGATGGCGCTTTTATCGACCCCTCTATTTGCCGATATCGCGAGGCGAGCGGGGTTGAGGACGCCCCATGCCGATTCTGTCCGCGCCGAGTGATCACTCGCATGAAAGCCTCCGGAGCGGTGAGCAGAATGGTAACGTTGCGGATACCACCTGCAGAAAGAAAATCCGCGCAAGGCCTCAGAGTTGCCGCCCGGTTGTTGGTATCCCAGGTCGCACGTGGTGCTTGGTGGTTGTGTTGGCTTTGGATCGGGAGATGTCGAGTGCCGGTTGGCGTAGGTTACTTAATTGCTGGCTTCAACCGTCAATCGTGCTTAAAGGGACCTATTACTATTAATGCGCCTGCTTGAACCTCAACGCAACCCCTCCCGTTCGCAGCGCAAAGGCTAACGGGGAGTGTGGTCCTCGTCGGATCGCGCCTCTCAGCTCAGCGGCAACAGGTGCCCACCCCGATGACGACATCCCAGATCCCGCTGAGTGGCAGGTGGCAGCACCCAGCAGGAACCTGAGCCAAAGGCCCGACTTCTCGCAGCCACCCGCGCACAAGGCGTGGGGGAACCCAATCAGGGTCGGTGCGACCAGATTACGCCATCCGGTGCAGGTACGACGCCAGAAGTAAGAACATGGAAACAAGGGGGCGAGTCGCGCTGCATAAAAGTTTCGATGCATCTTTTATAGGCAGGCAGTAAGCATCTGTCAATCTGTCCGGAACGCGGGTCTTTGCCGCTGCCAGCCATCCGCTCGACATCCCGTAAACCTACACTACCTTACAGTACATCATCTATTTCCCCACCCAATTATAGTCGGCAGCACTCAATGGCTTCGGTCGAGGACCCTGAGAAACAAGAGAAACCCGCGGATGTCTCGCCCGCCCCTAGCGAGGTCGCGTTGGGCGCCAATGATGTTGCCATCATCCCCAAGGGAGCGCTGGATCCCGTCTACGAGGCCAAGGCCCGGGTCCTCAATCGAGCAGTGCGTCTTTGCGCTCCGTGTTCTGCCGTGCTGGGCCCCATCGCGGGCGGCTGAAGAAAGGGACAGAGTGACAAGGTTAATATTAACACTCTCGTCGTGTCCTAGATCCAAGATATTGGCATGGGCTGGTACCAATGGCAGCTATTCATCGTCGTCGGCTTCGGTTGGGCCAGCGACAACCTGTGGCCCATTGTCACCTCTCTCATCTTCACGCCCATCGTCTACGAGTTTGGCCCGAGCCGCCCGCCTCTGCTCTCGCTAGCGCAGAATATTGGTCTCTTAGCCGGCGCCGTTTTTGTAAGTCCCTCCTGGCGGCTTAAGCTGCCGCGAACACCACCACACCCACGTGCCTTGACGGCCCTGACCACCAGAATGCTTGCTCAGTGGGGGTTTGGCTGTGACGTCTTTGGGAGGAAGCTGGCATTCAACCTGACGCTCGGCCTGACGGCCGTCTGGGGCATGATCGCCGCAGGCTCCCCCAACTTTGCCGCCATCGGCTCCTTTGCCGCCCTGTGGTCCTTCGGCGTTGGCGGTAATCTCCCCGTCGATTCGGCCATATTCCTCGAGTTCCTGCCGGGCACCCACCAGTATCTCCTGACGGTCCTGTCGGTCGACTGGGCCATCGCCCAGGTCGTCGCCACCCTCATCGCCTGGCCGCTGCTGGGCAACCTGACCTGCCAGGCCCCCAAGCAGCAGGCGGATGGGGGTAGAGGTACTACCTGCACCAAGGAGCAGAACATGGGCTGGCGCTACTTCGTCATCACCATGGGCGGCCTCACGCTGCTCATGTTCCTCACCCGGTTCCTGCTCTTCACAATCTACGAGTCACCAAAGTACCTCATGGGCCGCGGCCGCGACGAGGAGGCCGTCCGCGTCGTGCACGAGGTCGCCCGCCGCAACGGCAAGACGACGCCGCTGGCCCTGGAGCACCTCAAGGCCTGCGAGCCCGAGGGCTACGTGGCCAACACGAGCGCCGCGACCGCCGTCAGGCGCCACCTCGTCGAGCGCCTCGACTCGAGCAAGGTCAAGGTCCTCTTCTCGTCGCCCCGCCTCGCCCTCAGCACGGGGCTCATCATGGCCATCTGGGCCCTCATCGGCCTGGCCTACCCGCTCTACAACGCGTTCCTGCCCTTCATCCAGCAGACGCGCGGCGCCGACTTTGGCGACGGCAGCACCTACATCACGTACCGCAACAGCCTCATCATCGCCGCCCTGGGGGTCCCCGGGGCCCTCCTGGGCGGCCTGCTGGTCGAGGTGCCCCGGATCGGCCGCAAGGGCGCCCTGTCCATCAGCACGGCGCTGACGGGCGTCTTCCTCTACGGCAGCACCACGGCTGTCAGGAGCGACGCGCTGCTGGGCTGGAACTGCGGCTTCAACTTTGTCAGCAACGTCATGTACGCCGTCCTGTACGGCTACACCCCGGAGCTCTTCCCCACGCCCCAGCGCGGCACCGGCAACGCCCTTGCCGCCACGGCCAACCGCATTTTTGGCATCATGGCTGTGAGTTCATCCATCACCTTCTCCTTTCTCCTCTCCTATGCTGACAAGTTCTTCTTGCCGCTCCTCGCAGCCCATCGTCGCCATGTTTGCCGACCTGAGGACGGCGGCTCCTGTCTACACCAGCGGAGCTCTCTTCCTCGCCGCCGGCGTCATCGTTTTGCTGCTTCCGTTTGAGTCGAGGGGCAAGGCTGCGCTTTGAGGATTTCAATCGACATGGTCGGTGGGCTGGGGCTGGGGATTTCATTACTTATGGGCTCATGGATAGGATTCAAGTTTTCCATGTAATTCTACCTGATAGGTGGCGGATAGGGACTCGCGGACCAACAGAACGAATGTCTGGAGCTCTTTCACCCGTGGTGGGGACACCGCTTTCAGCTTTGGCACTGGCGATACTGTGTCCATTCATGGCACGGTGGAGGCTGTCAAGTCTACGCGGCCTACAGCGACGGGATATTTGTGGATGGTCGCTCGGGAGAACAATGCATTTTTTTCTTTCTGTTTTCACCTTCCTTTCCCCATATTTCTTTGGCCATACCCCTCGTGCTCTCTCCACGATACCTTCAAGGCTCGCCGTGTCCCTACTAGTTTAAAGTCATGGGGGTCACAGTAGACCCTGGCCCTGGCTTGCCAGACAGCCGCATACCAAGTGCTGCCTTGCTGGCACGGTTGGGCTGGTTTGTCGTGTCAGGGATGCGGCCGATGCGGCCCCATCCCGTCGATTCCGGGGACTGGGTGTTTTTACCTAGTCAAATCCACGCCTGAGGTCTCCCCATCGTCGTGTTCAGAAACTCTCTTGAGGGTCTTCAGGGCCTTCGGAATCTTCATTTTCTGGAGGGTCTAGAGTGTCTCGAGGGTCTTGACTGTCTTGGATGTCTTGAATGTCCTGGATGGCTTGAGCGAGTTCAATGTCCTCGTTCGTCTGGCAGGATATTAGTGGTCAGTCTCCGACGTTTAATCTTTTTATTGTCTTGTTTTCCGCCCTCCATGGTCAAATACCCACACCCTCCTCCGTGAGGCCTTCGACGACTGAGTTCTCTGCATCCCCAGACCCATCGTAGAAGGTGTGGGATTCGCCGTCTTTTCCGTCAGAAGACATGATTAGGGGTTTGCTGCATCACGCGTTGACTGGAACAAAAAGTCTTCGAAATGCGTGATATTGCCGTTGATGACGGTGGTGATGTACATTATGGGAAACACGTTCCGCTTGGATCCTCGCATAGCAGACATCTCCTTTTATACGCGCCCGGGACAGCATCTATGGTGATGCTTCTGCCAACCAACATTCACTGGATGTAGCCTGAGTGGCATCCAACGGCCTGTCCTGCTGACGCTGTTCAACAAAGGCGGCGGCTCCCTGATGAGTGGCTTCACCGACCCTCGAGGTGATCGAGTGCATCGTGATCCGACGGTTGCTTCGGTGTTTGCAACGCCTACCGGATGGTAAAGGAAATTGTCAGTCACCAAGTCCAACTGGACGTAGGATTCCAGGGGTACGGTCACGTGCGAATGCATCTGTATTGATCGCGATCCCAACGGGCGGTTCCTTTTCATCCTGCTCCCCCAACCAAATGCTGGACTTGCAGAACGCCAATGGGATTGTCCGCTTGGCGAAATCATGGTGCGGAGGTGATCCCGAGCATTTGCTCCAATCAGCGAGAGACAACCGTGCAAATCATGTTAGTCACGTGATACGGGAGAGAAACATTGACCGGCCCCAAACTTAAAAATTTGGAATCCCTGTTCGCCTTGTTCGGTTCATCTCGTCCACGATGGTTTGTTCCGAATGGAACGCGGGAACCTTCGATATGGAGAGGAACGACATCTAGCGAACACATGGCAGCAAATTGAGCCTACGTGATCGCCGCCGCTCTTTTTCGCCTCCCCCCTTCTTTTCCGTTTCTCCCTCCGCCGGGGAAAGCACACATGATGACACGAGCTCCCCCTGCAACACGAAACCCGCGCAGCCTTGGCATTCCACTGAAGGCGCTCCACCTGAGCGTACAGACGGGGTCGCCAAGACCCTTTGGTTGACCGTGTGAGCAGGTCTTGGTCTTGGGGGGCGCTTTTCGGCGGACGGGCGGGCGCACACACTGGGCGCCGACAGCCAAGCCAAGCCCAGCCAAGCCCAGCCCAGCCAGCCAGCAGCCCAGCGCCAAGGAAGAGTGGCTTTGGGTCCGCCCCGTTTTGTGCTTTTCAAATCCCCTTCCCCTCTGTTCCTCTTTGCTGTGTTTGCTTTTCTGCCAAGAAGCTCCAGGCCTCTGGGCGGCGCGGACGGGCTCGGTGTTGGCCCTCGCCAAGGCTTGGGCTGTTAGTGCTGTACTTTGTTCCTCGTCAGCCGCGATCGGCAAGCCAGCCAGCTCCGAAGGGGAGCAGTTGGATTGGATTTGGCGCCTATCACTCTCGCCCGTCTCGGACTCGCAAGTAACAATCGAGTCTCCCAGCAGATCGATCGAGTGAAAAAAAAGGGAACCTTGCAGGAGGGGGTATCTCCTGAGGCTCTCGTCCCCTTGCTCTTAACAAAAAAAAAAAAACAAGGTTCAATTGCCAAGTCGTCCGTCCGCCCCCTACGCGCGGTTGTCTTGCTGCTGTCCCTTTTTTTTTTTTTCTTTTCTTCTGTGTCTCTCGTCCGATGGTTTGCTTGGTGGTTCTCGCCGCCAATGCGCCGCGCCCGCTAGTTTTTTGATACGGCGGCCCACGCCGAACTTCACAAACAGGGACCCAAGAGGTTTTACGCTTCCTGGTGCGCCTGCCGATGTCTTGGGTGTGCTTGGCAGACCACTCATGGTTTTTCGGGCGCTGGACGACAAGAAGAACTTCTTTTTTTAACAATCTCAAATGTCCCAGCTCCCCTCCCTAATCCCTTTTCTCGATCCCATCTTCCGTCTCTTTTGAATTTTTGTTGCCTTTTGTCGCGATTGCCAATTCCGCCAGCCAACGCTGCTTTTGGTATCGCAATCAAGCCGGTTGAATCAGAAACCGCCAACATCCAAAGTGTCTGCCAGTCCTTTTCTTTTTTTGGGGCTGCGCAAGTCACGCAACGCGCAAGTGCACCACCGCGAACAACGAGCAACTGGTACCGGGACATAGACCAGCAGACAATATTCCCGCAGCTCCCGACGAAAAGCGACAAAAAAATAAAAAACAACTCCAAAACATGCGGTTACTAAGCCCACCCACATCACTACCCCCATCCTCCGGCAGAAGAGGAATCTCGCCGGGCCCGCTGCCGCTCCTCCTGAGGCTCCTGGCGACGAACCTGCTCATCATGGCCTCAACGCGGACGGGGCTGGTGTCGGCCGGCAGCTGGAACGCTGTCAAGGACGCCGAGTGCGCGTCGCCTAACAGCATCTGCCTGACGTCGTTCCGCTGGTGCTCGCGTGACTCCGCGTCCGGCAAGGGCTGCTCCTACCCAGACGGCATCGACGCCTTCTACCCGGGCTCTGACACGGTGCCCTACGCCATGCTCTACCACGGCAGCAAGTACGACATCACGTGGAAGCAGGCCAAACCCGGCGTACCCGTCCTGATCGAGTGGCTTTTTTCCGACAGCCTCATCCAGGCGGGTGAGCGCCGCGCCGAAGACGGCTGGGGCAAGCTGGAGGTCAAATGGAGCACAAGTAAGTTTTCTTTCCTGTCTCACTCTTTCTCTATCCTCCGCTACAAGGATAATGCCGAGAACTCCAGGGTTCACGGGCGCCAAACCTACCTATTCCCTGCTGCACAGCGCAAGTTGCCTGCAACCAGCCTCCCATTGTCTCCACAAGCCCTGTCGCCCCGCCCTCGCCTCGCACCGGTCGCTTCCAATATTCCCCATTCCCAAGACCAGTCAGTCGATAGAAGATTGGGGCAAATGCCATCTTTGGCGCTGCTTGGGTCTTGGGTTCCATCCCCCAGTGGTCACTTGGGCTTTCCGATGACCCAAGAGGGCAACAATCCGGAGAAAACTCTTGGCCTCAGCGGGCGGGAAATGACGATGACAACGACAAAAAAAAAACCACGTGATTTTACACGCCCGCTGACGATGACGCCAACACAGACACGACTGGCTCGTCCTACACGTTCGACCCGCTCGCCATCCTGGGCACCTTCCCGACGCCGCAGGCGCCCAACATGTCGGTGTGGGAGGCCATAGCGTCGACGCACGACGCCAGCAACCACATCCGCATCAGCCAGCCCGGGGTCGCAGACGCCAACAGCCCCAGCGTCGGCATCACGGGCCCGTCCACGCCCGGCCGCGGCACCCTTTCGGCCGCCAACAAGTCGGTGTCGGACCAGTTCCTGGTGCACTCGCGCTGGACCGAGCAGTTCGTCCGTAACGTCCAGGCCTACGATGCCACGCTCTACGGCCAGCAGCAGCGCAACTGGCAGATCGGCGTCGGCGCCGGCATCGGCATCGGCGTGCCGCTGCTCATGACCCTGGCCTGGTTCATCGGCCACAGGCTGGGCACCAGGGCCGGCTACGACATTGCCGCCAAGGCCGCCAGGAGGGAGTATTCCAGGCGAGACACTACCAGCAGCTGAGCGGTGCACCGCCATTCCCCAGCAAACTCTTTTTTTTCTTCTCATCTTTGTAGTCGGGAAGTGGGTGGGTGGATGCCCGCGGCTCTGCCAAGTCAAACCGTGATGAGTCTCGATTTGACTGCTTGCTGCTGTCATCCCCGACTATCCCTGACATTACCTAACCTACCCATCCCAGTTTCTTGTTTATATCCATTTCGCCGGATTCGACATTTCCGGTCATGACATTTCGCACCATTTCCTCGGCGTCATTTTGCCGGTTTTTCTTTTCCCTTTTTGTTTTTGACCTACACGTCCATATACCCCATTTTGTTGTTCGTATATTTTAAGAAAAAAATGTTACATCCTAATCGTGGAAGCTACAGACGGGATGGCGTCCCGACACGCCCGACAAGAAGGCTTGGCCCGGAATCCTGGTCCCGTGGCTCCGGTTGCTGATTGGTTCGGGTTCGGTTTAACGATATTTGGAGTCTGGAGTTCAGGTAGCACACGCAACCTTGTGTGCTTGGGACTTTTTGTTTCTGTTTTCTCATCATGTTCATCATGGAAGCGAGCCTTGGGGGGCATGTTATTATCATTCTCATGACGTGGGTCTATAAAGCGCCAGCCTGCACACTGCACTTTTTTATACACATCCATAATAAAACGAAACAAAAAACGGCTTCCCACCATGCGGTGGAGAAAGAGTCTTGCAGCAGCACCTTTCATCCTCGTCTCCACCTGCCCTGCCCGTCCGTGATCAGCCAGCCAATCTGTCCGCTGCGGTGCGAGGGACGCTGGACCCACACACGTACTCGAGGACGAGGACTGGCGTGTAACGGTTGCGTAGCCTAGGTACTTTTCTTCGCCTAGCCTACTCCCTTCCTGCCCGGAGAACGGGGAAGCATGCAGATGCAGCAGGGCTAGACACGAGACACGAGGTTTGCGGGGCGTCGGCTGCCGTCCCCTCTCGGTGGGTGCACGCGACGATAGGACTCGGAACGGGAGAGGCGGGATGGTGCAGGATGGCGATATTGGATGGTTATTTCAGCCTTGGGTCTTGACATGGATGTCCCTCTGTTCCACGTGGGGCCATCACCATCACTTGGATGCGTAGGTGCCTAGGCGCCTAGATGGCCGTGGCTTATCGCCGTGAGGAGTGTCGATCGACCTGTAAGATACAAGCTTGGCCGGTGCTCCACCGGCTGAGCTTGTTCGCCTGCTTTCGGGACTTTACAACCGACGATGCGACTTGGGGTTGCAGGGCCGGCTGGGATCCTCCTGTCATCGGATGGAGCGGGCGGCCTGCCTGCCTGCCTGCCTGTCTGTCTCTCCCTGCGGCCCGGGACGGTTCGCACACGCGCCCACGTGGCATTTGCCTTTCTCCATCTGCGCCCGTGCCGGGTTACAAACATGGGGATGAGTGACATGAGACCATTCCGTCTTCCCGTCAACCCTATTTCTGGACATGAGACCAATCCCGCCAACCCCATTTCTGGGCTTGAGGGATGGTGCGGGGACTTCAGCTTTGCTGCACCTCCCCGGGATTTGCAATCTCGCGTGTGACGGGATGCCATGTGAGAGGAGGTGGGTATCCGCCCGTGGAGAGGATCGGGATGATGGGTGTAGGTGTGATGGGTTTGATTTGTGTCGTGCCCGCGTACCGGGTGTCGTTGTTCTTCTCGTCTGGTGTTGCCTTTTACCGCTCGCTCGGGCTTGCCCTCCAGTAACCGGCAGGCCGCCTGGCGCATTTTGCTTGGTATTGATACTTGTGATACCAGAATTTTATCGCTACCTCCTGGCCTGGTCTTCATCTCCTATACTAATGTTGTCCAGTCGGATGGGGTTTACAAGACGCAACCCGAGTCCTCCTTGAGCCAAAGTCTCGCCAGCTGCCTGCCTGCCTGCCTGCCTGCCTAGGCACTCCTCGCTCGCTCATCGCTTAGCAGCAGCGAGGCAAGCCACGATATCCCGAAGGCCAGCCCTGAGCGGGATGGCAGGCATCTGGCCCGAGCCGGCGCCTGCCAGATGGACCACAGAACCGCCCCGACAGTCTCAACGAATCCACCTCTGCTTGTCAACCGTCTATGATGTGGCCGTGCCAGAATTAAAAGCCTGGAGAGAGCTGGGGTGGCAGATATATGCTGCCCGTTTTAGGTTTTGTGCCACAGGCCTCAGAAAACTTCGTGCCAACCGCTAGGCGGCTTCTTGAGGTTTCTGGCTATGCCAAGTTAGAAGGCCCTGTTGTCTAGGCCGACCTGCGTACCCTGTCCGAAATGTGGCTCTTGCCCAAACGACCCAGAACCACACCGTTTTGTTGTCTTGGAGAAGCCGCGGAATGCGAGGCCGGTCCGATGGACGTCACACACTCCCCGCAAACATAACGGCCGGGCAAGGCAGGGGCCATAAATTGCGGGTTGGTGGGGATCATTTCTGGTCTGGTGATTTCACATTGATTCCGCCCATGTCAAGTGCCAAGAAATTGCTGCAAGGGAAGTCGTGCTGCGAAATGGACGCCGTTGTCGATGCCCGGCTGGGCGATAAGCTTACATTGGGTCGAGCCTACCTGTAGACGGGCGGTCAGAACACTTTCCTTCCAAATTCATGATTCACCCACCAGAACGGTGAGCGTTATAGGCCCATCTCGACCCCAACTTTCCCCGCACGAGGCCAGGTCGCATCCATCCCAACAACCCATGTCCATCCATCCATCAATCCTCCTCCGCCATGTCGCCACGACGAAGCCGGGGCAACTGCGGCGCCATCTCATCCACTCCACCCTGCTGGCTGTCCTTGCAGCTCTTTCGGGTGGTCCTCCCTTTGCCCGTTAGTGCCTGGCCGTGGTGGCCTCGAGTCGGGCGTTCGAACCAGATGAACCAAGAGGGTGCGCGGGCAGAGGCTGGCGCTAATGCAGCCCAGGCAGATAAAAACCCGCACGCCATGCAGCCAGAGCCGGCCGGCCCACGTTGCCTCGGTCTAGTTTGTGTACATACGTAGTCTTCCCTCGAGCCGTTACCCAATCAGGCCTCGCCGGCGCCGCCGAAAAAGAATACCGAGCAAACCTAAAGCACAGAAATATAGAATTTCGACGAGGCTATTGTGTGACCAACGCGCGGGCAGCCAAGAATTTACACGAAATGATGCGCTTTCTCCTGACAGCGCGTTGCTTTCCTTTTTGCGGGGGAGGGAATGACGAGTCAGTCAACTTCCCCGGCATCATCCTTGGCGGGAGGGAGCGTCCCGTGGGGCAATACCAAGAGTAAATTCTTTCTCGAGTCTGAGATGGGGGTCGGTCGGACTTGGGACAGAGATGGCAGAGACAGGAAAGAAGGGCGGAAGAAAATTTACACGGGGCGGCAGCACAAGTACCTAGCACATGCCTAGGTACCTACATAGGTATTGCCTGGCCTGGGCGGTCGTTGCCGAGCACCTACCTATAGCTATAGCGTAGTATTCTCTCGGAGCCTTGCTTTCGACATCGCGGCGACAAGGAAGCGGCAGGCCCCCGGAAAGACAACAAACCGATATTGGTGCGCAGCAGAGATTGGGTCTGCACACGGCCGTCAAAGGAGGCCCGGACTCGAGGCCATGGAGGGCCGGGTGTGGACAGGTTCGGCCGACTGGTTCTTTTTCGTTGTTGCTTCCTCGCGGTTAGCGGCGAGGCCGCGGCGAGAGAGTGAGAAAAAGTGAGTGTGTGTGTGTGGAGATGAGGGATGCATGCATGGTTGTGATTTTGCCATGCCATGTGCCGTAGCAGCTTGATGCTGTAGAGACGAGACGCTGCTGGCTGTCCATTTTTTTATGGTGGAGCCGTGTTTCCCACAGCGTCACAACCAAGGGTCCCCAGGTCCGCAGCCTGCCATTCCCCGCTGTCCAAGCCCAGACCGAGTTCTTCAGTTGCTTCCCTGCAACCCTCCCCGTCATCATCTCCCGGTCCATCGGAGACGGCGACCGAGAGAGGATGAATGGGAGGGGAGGGGAGAAATAATACAAAGGGGAAGGCTGTGCGCGCACATGTCTTCCCTCCCCGACCGCTTCTTCTTCCTCCTCCTTCCTATCCTCATCTCCACCTGTGCGCCCCTCCGGTGCCTTTGCCCGGTATATCTCTCGCTCGCTCGAGAGCTTTTTTTTTGTGGTTTGCTTGTTCGGTTTCTTTTCCTTTTCCCCATCCCTCCCTCCGTGCTTGTGTTTCCCCAGCTTGGCCTCGAGGCGAGTCGACCCTTCCGTTTCGGGCGCGAATCGGCACAGCCCGTCGCCCAGGCGCGGAGCACCACATACGCCTGATCGCTGTCGGTGGGGACGTCTTCTTTCGCCGTCCCGTCCTACCCAAACGACGCAACAGCATATATCCCATATCGAAAACAGCATTCCTAGCGCGGCATATTCCTATTGTTGCTTTAGATATTATCTTTATATCCTGTCCCCTGTTTTCTTTTTCTCGTTCCTAGAAAAAAAAAGTCCCGTTACCATGAGCTTCTCCGACGAGAAGAAAGAGCTCGAACGGGGCCGGGTCTCGGCCGACGAGACCAAGCCGGCGCAGATGCAGTCGACTCTCGAGGCGGAGCGCGCCCAGCTGCTCGCTGCCTTGCCAGATCCTGACGCAGGCAAGTCTGACGAGGAGCGCGCTGCAATTGTGAGTATTTTCGATCTTTCTTTTTTCTTTCTTTTTTGTTGTATTGTTTTTGTTGTATCAGATGCTTACCACCTTGCGCAGGACCGCAAACTTATGAGGAGAGTCGATCTGTACCTCGTCCCCTGGCTGTCTCTGCTATACCTCATGTCGTTCCTCGACCGGACAAACATCGGCAACGCGCGCCTGGCCGGGCTGCAGAAGGACCTGGACATGACGGACCCCAACTACAACATGTCCCTCACCATCTTCTTCATCAGCTATGCCCTCTGCGAGCCGGCCACTAACGCCCTGCTCAAGCGCCTGACCCCGCGCATCTTTTTTACTGGAATCATCATCGTCTGGGGCGTCATCCAGACCCTCATGGGCATCTGCCACAACTACCAGGGCCTCCTGGCCGCGCGCTTCTTCCTGGGCGTCGCCGAGGCCGGCCTGTTCCCCGGCGTCAACTACTACCTCTCGTGTTGGTACAAGGGCTCCGAGATCGGCGTCCGGTCCGCCCTCTTCTTCTCGGCCGCCGCCCTCGCCGGCTCCTTTGGCGGCCTGCTGGCGGCCGCCATCGCGCAGATGCACGGCACCGCGGGGATCCCCGGCTGGGCGTGGATCTTCATCATCGAGGGCATCGCCACCGTCCTCGTCGGCGTCTTTTGCTGGTGGCTCGTCTTCGACTGGCCCGAGACGGCGCGGTTCCTGACGCCGGACGACCGCGTCCGCGTCCAGCGCCGCCTCATCATGTCGCGCCAGGGCAAGACGGCCGAGGATTTTGACAAGCGCCACATGTGGGAGGCCGTCAAGGACTGGAAGACGTACGGCTACATGGTCATCTACATGGGCTGCCTGGTCCCGCTCTACTGCTTCTCGCTCTTCCTGCCCACCATCCTGCGCGGCATGGGCTACCAGGGCACCCAGGCCCAGCTGCTGTCGGTACCGCCCTACGCCATCGCGGCGGCCCTGACCGTGGCCGTCGGCTTCTTCGCCGACAAGACCAAGTACCGCGGCTACTGCAACATGGCAACCGTCACCATCGGCATCGTCGGCTTCGTCATGCTGATAGCGACGCAGGACCCGCGCGTGCAGTACGCCGGCACGTTCCTGGGCGCCGCCGGCATCTACCCGACCATCAGCAACACGCTGTCGTGGGTCATCAACAACACCGAGGGCTCGCTCAAGCGCGCCGTCGTTCTAGGCATGGTGGTGGGCTGGGGCAACCTCAACGGCGTCGTGTCGTCAAACATCTACCTCGGCCACGAGAACCCGCGCTTCTGGACCGGTCACGGCGTCGTCCTGGCCTACCAGGTGCTGTTCCTGCTCGGCGGCTCCGTCTTTATGCACTTTGCCCTCCGCAAGATGAACGCCGACCGCGCAAAGGGCAAGCTCAACGCCGAGTGGGACGCCCTCGACGACGAGCAAAAGTGGATCAGGGGCGACAGGCGGCCCGACTTTGTCTACACCCTGTAGGGGACTGTTTGTACCTGTTTTGAGCTTGCGTTGTTCTATTTTTGTTGCGCTCCGGATTGGGCGCTCGACATGAGGGGTACTTCAGAGTACTGTGCGTTTGGAATACCTATTGTTGCCCTTACCGACATCATTTTACATGAGAAAGGCTTGGAAAACCTCTCCATTTCTTTTTACCCTCGAATTATTCTCCGGGCTGCCGGCTTTCTTTCCTATCATAACTATCCTGGTATTCCCTAGACGTGCCCTCTTTTCGTTTGGTGGCACCTTTGAGACAGCTGCAATGACGATGGATTGCATCTACCAGTGTCGCACGCTGTTTTCCAAGTTCTTGCTTTTGACGCGGAAGCAAGGGAGAGTGAAAGGAGACACAAGTGGGCACGGAAGCAATCAATATTGCGGCTGGTTGCAGCTGCACAGCCTTTTTTTCCGGGACCCGGGCCTCTCCTTCCCCTAAAAAGCCCCGTGTGCGACGATGTCGCGGCCCATTTTCCCATTCCAGACGGCTTCCATCTTGTGCTTGTGTGCCTGCGCCGTTTTACTAGAGGGTAGTGCTTGATATTTCTTTCTTGAAGGAGAAAGGATGTCCTACGCCCAGCCTGCCCAAGACGGGATCACGCGCGCAAGCTTCGTAAATCATCCTCTTGTCACTTTTCTTTCTGCCTTGGCGGCTGTGGCGCCACCCGAGCGGAATGCCGAGGTGTTGGTGGTGGTGACATGACAAGACAAGACGCTACAGGCAGGAAGTCCCGGCTTGGCTCGAAGAAGAGGGTGCAAATAGATGGACTCTCTCGTCTCACTTGCGGCACGGCGCGCACGTGGCTTCCGCGCACCTTGGGGCGTCCGTCTTTTGCTGCTGCTTGTCCTCCCACTCCCCGCCGACCTAGATTCCGATGTGTAGTCACACAGGGGTGACAGATGATCCTGTATCTGCCCTTTTTATTCTGCCAACTATCGATTTCGTCGCACCACCCTCCACTCCCCCTCCGATTCCGACACCCGGACAGACCCGTCACAAAAAAAGGGCCCTGCGTGTCTCAACAAATCGTCGACGGAGTGTGACACAAATATATTGCGCCCTTGAATGGGATACCCCCACAGGGCATTCCGCCGACCTGGCGCGGCGCTTTTTCTCTCATCCATCCATCCTTTCTTCGCGTTTTTTTCTTATTGCCCCGGTCCGCTTCCTTTGGTCCGTCGCATCGCAGCGCGCCATTCTCGCTGGATGCCGAAAACCCCTTTTTTTCGCTTCCATCTTTTGTGCTGCAACTATGGTTCGATTCTGGATGCACTCCGGGGCTTCAAAGATCCATCCCATGCCTGCCCCGAGGGATGGGAATGGCAGCACCACTGGGAGGCCAAGCGACCAATCAGATTGTGCCGCTGGGGTTTGCCTCTACCGGGACTCCATTCTCGGTGGTGGACTGAGGTTTTTGTTGTAGGTTCGCTCTGGCAGGTCCATCCAGCCGCTTGTCCCCCCATCTGAGGTCGCATGCGGGGGAAAAAAGTTGGAGGCGGAGACCGTTCTGTGCGGGGGATGATGCCTGTTTTTATTTCAACGTCGTCGGCCTGGCCGCAACCGTTATTCTGATGCCGGAAACGTTGGCTCAGGGTGGGTACGCAGGTTCGGGGTCGGCGGGACCTTTTGGAGTGAGGTCGCCGTGCTCGGCCTGGCCAATGCCGTCGCTGGTCGCAGGAATGGGTGAGGCGGGAAGAAGCGAGGAGACAGTCTCGACCCAGGACGCAGAGCTGCACACGCAGCCCGGAATCTGGGCCTGTAGGCGGGGGACAACACTGGTTTTTCTTCTTTTTCTGGCTAGTTTTTCGTATCTAGGCCTAGAATATTCCATTATTCATAGGCTGTTATCCCGTCGGTGGGCAACCGCTGGACAAGGCCATCTATCTGAGGATGCGATACAGCTGGGATAATCTCGCCGGCTACACGGCTTGAAGCAACGCGGGTATGGGTTCGGTTAGGGTTCTACGGACCATACATAAAATAAAAAATGGGAGGAAAATATGCTCCCGAATCGTGGTGCCCAGCAGGTTGATTTCCTCGCTATAAGGGTGCGCCCAAGGCCATCCAGGACCGTAGGGGAAATGATTTAATCTGCAGGCAGGCGACTGAGATGGCGGGTTAATCATGCTGGGACTGACTAGAGTGCGGCTCTGCGGTCGTCTTGCAGGTGCCACCCTTTACGGCTGTTTAGCCCTCTCATGAAAGCAACCACCTAAGTCTACAGGAACCGTCCAGGCACCAGAAAGCAGACCGCAGCGCAAACGAACCCGCCCCGAGGCCGGAAGCACGGTGGCTGGTGCTGTGGCTTCCCGTCAGCTGGCACGACAGAAGGAGAGGCGCAGGTGCCACAGGACAAGGAGTAGGCAAGCCTCAGGCGGAGAGGCGGACAAGGAACAAGAGCAAACGAACAAAGGGCCAACAAACGGCGGCGAGAATCCGACTGGTGATAAGTCACAATCCACCAGCCAGCCATCATCGCAGAAACCCGCCCAGCTGGAATGGAGTAGTGGTTAACTCGTTGCCCTCCCACTTGAACGTAGAAGGCAGAGACCCGGGTTCGAATCCCGATTTCAGCAAATTGCGGTTTGAATTTTTTGGCTTTGGGGTGGTTGCGATTCGATTATGCTGTCCAGGTGGCTGAAGGATATGGCCGCATAGTAAGGGCCTCTGAGGAACTAGCAAAACACAAAAGGAAGACATCTAGAGTGCATTTTTTTTTTTTAGCGGGCTTGGCTCAATACGTCCATCTAGTCTAGGCTAGGCTCGTAAGGCACCAACTCCAAAGGCCGCATAAGAAATTGCACACGCGGAGGCGTACGGATAGGCGGTGTTGCGGCTGCCGGTCGCTGGCGGGATCACTTCGACGCCAGGATCCGGGTTGGGACATACTACTGCAAGTATATGGAAGAAGGAGGAAGAAGAGATAGTCAGGTATTGGTAGACAGTTGCCAAGGCAAGCGAATTGGCTGGACAATGGCCCTTTTGAGATCAATTTTCCTTCAAGTGCAAACTGTCTTCCCTGATGTGATGCCGCCGAGGGGCGAGTGACGGTGCTCAAAAACACAGTAGCCGACGCAGTGAATGAGAACCCATCTAGGTTCTCAACCTTTCATTCTATGGGTGGCCGGCCTTTGACGACAGTATTTAAACGTGCCCTGGCAGCATCCCCGTGCCGCCATGTTGAGCTGTTGGTATCTTGCACACACGCCGTTGACACAGAACCCGCGTAAGCGTACCTATCCGTCCGCTATCCCACAGGTAACCACAGCCATCCCTTCCGAGGCCTTCTACTTTGGCTTCTCGCACACGCCGACCGAAGAGGTCACGGATGTGGTGGGCGAGCTGGTCGGGAGCGCCCCGATGGGCCACAACCCCACGCCTGACCTGATCGGCGGGCTGCTGGCAGGCTACGACGAGAACGAGGTCGACGACAAGTCGCTGCTCTTCATTTTTGCGAGGTCCAGGACCAACGACAAGATCGTCGGCGTCCTCGTGCTCTGGAGGCTGACCAGGCCTGGCACGGCCCATCCCATGCGTTGAGTCTTCCTTTTCTTCTTTTCGTCTCCTTTCCTAGTGTACGCCAGCCGGCGGCGCTGACGACACATATGTACATGGGAGCAGCACTCCCCGTCAGCGGGATATGCGAGGGGAAGGGCGACCCAAATGCGCTCTCGGTCAAGTTCTGGTGCAGGGCCGACCGCATCCTGCAGGGCATGATCCACAGCGGCGATCTCGCGCCGAGCCTGGACCCGGCCTATATCGTGTTCCAGGCCGTCGAGCCCAGCTTCTGCTCGACCGCCGACAAGGCCAAGGGGCTCTATGACAAGATGTACGAGCACGTCGGCAAGAGGCACGGGGTCCGGGCCCTAGTCATGGGCTCCCAGGACGAGGACGGCTTTGGCTTCCTCGAGAAGCCGCTGAATTTCAAGGTGCTCAAGGAAGAGCTCACGCCGAACGACAAGGAGAGTGCTGTGCACCTCTATTGGCGCGAGCCCTGAAACGGAGAGGGTATGCTTAACAGCGACGTCATTCGGGGTTGGGTCCCCGAGAGTGTATCAGGAACACTTGACGGGGACGCTGGGCGGCTGTTCAACACGGCTAGGTAGACGGGGATCAGGGATGGGGCTGTCGGCAGGACGGGTTTGCTTTTACATGAGATTTCAAAAGGACAACGCCCTAGAGGAGGTAGTATTCATACGGGAAATGACAGCGGTGATGCGCACAAGCCACCCCCCAAAGGATGGACATCCGGTATCCGACCTTGGCAGTACCCGCTCGCGAGATCTTGCTCAACGATAACACCATGGCATCGCTTAATCCCCGTAGGCCTTGATGTTTCTCTAGCCACCCAGTTTGTCTCGAAGAGTCCTTTCGAAGGATCACGTCTCCAAGGAAGGTCGTTGCGACCAAGGAAGGGCTACCGTTGGAGGGAAAGCGCACCCGGGAGAAGGGGGAGTTTTGAAGGTCGACTGGCAAACGTCTAAGCCACGCGGATGCTGTCTGCCTGTCACCCTACGCGACCATTCGCGCCGGGCGCGCGTGTAAAGTGGCGTGTGTTTCTTGTCGATACGGGCAATCTCAAGCTCTGGGGACCAAAGCCCCGGGCTGGCTCGGAGCTCCGGCTCCTGTCTGCGTTTGAGATGATGGATGGCAGCGTCCCGGGTGGGGCAGCGACCCGCCAAGCCTTATGGGGAGGCGGTTTGAGGCAGGCCTGCCACCTTTCTCGCTTCAACCTTCTCTGCATCGCTTCTCGATGACGCTTTCATTTTTCTGTTGGTTCGTTTCCCTGGCATTCCCCAATTGAGGCAGGCATTCGCACGCGACGCTCATTAAACGTTGGCACCTCCTGACATCCCTCCAATGATGCCGGTGGTTAATTACATGGAGCTGATGCGCTGCAGAGCTTCCTCCGAGTAAAAATGCGGACAACATTTGGCTGGGGCTGCGCCAGTGTCGCATCCAAGGAAGGCATCGACCTCCTTGCGCACCTCCTCGGTCGACCGTTATGACGAAAGAGTTCATGCGAACTTGGAGCAGCAGAAACAGAAGCCTGCCACGTGCCTGCTGACCCTGCCGGGTGCCCCTCTTGCCGGGCCTGATGGCTTGGCATCAAGCTCGTCTCGGCAGACATCAAGCCTTGCAAGGCTCCCCAGTGCGGCGAGAAGCAGATGTGACTGAGAGGGTTAGCCGCCGGTACAGGTCAAGGTTCTGCGGTTGGTTGTTCCGGGGTGATCTGCGTCAAAAAAAAAAAACTCTGCCGTTTCGAACTGCACAGCCTCCTCCCGGCCAAGATCGGCCATCCGTTGCATTTGCGCTTTTCCCTCATCCTGCGTCTACCCACACTCACCAACACAACACATGGCACATGGCGCGACTAAATCGGCCACCCATGCGCCTGGGACGTGCCGGGCAAGGCTTATCCCAACTACCGTTGCCAGGGAAGGTTCACGCGAGACAAGCGTCCGTCAAGCAGTCCGGGAACAGGGTGCCACGGGCTGCCTCGAAGGATTCTAGGTTGTCGGGCCATCTCGGGGGCGTTTGTTTCCTGATATGGCTGGTGTGAGTGATGCGCTCTCTGCCTGTATGCGATGTTGTGGGTTCATATAAAGATGGCCAGCCCATGCACATGCACTGCATGTTCTAGGGTGGGCCTGGGATCACCACCGCCAACTTCACGGATCTTGTCGACAGAGTCGCGATCCAGGGTCACCCTCTCCTTTCTCTTCTCGCCTGTTGCTGAGATCGCCGCCTGGTCGCCGGCGCGAGTCCACCTCTCCAACAGCCTGGTCTATTGAATAGACTGGCCGCCTCCTGGTCTCGGGCTTCCTTCCATTCTTTTTTTTCCCCGTTTGCTGCACACGTCCTCGCTAGTCCTCCAAAATGGTGCCTGGAATATTTAACAAGACAGTCGAGTCGATCGACGAGAACTCTCCCATCGACCCGCGTCCCTTTGAGCCTGTCATGCTGATGGACCACGGCCGCACCCCGAGCGATGCCAGCACAATCCGCCCCTTCACCGGCGCCTCGACCATCGGCCCGGATGGCAGCATCATGGCGTAC
>GL876970.1:639884-653598 GCA_000193285.1 Magnaporthiopsis poae ATCC 64411 | reverse complement strand
GCGAACTTCCGAAACACGCGCAGGGCGCTCTCCATGGCCATCACGATGGCCGCCAGCTCGGCGCGCTGGTCGGTCGGGGGTGGGGTGGCGGGCAGGAGCTTCGTGCGGGTGCCGATCTTGAGTGAGGGCAGGTAGGAGCGGCCCTTGTGCTCGAGCTCGACGAGTACCCAGGTCGCGGCGCTCAGGGGTACTGCTGAGGAGCTGTCGGGCTTACGGCAGCAGCTGTCGACGCGGTATGTCATCTTGACCGACATGGCTGTGTGAGTGTGTTGTGCGGCCGTGGAAGACCGCGAATGAGAGAACCGTCTAGGAAGATTCTTTGGGTGTTGGTGTGCTACTGGAAAGAGTAGGACTGAGTGTGGTATGCTACTAGGAAGTGATAAAGTACTGGACCCAGTGATAAAGTATGGGACCGAGCGGTGGGCTAGCTAAACATAGGAGAACACTACAAAGGAAAAGCCGCGAGGATAAGGGCTGGCTGACAGAGGAGGGGTGGCAATATTTGGCAAGTCCAGTGAGTCGTCTGAGAGCCGGAGAGCCGGGGAAGACATCTTTAATAAGAGGGCCTGGGCATGCCAAGGTTCACGCTAAATATGGTACCTTGCCGGGACGAACATGATCAGGACGGGCCCCCCGCGATAGCCCTCGGCACTCTCCAGTTCGCCCACCCCCCGCGTGACGAACCAAGGCAGTAAGTGATGAGACGAAAGAAAGCTTTTCTGCCCGGCAGGGCAGGGTGGTGGCACGGACGGCAGGCCAAACTGCACTGCAGAGCAGATGACACGGCCGTCAGACCGAACGAAAAAAAAAAAAAAAAGCAGCTCGAGTGGTCAGACCCATTACCTCGGCTGCTCGACGCTGGGACGTGCAATGTGTCCCAATCGGGCATGACTTGCTTGTCGCAGCGACAGGAGCTGGTCGTCCGAGCCTCTGACAGAGCCGAACCGATTCGATTCGGCTCCCCATCTGGACCGGAAGCTTGGAGCGATTAATAGAAGCCAAAGGGCACTGTAGGATCTGTGCTCTGCTTCGATCGAAGGCCCGTGGCAGGATAATTATAGCAGCCAACGCTCAACCCTAACTCTGGGGTCGTAGTAGCGGTGGATATCTCTGGGGTTGATGTTTGGTTTTGATAGTTTAAGTGGAGTCGATCGCCTCGGGAAACCCGTTGGGCTTTCTTGAGCTTGGCCCGGTTCAAGGTGCCGACTGCCGTCTTTGCTGTTATATATAAGGTATTACGCGTACAGGAGAATGTAACCGCACTGACTTGCATGTTTTTGGATGGACGCAAAAAAGCTGTTGAGAAATACATAATACACCCAACCCAAGGGCAATGTTGATACTGACCCACCTAATGCTGGTGATGTCGGTAACCCGGGAACGCTTGAGCATTGAAGCTAGAATCAGATCCTTCCAAGGCATGGAGATAATCGGGTCGACTCCCCGCGTTTATGCACCATATCCATTGCATCGAGTCAATACCCTGTTATCTGCAACGAACAGGGCGCCCGAGGAGGCAGGCTTAGACGTTCGCACATGAGTCTTCACCACCTTCTTCTCTGCAACTAATTAACCCGATATGACAACCCAGCCGACGGGCCCGGTCTGGATCTGCCTCGATGCAACACCCTAGAAAATGCCGGCAGTGGGCAAAATTTCGCCTCCCGGCGGCGTCTTCGGACGAACCCGACTGGACTGCCGAGTGGAGCTTTGCCGAGACGGCCAGATCCTGGTTGTCGACGGACGCCGACCCGGGCATTTCGCGAGCATGTGTGGCAAAGCCTCGGCCCGGATGACATCCCTTGACGTCATATCCCGAAGGCCAAACGGGTTCTTCCATGGACGTTATCCTGGGGAGACCCAGATACGACACTTGCTGCTTACGACCAAACTTCCAATTTCCCGCGCGACGGGAGCCGCTTCTTTCGCCACTTCGATATACCTGGAATATGCTGCGGCACCTGGCGTGACAGTCTCAGGGTCCGAGAGCACAGAAACAGTCATCTCGGTCCTGCAGGCTGCACTGGTCCTTTTCGGCCCCATCTTCGGGAAAATGCCTTGGGCTTTCAAAGTAGAGGCTGGCTCGCGCGCCGGTTATAGTGTATGTATACCCCTCCCTCGCGTGTCCAATCGCCAGTTTTAAATCAGCAGATGTCCCGGCCGCCAACGTTGCTCCCAACCACGACCAGACGGATCCGGGAGGGGGCCGAAGCCAAATTTGGGACGCCTCCAGCAATACCAGTAGCAGATCCTGCAGGCGTCCTCTGCAGCGACGGCGGGGGGAGTCCCTCGCTGACGCCCCTTCATTCCGCGCGAGCGGCCCGAGTGATGCCGCCTGCGCTGCTTCGCCGGAACAGGGCTGTTGCTGCCTGCCTCCCGGACGGCAAGCATACTTGCTGGTTGCTGAGTGCAACTTAAAGTGGCATGTGAACGGGAGAGATGTTGAGGCCAGATGGGAGAGGGACGTGTCCGAATGGTTCAAACTGGTCTGAATTATCGGGCTGAGGAGCGGAGTGCCGCATGCGTGCGCGCTGGCCATCCGTTGTCAACCATGGTCAGTAATGCAGGCTGCGGCGCCGATTGCGTTTCGTCCTTCATTTCGGCATGTACCGTATCCCTCGAACTCCACATTGAAGGCCTGGAATTTCCTATTGTCGAGACAGCTGGTGGATGGTGAGGTGCCAGATCGTGTAAGACCTATGGCTATGAAGATGGATCTCTGAGTGAAAGTTGACAAGAGGCGCTTATGTAGCACTGAGACAAACGGTATCGGAACTGTGATACATGGAGGATTTTGGGGGGCAACCAAAAAAACTTTCGAGCAAGTAAACAGGAATCCTGGGCCCAAGTCCAAAGTCAAATCACATTTTTCAAACCAACAGGGTCAGCAAAAAATGAGATGGGAGAAGTGGCTTTCACACCAGACGGAGGAGGGGGATGCATATGCCGAGTACAGGCACACCTGGACGTGGGCACTCTGGCTGGCTTCACAGGGAGAGTCAAAGCTCGCATGTGGAGGGTCAGGCGAGCAGCTGCATGCAGGGCCTGATGGCCGAGGGCCGTCTCCAAAGGAACTTGCCGAGGTCGTCAAACGTGGCGCCACCCTGGCATCTGAAGCATTGACCGACGTTGGGATAACGAGATGTACGGTTGGCCACACACATCGGAAGGTACGCCTCTCGTCTTGAGGATAACAGCTTCAGGATGTGCAATGGAGCTTTGGGAAAAAGAAGGACAGCCGTAGAGGGACAGGGGCTCTCCGTTGTCCGTCAGTTCCGCTTGACGATGTATCGCTGTTTTCGACGCTAAGAGCTAAAAAGCTACTGCGTTATGCATAGCACACGGAAAAGCCATGCAGGCACTCGACCAGCATCCTCCGCCTTGGCCGAGAGGGTTGGCCGCGCCGTGGCAGGCCTGCAGCCGCTTTGTCATTCACTGCTCCGCCTCCCCATCACTTTCGACTCGCCGATAGCCGCTCACGAACACCTCCTTCTTGAAGGCCGGTTGCAGATGCCTGCCAGTAGTAGCAGGCAAGCGCTTCTATCGTTGGCGCAGCCCTTGCGGGGACTGCCTCTCCTCCTCAAAGCCCTTCCACGTAGCCTCTCCGGTCTCGCCGACGCCACCATTGCTGCCCTACGCCCAGGCCGGCCTCTGAATGCCCGAGGTCTTACCGGCGGCCGTTCCCCACTCTGTTGCTCTGTCCTGCTCCTCGGCGGCCTCTTCCTCTTGCTCTTCGGTAGTCTGTGATTCTTGCTCGGCGAAAGCCCGCATAATATCCTCTTCGAGAGCCTCCACCTCGCCCTGTTTGCGGGCCTCGGCCTTCTTCCTGGTGAGGGCCTCGCGGGCGCGCTCGAGGCGCTCCTGCGCGTATCGCCTCCTCTCCTGGTCCTCCTGGTCGAGTGCCTCGGCGCACGACAGGACGGCCAGCACGTTGGCCTCGCGCTCGACGGTGGCGTAGTGGACGGCGCAGCCGAGCGCGGCGAGCTTCCGGTGGAGCCTGTCGACGTGCTCGAGCAGGTCGCACTCGTCGTCGGCGCTGGTAACGGCGTCGTTGGTGAACAGCCAGCGCTCGATCGAGGCGACGGCAGCGGGCGAGTCGGACCGGATGAGCACGTCAAGATACGTGGGCTCCTTCCGACTCTCCTACATGTCGACGGCCCAGTACTGCGCTATGATGACGGCGATTAGGTCGACGCGGCGGCGGGTCGGGGTCGGGTGCGGCGAGAGCGTCGTCTTTTTCTCGCAGTAGCCGCGCGCCGGGAGGTTGCTGACGCAGGCTACGGCGCCGAGGGCGTCGGACCGGCCTTCGTAGCGGCAGTCGCCGGCAACGTGGAAGACTAGGCTGAGGGTCATTGTCTTGCTGCGGTCGTGGCCGGAGAGGTGTCAGTGCTTCAGCGCGCGTTGGTGGGATATTCGGATAAGTGATACGCGGATAATGGTATTCTGTCAAGATTGTGATACACGAGGTGTTCAGCAGGGCAAGAGGTGCAAGCAAAATTTAATTTTCAAAAGAGGCGGATTGGCGGGCAAGAAATTGGATTCGGTTTGCGGCGGAGGAAAAAGGAGTCTGGTACCAGAGAAAGGCAGGAAGGCACGGCCGTCTTCGACAGACGCTAAAAAATGATCACGTCACCACAGGAAGAGGAAGGAGACAAACGACGCAAACCAAACACAATGGAATGTTAAGCTGCAAAAAAAAAACTCTCCAAAGTGACCCACGGCAATTAGAGCTCATCATGGTCCACACCGTCCCCAGCCGGAGCAGTGCCGGCCGCAGTAGTGCTAGCCGGGCCACCCTTCCCAAACGCCTGGACCTTCCCGGTGCCGACGTCCATCAGGAAGGCCTCGACCTCTGCGGCTGAAAGCGCCTCCCCGCCACTGTACGGGAACACGTCGCCATTGCCGGGGTTCAAGACGATGAGCATCCTGCTCGCCCCAGGATCCTGCCCCAGCCCCGCCAGCATCTCCGGGTACTCGTTGGTGTCGACAGTCGTGAACTGGAGGTATTCACGGAACTTCTGGGCGACCGGGCGCATCTCGGCCACGTACTCTTCGCGATCGGCGTCGGTCGACACGAAGTAGTGCACCAGGCTCTTGCCCAGCTGCGGCGCGCCAGGTTTGTGTTGTCAGCCACATTTTAGCGTCTATACAGGGAGGTGTGTTTTCAGCGTCGACGCACCATCATGTTCTCCATTTCGTTCCTCCTCGTCAGCTCCACGATGATGGGTTTGGCGCACAGGGTCACGAAGCGCTCGAGCGATCCGACCACGTCGAATTCGGACGACGACTGCTGCTCCCCCTCACGGTTGTTGAAGCACCCGACCGACGATCGCTGGTGCTCCGGCGGCGGGCCGAGCGCAAAAGAGTACCGGTCTCTGAAGCGCTCCGCCAGAGCCAAGAAGGCCTGCCGCAGAACGCTGTCCTGGGGCTGGAGCTGCGCGACCAGCACGACGTCATCGACGCCGATGAAGGATGTTACGTTCTTGTCGTCGAGCCGGGAGACGGTCGGGCGCAGGGCGCGTCGGAGGAAACCGACGATCCTGGCTCGCATGCACATTGTTTGGTCAGCTGGTGTATCACAACGGGTCGTCGATAGGAGGAGCTCCCTGGTTGCACTAACTCCCGAGCTTTCCGCGGCCCCCTATACCGATCCATGCGCCCGCCCTGGTGGTAAAGGCGGATGGCCGGGTAAGAGACGACGTGGAACTCGTCGCATAGCTTGCGCTTGGCGCCGCAGTCAAGGCTGACGACGTTGTTGTCCCTTTCTGTTTCTTGAATCGATGTCCATTCTGGCTCCAGCGCTGCGCTCACCGGTCTTGGTCTCGCTGTCAGTAACCTCACAAACGGCCCGGCGAGTCGGCTCCTGCTGCCAGAGGGGACCCTGAGGCAAGCTGAGGGTCTGTCTCACTGTGACGGCTGTGGTTGGATGGCGGGTTGATGGCCGCTAGGTTAGTCGGCACTCGCCTTGGCATGCGGGAAGACGAGACGACGTACCTCTACGACTGCGAGCATTCAAGCTGGATGTCAGTACGCCAGGAAGTTGCCTGGAAGGATATCAAAGAATCCAGCACTCACAAGCGACCAGAGTGTATTCATTGGACCGCAGAGCTTTCCGGAAGCTCGCCTCGGTGACGTGACTCCAGCCCAGCACCGAGTCTGCTCCCAGGCTCACCAGGAGGCACAAGGACTTGGAAAGCTTCATTTTGAGTGGGTTTGCTGGAGTCTCGCTCCAGCTTCAAGTGGAGAGAGCAACGGAAAATCAGAACTGGAGGGTAGGTTCGAGAACGAGGACATCATGAACGGTTCGTTCAATGGTGGGCCCATTGCTGCCCCGTCCGATTGACTTTCAGTTTGTGGCTTGGCGTTTAGGTAATAATCAGCTCTCTCACTGACACGCCATTGTGCGGCACGCTCAAGCATCAGCCTGGAACATGGCCCGTCGGGACCGGAGGGGTTGACCCATATAGAATACGGGACACTGACTTGGGTAACAACAGCCGGCGTGGAAACGCAGCGTGGGAGAGCACATGCCGAATCCCCTTCGCTCTTTTATTAGCGAGCGGCCTTAGCAGCCGTTTGCCGTTTGCCAGGTCCGTATGCCTGCGCTTTGCTGTGGCATTCTAACGGCCTCGGCTCCCACCCATACCGACGTTTTGGCCCCAAAAACGTTATTGTGTCTCTTCCCCGCATCGACCCGACTCACTACGCAGGGATGAAGCCATCGAGTGGAACGACGGCAGAGGGGTCAAGGTTTCAGCTCGCTGGTAGCAACCGAGCGTTCTAACCCCGCAGCAACAGGGGTCAAGCTCCGTTGGAGCAGCACGCCGTCGTTCACATTCCCTCTCCATCTGTTGCCGTGAGGAATCTCTCGTCACCGACGGAACGCAAAGGCAACAATGGCATCAAGCTGCTTTGCCCAACGCGCGATATCGCTGCTGGCAGCAATCGCTGTGCTGACCCCGTCTACCGGCGCGTCGACCGACGTCATCCAGAAGCCGCTCCTCAGCTATTTCGAGTGCCAGCACCCGCCCTACAGGGTCCAGATCGTGTCTAAGTCGCCATTGGTTATCTACCTGCACGGCTTCATCACGCCGCAGGAGAGGGAACATCTCCAAGACGTGACGTATGACGAGCCCAGCCTCCTCGAGCCCGTCTATTCTTTTCCTCCAAGCTGACCCGCCTTCAGCCAGAACACATTCACCCGCTCTGGCGTGACCCCCAACGACGGCAGCGATGCCGAGAAGACAATCCACCAGGTGCGGACCTCGCAGTCGACCAGCGTGGCGCGCGACGCCGTCGTGCGCTGCATCGAGGACCGCGCCCTTGCCTTCCAGGGTCATGGCGTGACACGCGCGCACCTCGAGCCGTTCCAACTGGTCAAGTACGGCCCGGGCGAGCGCTACCACTTCCACACTGATTGGTTCACCGACCCCGCCCACGCCAGCGCCGCGCTGGGCGGGAACCGCCTGTCATCCTTCTTCGCTTATGTCGCCGTCTCCAACTCGACGACAACATCGGCCGAGGAGAGCGACAGCGAGAAGCAGGGCATCATTGGCGGCGGCACCAACTTCCCGCTCGTGGACCCGCCGCAGGGCGAGGGCTGGTGCGGGCCCGACGGCGTCATCGACTGCGACGAGCCCTGGGAGAGTGGCACGACGTTCCGTCCCATCGAGGGGAACGCCGTGTATTGGGAGGACCTGTATCCCAACGGCGTCGGCGACACGCGTAACCTGCACGCGGGACTGCCCGTGACCAAGGGCTGGAAGATCGGCATGAACATCTGGACCCGGCAAGGCCCGATAAGCGAGGATATCAGGGAGCCTGACGTGTGACAGGGTGGCCTGAGCCCAAGTCTAGATAGGCAAACAAGAGAGACGGTGAATACGATGCCATTTACGCCATCCAGGCCCTCGAGCCAGACTTCTTGCCACCCAGAGCCTCTGGAGATGTCAGCACCGGCCGACCTTTGACTGCGCATCCGCGTACTCTACTCCCACTGGCACCACGCCGTCACCGCAGTTCCGATAGCTGCCCATCCAGACGATGTCTGTCTCCTGGTCGAACACCACTGCGGGGTCGGATCACTGCGTCAGCAAAGGTCCAGGGGATTAGAGCAGCACCGGGGCAGTAAGCGAGATAGAGAGCTTACAGTATGCGCCCCTCAAAAACGTGGCCCCCAGCACATAATCCGTGCTTCCAGCGTCTGCGGGCTGCATACCCAGCAGACAGCCGCCGGGATATTGCATCCAGATAAAGTCGCTATACTTGACGCTGACGGTCAGGTTCCCGTCGTTGAAGCCAAAGTCGATGGAGCCGCGCTGGTCGCGGTGCGCGCAGTCGACCCAGAAGTTTCCCGCGCCGTCGACGCGCGTGCTGTTGAACCGCGCCGCGATGGCGTGCACCAGACTCGGCGGCCCGTAGCTCAGCGTCGACCCGCTGTCGATGATCATGGTCGTCGTTTTGGTCAGGGGGTCACCCCGCGCAGGCGCCAGATCTATCAGCGGATCGCTCCGCGTGTCTCCCGGCTGCGTGATGCCGAATGACGTCACGTTCACCGAGTACTGCAGCCAGCTCGGGTCCTGCTTCTCGATCGGTGGCCAGACACGGACCGGCTCGAGCCGCCCGCGGTATTTGTACAGGTTGACGCCGCCAAAGATAATCTCGCCTGCGAACCAAGTTGCACGTCAGTCTGGGTATGTATGCAACCGAGGAAAAAGGCACAAGGAGGGAAAAGGAAACCCACTCTCGCCACCCCCGGTACCTCCGAGCGCCAGGCTGAATATGGGCGCCTTGATGAGTCCGTACGCCCACATCATCTGCAGCAGCGTGTACGGATAAGGGGTGGTCCAGGGGTACGTGTACCCCATGCCCAGGACCCCCGCAAAGGCGTAGTTGGAGTCGTTGGCCACGATGAACTGGACCAGCGGCACCTGGAGCCCGCCGCCGACGCCCGCCGCCGCGCCGATCGTGTCGAGCCAGTATTCTCCCAGGGCCTCTCCCGTACCGTACACGAGGTGCCGCCGCCCGCCGATGTGGTCGGCCGTGCTGGACTGGCGGGGATGGTAGGCGCCCGTCCGCCGGCACAGCTGCTGGTCGACCGAGCGTGTGCAGTTCGGGCTCACCCAGAGCTCGTACGAGCCCGTGTCCACGATTACCGATACCGTCTGCGCCGGGGAGCCGATTTTTACTGTTTGCGCCGCACGGTCTTGAGTTAGCTGAGGACGATGTCTGAGTAGAGAGTCGAAAGAGGCGAGACCCGGGCTTCACTCACGGTCAATCAGATAAATCAGTCCCCGGTACTCGCGCAAGTTGGTCTCTCGCTTGCCGAGCGCCGCTGGCCCTCCGATGCCAGAATAGCTCCATCTTTTCGGCAACAAGCCATGTGTACCACCGGTGGTGGCCTCGTCTATCGATTTGGTCCGCATCGGCGCCCGAAGGAAGCCGTCTCCGGATGGCTCTTGACGTCGGGGAAGCATGTGTCGACGCGCCCCTCGCCTACCGTCGCCGGGCCCGACATGCGGATGCCGAGGGGGCCATCTCGGATCGGTGGCGGCCGCTGCGTCGAAAATGGCTGCCGATGCAAACAGCAGCAGTAGAACCACGCTGGCTGCACTCAACATGGCGTTTGGCACGGCGTGACACCGTGGTGTCGGCCCTGGGCCAGGGCGCGGGCGGGCTTACATACCCTGCACGCGGCAGGTGAGCAGGGAAACGATGCCTAGGATCCCATGTCATAACCATCAGAAAAGGCCGCTCCGGAAACGACGCCGCTAGCGCCGGTCGATATTACGGAGGGCGAATAAGCTCTCCCTTGAGCCGTTGTCGCAAGGCACGCTAAACAAGTTCTCCCGTCAGGCCCCAACCGTGCCTCGGAGGTGCGTCCGCCCGGGCTGGTTGGACGGCTGGGAAGCCACTCATCACGGCGCGAAGACGCCACTCAGAAATCTCATTGCGCAGCGACGTGCGCGATTTTGCATGTTTGCTGAGCTAGCAAAACATCATTGGCCGCCTTCCCAGCCTCAAATCCTGAGGATGAGGATTTCAATAAGGGGTCAGATTTTGGCCTGGCCCCTGAGGTGTTGACCGAGTTCAGCTGGTGCCAGGCCGTTTCTTCTCACCATCCGGGACGCAGCCAGTCAGCCATATTGTCCCCGGTTTATTGGCCACGGAAGATTTGTGCTGTGTGGGCATAATTCCACACAGCGGGGAATGGGAGGCTCGGGCAGGGGTTCGACAAGGGAGGCAGCCCCCGCACTAGGCAGGATTCGAAGGCTTCCTCACAGGCTAAATCTCAGCCGCAGGTTGATTGCCTGCAGGACCTGATTCGTTCCGCATGTCCCCAAAGATGCGCCGGAGGGCTGCGCCGTTTGCCGGGTGACTTTTGATATTGCCCCCCGCTCAAGTTGGCGTCAACTCGGCCGGTGTGCTTCCATTGCCATGGAATGGGCATCTTGACCACGTGTGACCATTTCTTTCACTATTTGAATGATATTCTGGCCCTAAAGCAAGGCCGCGGGCCAGGTTGTGCAGATTTTGTCGTGCCCCGTGGCTCGTCTTTGTCTCCCAAGCCACAGCACCGACCCCCAAGCCCACGACCATGATGGACAAAGAGAAGGAAGAAAAAAAAGGGATGATTCCATGTGATGCAAGGACAAGGGAAGACAACAGAACCCATTTAACACGGAGAAAGAAACGGATTGATTGTTTTGGTTTTAGTTGGGCTCACTGTCGAGTGGATGTTGATATAAAGCTAGGAAAACGAATAGTGCCTTTTCGGATTTCCGCAATGTTTCCACAGAGTCGCCCTAAAGAACCCACAAACAGATATACTATCGCACCCGAGAAGAGACCCGGAACGGCCAGGACTGTCAGGTACAGGTCATACTTTATCAAACAAACATGGACGGCACGGAGCTCTTTCTCGGAACTGTCGTGGTCTGGGGCTGCTATTCGGCTGTTGTCGTGGCGGTCCTGCGTGGGTTCGACGAGGCGGACCGCGAGGATTAGGCGGTATTTGTAGAAGACTCTCATCGAAACACTATAAAATTCTCTCCAGCGTTGTATGTTCGTGATGCGTGCGAAAGTCTAGTTCAGTACCGAGTGCCTAATGATGTGATTGTATGTGAACTACCAGACACCCCTGTAAATATTGAATCGTCGTCGGCGGCGGACGTGACTTTTTCTCAACACGGAACATGCTTGTCGCGCCGGCTACCATCGAAAGGCAATGAAGAGAGTTGGCAAGCAGGCGTCACAAACGACATGAGGGCCTGCTCAAGGTTCCATACCAAGTCATGACGCTTCTGGTCAAAGAAGGCTAAATTACTACTAGTATAGGGAAAAACAGCCCCTATTTGGCATTGCCGTCGGCAGGAGTGCCATTATCAGCCGGGGCGGTCAGGAACCCCTTGGCAGCAGCCTGGCGAATGCCGTCAAAAAACACATTCGCCATCTTGACATAACCCGCGTCGTTGGGGTGCCTCGAGTCGGCCAGGTCGGCCGTGGTCGGCCCGGCGACGGAGCGCATGTCGACCAGCACGAACTTTGCGCCCTCGGCGCGCAGTTTGTCGGCCATGGCGACGAACTGGGCGTTCTCGTCCTGGCGACACTTGTCCTGGTCGGCGTTCTTGTTGACCAGCACGGTGGTCATGACGACCGTGGCGCCGGGGCTCTTGTCGTAGACGTCGCGGATCATGGCCTCGACCTGCTGGGCGGCGTCGGGGACGTTCTTGCCCTTGTTGCAGTTGTTGGTTCCCGCGTCGACGAGGACCAGGTTGGGCAGGAACTGCGGCACGGCGGCCGAGGTGGCCTTTGCGATCTGCGAGATGACGAAGCCGCTGGTGGCCTCGACCTGGTTGTCGGCAAAGTCGCCGTTCTTGCGCGTGCCGACAAAGTTGACGGCGTCCTTGGACGTGAAGTTCACGCCGTCGGCCGTCAGCAGGTCGCGCAGGTCCTTGCGGTAGCTGTTGCCCGTGCTCGAGCCGACGCCGAAGGTGACGGAGGCGCCGACGCTCATGATGCGCAGCGGGACGGGGCCGGCCGCTTGTCTGGGGTGGAGGGGGCCAGCCATGGCCGAACCAGCTGGTTGTTTGTTAGCAAGTGGTCTACATGTCGGTACGAGACAATGTTGGCTGGTCAATGTGACGTGCACGGCTTACCGGCGGCAAACAGCAGAGAAACAGACGCAAGCATCTTTAAGGCTGGAAAAAAAGAGGGGGTCCTGGGGGAAGAGAAAGACGAGAAGGGAAAGTCTTGGCAGAGGCAAGAAACGTGGTTGGCTACCGAAAAAGAGGGAAAAGAAAAAGAGAGAATGTGACAGCAAGTGCACGATTTATTAACCTTGGCGATCTGGACGTCGCACCCCGCGGGCGGACCTGTCAAAAGGGGATCTGGTTTCGGATTTGCGCGTCGGCCGCAGCGGCAAAGGGCGTAACGCAAAACCACTCCGTGTTTGATACCCATGCCTTGCCGAAAATAAGGCCCTCCTCGCTTCTGGCCAAGGGTGGTGAGTCGAGACAAGGGGCGCCTGACAGGTGTTCGCGTCAATGTTTTGGGAATGCCCTCGGCCCCTGCCTGGCTGTGGAGGAGTTGTGTCGCCTGCCGCCAGCTGGGGGCATGTTTAATTCAATCCACACTGACGTCTCAGGGATTATCGACGCTGTCTACCTTCGCGGAATAACATTTGGCATAATACCGAAAGGATGGCGTTTGATATCCAAAAAGAGGCAGGGCCTACCTATACAATAGGCAACACCAGGTAGTTCACCAGCCCAGCCCCAAAATTGACATGGTTCATCCCCCCAAACACCTCACGCGACCTGTCGGCAGGGTCGTCGTGCAGGAACAGGCCCGACCCTTGGGTGTCGCCCGACGCGACCTCGAGCACGACGCGCCCGCCCGCCTCGACCACGACACACGTCGGCCAGACCTCGACGTCGACGCCGTACACCTCGCCGGGGATCACGGCGGCGGCGTCGACCCCGCGGTACTCGCGGTGCGGGAGCCAGCTGCTGCTGCGCGAGGCATCCGTCGCGCGCAGCGACACGCGCAGCCAGCCCTTGCACAGCGGCACCGGGTCGCCCGCCGTGCCGGTGTACAGCACCTCGGCGCCGTCCGGGCCGATGTGGCGGAGTGTTATGAACAGGTCGATGTCGCTTGGGCCGGTGCCGTCGGTACCGTCTTCTGTTTCGGCGGTGGCGGAGACGTTGAGGTGCAGCAGCGGGTGGCCCGTGATCTCCGTCTCGGCTGTGAACGGGGCCGTGGTGAACTGCACGAGCTGCGGCGCGTCGATGGTGCCCAGCGCCCGGTACGAGACCCTCCGCGGCGTTTCTAATTGTTGCGGCTCGTGCGTGTCTAGCCCGAGATCTGGAGTGAGGAAGAACTTTGTGTACCGCGTCCGGGCGGGCGGCCACTCCGTCTCTGTGCGACGCCGGTACGCGCGCTCAGCGACGGCATCGTTAAACCCGACGTTGCCCTTGCGCAGGACCAGGTCGACGGGCGGTAACTTTCCCGGAACGGACCAGCCGACGCGGTCGTCGCCCTTGAGAAACGCATCCAGGAAACTGCGCTGGACCTCGACCTCGTCGTCGTAGTAAAACGGCAGGTCGTGGCGGCCCACGATGGCGCGCAGGTACTTGAAGCGCGACGACGCGCGCAGGAACCCCTGCACGTTGCCGCGCAGGTGCAGCAGGATGCCGCCCCAGTTGGCCACCGA
>GL876970.1:577222-588737 GCA_000193285.1 Magnaporthiopsis poae ATCC 64411 | reverse complement strand
GGCCAGCAGGCAGCGGCTGTTGCGGCCGATGGGCGGCGACCAGGCCAGCGACACGACGTGGTTGAGCGTCGACCCGACGGACGTGAAGGTGCCGCCCGAGGACCCGGCGCCTGTGACGCGGAACGGGTTGTTGGGGTCGCGCGTGTCGCCAACCCTGCGCCGGTACTGCTGTTGTTGCTGCTGCTGCTGCCTCTGGTGATGGCGCTTCTGGCACTTCATGCCCATGGCGGTGCGCCCGCGGCCGTCCCCATCGCTCATGTCGATATCGTTATCCTCGTCATTGTCGTCATCCCCGTCCTGGTCTTCACCATCTTCCGCACCAGACGCCGCGCCGCCACCCTCGCTCTCGCCCTCGCCATTGGACGCGTCCGAGTCGTAGGGATCGTAGGGGCACTCCAGGCCGGCGGCGTGGAAGAGGTGGCGGTTGACGCGCGGGTTGACGCGCGGCAGGGCGATGGGGATGCGGCGCTGGCCGTCCGCGAACTGCGGCTTGAGAGGGACAACGGCTTGGCTGTTGAACCCGGCCTGGGCAGCGGCCGTTCCACCGGCCGCGCCGTCATTACCGTGGCCGCTGCCGCTGCCGCTGCCCTCCGGCGCCTGCTGGTGGTCGGGGTCGAGCCTGGGGAAGTGCGGCACGAAGACGCAGACCGAGTCGTCCGCCGCGACTGCCAGCTCGGCGTCCGAGGACCACGAGATGGCGCGCTTGCCGAACGGCCTGCTGCGGAGCTCAATGGTCTGTAGCTGGAGTGTCTATTGGCGAATGTCAGTGTCGGTTCCTGTGCCGGAGAGTGTGGATTGAATTGGATGTACCTTAAAGTCCATTCTCTCGCGCGACTTCCCTGGCGAGCGTCTATGGTCGCATGGTCTTGTTGCTACCCATTCCGGCAGGGTTGGGGAATTTGATTGGTGGTTGTGTCTGGGGAAGAAAAGGAAAAATTTGACGCCGCCTCCAGCATGAACCGTTTGTCTCCCGCGACCGATCAAATGAGAAATGCACAACTCGATGGCGGACAAAGTATCACTCAGTTTCCAATCTTCCACTCCAAATGCAAATGCCGCCCTTTATTTCAACGCACGTCTACGCAATTAACTCTGGTTCAATTCCTACAAGAATTTGATACACAAGTGAATAGAAGCGGTGGATTGCGCAGGTATTTCCTTCTTTTTCGTGACATTTTGTGTACAACCCTTTCGACCTAGATTTATCCGCAGACTGTCGCTGAGGGAAGTTTGACAAGGTAGAAGAAAAATCTAAGCGGTCCTTTGGTCTTCCTACCGTAGATGCCTCTTGCAAGGCGAGAACCTTCCAAGGGAGTTCGTAATCGTGCACAGCAAGTTGAGGATGTAGCCCGGCTAGGCGCGATTCCTGGATGAAAGCCAGTAGTTCGCGAGAACACGACAAGCAAATGTATACTGAGGACGCCGGATACAAGACAGGATACAACGAAGAAAAACGTCGAAAACAGCCCAAACGATATAAGACAGGAAACAGGACATGGTACAGGACATAAAAGAGCAGAGATACCAGACAGGATACAGAAAGGATAAAGGACAAGAAAAAAGAGTAGAAAAATTTAAGGACAGGAAACAGGAAATGATAAAGGATAGGAAAACAGCAAAGGATCAAAGATAGGAAACAGGAAAAAATCCTACACAGGAAAACAGCAGAGGATACGGGAAAGAAAACAGGAAATGATAAGGACGGGAAGAATACACTTGTGCGCCAGCTCAGGCGTTATGGATATCCGTGTCCATTCCCTCAGCCTCCGTCGGCCTGGGGACCTGCGCCCCTGGGGGTTCCCAGAGGGACTGGGTGTCGTAGATGAACGTGCCGTCATGGTCTTGCACAGGACCTGCCTCGTCAGCCCAATAGAAAGCCCCGATCGCTGCGTCAACTTTCCGAACAAGTCCCCATGGGTTGGACATGGATTCACCCCCGATGTTGAACACAGGCCGCCCGCTGAAAAACTCCCGATAAGACGGCTGATGGCCGTAGAGCGGCGTCTGGGTCGGATACATGCTCTGGCAGCGTCGGAAGCCTTGCACGAGCAGCCGGTAGAAAGCATACCGGAGGGTCGTTTGCGAGCCGATGCGAGGTAGGATCCAACAGTCGACTTCGCACTCGGAGCTCTTGATATCTTCTACCGCCCCGGCTTTGAACTGGAGCATGAGGAAGTAGCTCCCGTCGAAGCAGAAGACATGCGGGCATTGGTATCTGTAGGCGAATCTATTTTAGGGGGCCACCAATTAAGTTAGCCAACAGAGTTCATTCAACCCCCTAAAGTTGGCCCAGTTTAATGGACTTCGAAGAAAGGTCGAGGTCCCTCCTCCTGATAGACCTACCCTCGCAGCTCCCTGGAAAGGCTCCTCTGGGGAATGCTCGGTTTGCCCGTTTCCCATGAAGAGTCGATGAGGTTGTGCTTGAACTCTCCGATCGCGACGGGGACCCTGGTGGCATCGGTGCGCTTGAAAGAGTAGACCGCGTCGACAGCGATCTCGATGGTCTGTTCGGTCAGGGGCTCCGCTCGGGACCGCTGAAGCAGGACCGGGGTGCGGGCCCAGGCGGGCAAGACGACGTTGGAGACCTCGGTGTTGAACCAGGCAGCCACATCCTCCTCCGTTTTCAGTCGCCATTTTCTGTAGTTGGGAGGGTACGCGGGCTCGCGGAAGCGAACAGCGTCGTCGTCGTCGTTGTTGTCGAGTTCCGGGAAAGCGGATTCGAAGGCTGCCTGGCCGCTCTGGGGGTGAAAAGCCACCTTGGTGATAGGCTCGTATTCATCGGCCCACTTCTTCTGAGTACTGGAAGTCGCCCGGGTTCCCCGCACAGGATTCATCGAGTGCTGGCGAAGGAGGTGCCCTACCGTCGTCGGCACCGCCGCCGACCCAGCCTCCGGTTGGGTAGGCTCCATCGTAGCGGTAGGAAGGCGTGGCCGGCGGAAAGAGAGAAGAGAGAGATGAGAGGGACGAGGGGAAAGGAGAGAGGGAAGGGGAGAAAGAAGGGAGGAAAAAGGAGACAGGAGACAGGAAAGCGGAGAGAGAAAGCAACGTTGGCGACTTGGACGTCTTTCAGGCCGAGTTTGTACAGACAGAGCAGTTGCCAAGTCGACGACTGGATACATATCGCCCAAATATATACGCCTCCAACTTTAGGACGTTGACTAGTACTCGGATCCTTGACAAGTCCCAGGACGCCGTTGCACAACTGATCCGATGACTCCCCTCGAGAAAGCCATATGCCATATACGTTAAGCGCTCTTGACCGGTGGGAATCGCAGGCGACCGGTTGGGACGATATCTGTGGCGACTGCAATGATGTTGGGAAACACATCAGCGGTAATTCGGTTGCTGTGTTGGTCGGCAAAATCACAAATAGGGAAAGAGGCGCAGGGTGGCTACCGAGTATATCCTTCCTGTGTCATAAGTTTTGCTCGTTTCTGTTCTTCTTTGCTGCCTTTTCCCTTTCCCTTTTTAGCTTTGTTTTCCATTTTTATTTTCTTTCTCTGGTTCTATCCGGTTTTCTGGTGGGCGACCCGTCTGGCATTCCCAAGCACCAGCCAACGAGTCTTTGGCAGCAATACTGGCGCTTGCTTCTCGGATTCTGCTCCTTGGCTTTCTTGAGGGACCTAGGTACCTGACGGATGGCAGTGCACTCTTGACACTCAAACACTGTCGTTTGCGCGGAAGGCTATGCATACAGAGGATGCAGGGTACGTGTATAGCCGCCATAGCAAAAGAATGACACATAGGCTTCGGGCCACTCGAGGCCCGGACAAGCCACCATAATGAGTGTCACGTGGCGGCCTGTTTAAAACGCCAACTTCCTCGCAATTGAATAATTTCTTCACCAACATCCTCCTTCACCGACACGTCGGCCCAAAGCTGGCCGCAAAGCTCGACAGAAATGGCCGCTCCCAGCGGCGCCCTTGGCTGCCGCCGTGACGATTACGGCGATGACGCCTGGGTCGGCGACGACTCGGAGGAGCCCGAAAAGGGGAAGCACGCGACTGAGGTTGGTAAACGGTGAAAAACTACCACCCAACCACGTGCAAACCCTACCTAGGAAATACGCCTGACAATGCTCCAGTTTCGCTTGGGTTGTAGTACCATCTCGGCCATCGCCGAGGCGCCTTGGCCGCCGTGGGACCATGCCTTGCGCCTGGACATAACCCATGGACCGTTTGCCCAGTGGCTCGCGTCGGTGCTGCCGCCCTGGCTCCCCCAGCCGGTTCAGATCGTGGCGCGGGCCTATTTTCCCGGATGGTTTCTCCCCGCCCGGATCGTTGCTAAAAATCTCAAGCCGGACTGGGACGGAGAGTTCGACAACGAGATCGCCACCTACCGGCGGGTCCAAGAACTGCAGCCGCGTCGTCCCCGTCTTTTACGGCGAAGGGAAATGTGAGGGCACCCGTTGCCTGGTGCTGTCCGAAGTCAACAGCGTCCCCGCCCATGAGCAAAAATGGCCGCCGGTAGAGCTCGACGAATACAGAAGGCGGGCCGCGGCGGCCATCGACGAGATGCATCGGCCTGGCGTGTCGCCCGGCGACGTAAAGCTGGGCAATACCATCTTGACCCCCGACAGCAGGCTCGTATTTGTGGACTTGGAGATGGCCTACACAGAAAGTATCCGGAGGACCTGGAGCTCGGGGTGGAGAATTGGGTGGTAACTACGACCTGTACCTGCATGACCATTGGGACATAGGCCGTCCGCCGCCGCCGCCGCCGCCGCCTGGTTTCGTCTACCCGAACAACCCTCTGAATGTCCCGAAACTGCCCGGTCCGCTACCGGACTGGCTGCTACCGCAGGCGGCGGTTCGGGGTTATGTCTACCCGGATGGCCATCCGCCGACCGCCGCCGGGGCCAATGGCTCTGATCGATAGCAAAAGGATTGCCTTTCCCCGGTGCCTCCTATGTTGGTCATCCCTTCGGTGGCTATCTTTGCCCGCCCCAGTATCGCTCGCGCGGCAACCATTTCGAGCATTCCGACTGGGACGACGACTCCATCCTCCCAAAGCAGCACTCGACTGCTATTAGGGTACTCAAGGGGAAAAGATGGGGATGCAAGGGCGCCATCGAGTCATCCCGAACGCAGGACTGCCAAGGGATCAGAGGGTGTGATATTTTTGGGGTTGACCATGCCCCTGAGTGCGGTTGAGGTACCGATCCGCCGACTTTCATCCTCGGCTAACTAGAGATTGTTGTCCGGGATAAATTTTGACTTATGCCTATCCTCGAGGCCGGCATCTTAGCCGCACTCGAAGGGATGAGGAGGAGTGGGGAGGGTGCGCCATGCGTTTAAAGTGTGGCCAGAGATCGAAGGAGCCCTCAGCCAACTGTTGCCCGCGTTGTAACTTGGGGGAGAAAAAGAAAAATATAAAAGGAAAAAAAAAAAAAGAAAAAAAAAAACACATACAATAAATACCACGGATTCCCCAGTGGCCACCCACCTGGGATCCCAGCCGTTCGGAAACGGACGCTTTTGTTCCTGTCTGCTCCCGCCTTGCCGTCCGGCGGACGTATCTCTACCGCCACCTTGCACACTACCAAGATCAAACCAAAATGCACAGCCCTTTTGGTATTTTCATTCCATTCGTAGGGGACCTGGCAGGCAGATCAACCGATAAATTACGCTGCGCAATACAATCATGGCAGTGCCGCCTTGGACCTACAGAGCCCGGGTCCTTCAAGGCTGCGAGGAGGTAAGGGGACGGGGCCCCGAGGCCCTCCCTGGCATGCCTTGCTATATATGATGGGGTCAGGAACACAAATACCCTGCAGAAAAACATGGCAGTTCTCAGCCCCTGAGACAGAAGTTTTACTGGCTCAATTAGGTGGCGGACCCATAAATATCCCTGGAGGAAGCTGCCATCGTCTTTTTGGGCAAGGTGGCAGGAAGTCTAGCCTCATATCCCCCGCAAAATCCAAAGCCCTCCAGGAGTGCCTGACGGAAGCCCTTATGCAGAGCATTTTTCGCGAGTTCTGCAGCTCCCATCACCTTCATCCCCAAAAATAACGCAGCCTTACGCCTCTGCGTCGACTGTCAGGATCTTAGCAATCGGACATACATCTCCTATCATGAATGACCCAACTGCTTCTGTCCCCGCACAAGCCGCGTCGCTCTCGCCCAATGGTACGGAGGGGTTACAGGAGCCCAGTGGTCAGCCTAGCAGTCAGGAGACGGCGTCACCTCGGTCGCTGGTGGGATCAAGTGATGAAGAGGTCGCTCCGTCGAATACCAGTAACGCTGATGAGAGAAATGCTGTATGCGATGGCTGTGACGAGTCCACAACAGGCACTCGACACAAGTGCCAGGACTGCCCGAACTTCTACTATTGCTCTCGCTGCATTTCCGATGCCTCCCTCATTCACCCGGGCCATTCTTTTCAACTCGCGAAGAAGCGAAAGTGTTTAGAAGCAGATTTCGAGACGACCAACCGGGACGATGCAACGGCCCCGGACTTCGCCCCCGCGGAGAGCGATGCCAAAGAGATTGTCATCAATGGACAGTCCGAATGCCGGTCTTGCGCACCAGTAGCGCAATGTCTCTCGGAGCTCGGGGCGGTCGTGCGACACAAATCCAAGCTAGAAATCATCAGCTTCCCATGGTCAGTCCGAATATCCCGTCTGATCGAGGCTACGCAAAAGGGATGCACCTTCTGCACCTTAATGCTCGACCATTTCTTCGGTCCTTCCAACTTCAGCCGCAAACCGAAGAAGCAGTGGCATCCCAGGGCGAGGAAGCACGACAAAGAAAGGATGTTGCTCATCAAGCGCTGCATGGAGTTCCTCAAAAAGCTGCAGTACGGCTGCTTCGGGTTCACCGTCAAGCCGCTTTGCCGCAGAGTAGGCTCTGCGCTTCCCGATTTTGATGCGTTGGAGATCAGGCTGTCGGACATCAGCGGCCGCGAGCCGAAGGATGTCGACGAAATTTTCAGCTCCGATGAACTGAAGGTGGATGTATATGCCGTCGAGGGTGAGAAAGACGTCGCTTGAAATTTAACTGAGGTCAATAATGCTAACGGCGAGAAACAGGTGACCCGGCTGCGGCTCTCATCAGCCACCGGGTCCCAAACCCTTCCCCTGGATCCGAAGACGGCCTGGCGCAAGCGAAGGCATGGCTCGACGCCTGCGTCCAGAACCACGGACCCTCGTGTGGAGCGCAAGAGACATCGGTTCTCCCTACTAGGGTTATAGATGTCTCGGAGCCAACACTCCGGCTACATGAGGCGTCTGCCGGGGAGAGGGGCAACTATGCGGCGCTGAGCTACTGCTGGGGTGGCGCGCAGACATACTTGTGCACTACCCACACTTTACCCGTTCTTCTGACAGGCTTTTCCTTTGATGACCTGCCCCAAACGCTCAAGGACGCTGTCACAGTTACCCGCAGCCTGGGGCTCAAGTACCTCTGGATCGATTCGATCTGCATCATCCAAAACAGCGAAGCCGACAAGGCCCACGAGGTCGGCCATATGGCCAGGGTCTATAGCAACGCCCACGTTACCATTGGCGCCGGATCGGCCTCCGCGGTGGGCAGAGGCTTCCTCAAGGATAAAGCTGACGCCACGACGAAGCTGTGGGCCGACCTGCTGCCCCTGCGTTGCCACATACTAAATGAGAAGGCGGCCGCGGAAGCCAAGACCATCAAGGACATCTCCGGCGTGCCCCGCGTCGCTACGGGCACCCTATACATCCTCAATGAAGAGCACGTCGCGCGCCGCTGGGAAGACTGGACCTCGCGGCGCGCATGGTGCCTGCAGGAGCTCGTCATCTCGCCGCGGTTCCTGTCCTACGGCCACTGGCCGACCTGGCGCTGTCGCCATGCCACCCTCAGCGATGGCGGCTTCTACCTCGAGAACCCCAAGACGGGGCCCGGCTTGCGCAGGCTGACGAACACGCTGCTGCGATCGACGCCTGGGCCGTCGGCAAAGTATGGGGCCGACCTGGCCATAATGGTCCGGCTGCGTAACGCCTGGACCACGCTGCTGCGCGACTACACCCGGCGCGATCTCAGCCTGCCCTCGGACCGCCTTCCCGCCATCGGCGGCATCGCCGAGCAGCTGAGCCGCCGGACCGGCGTGGAGTACATCGCGGGCCTTTGGCGCAGCACCCTCCTATACGACGTCATGTACTGCGCCCCGCCGCGCGAGTGGCTGTCACGACCGGCCGGGAATCGCGTGCCGACGTGGTCGTGGGCGAGCGTCGACGGGCCCGTTGAGCTCGGGTACGTCAAGGCTGATGCCGAACCCCTTGCGATGGTGCACGCGTGCGAGGCGACGCCAGCCACGGGGCACACTGCCTTCGGGGAGGTGGCAGGGGGTTTCATGGAGATCGAAGGGCCGTTCAAGGAGGTGGATAAGGATGACGTCGTGTTGATGTTCATGAGGCAGGAATCGCCACTGACGCCACTGAAGAGCGAAGTTTTCAGCATATCCGGCGCTCCGCTTCCCGGGCTGGGGGCTGAACGTTCCAGGTGGCGGGCGAAGATGGATCAGACGGCAGAGAAGCTGCCCGGAAGGGTGTTTGTGCTGCTGACGTTTGCGCGCAACCGGAGGGTCGATTACAGGGACCGGACGGAGGAGACGTGCTATACTGGCTTGGTGCTGCGGGAGGTCGAGGGCGGCAAGTACGAGCGAGTTGGTAACTTTATCGACAAGGTTGATGATGACTGGCTTGATCACGAGGTAGAGCCGTGGGAGGAGAAGATGATTGTCATAATCTAAACCCGACGGCTTCATTCATAAAGAGAATCGAAGGAAAAAGAGAACAAGCTCATGTTAGTTCACAGGCGAGGGTGGACCACCACGGTCTTTTTGCTCCCTCTTGAATGGGAAAATCCAGTGAAAGGTGCGCGCATGTCCTTCGGGAATTCGGTGCTCTCGTTCCTTGCTGATCGTTGAAGCTCTGGTGCTCGAGCAGTCGATCCTGGATGGCGACGGCGCTCTCTTCCTCACCCATGGCATCGAGGCGGTCGAGACTTCTTTATCAAGGATGTTTCTCCGCTAATTTTCACAACTGCTTATTTTTTTTATTTGTGGAACTGAGCGACAGGCCCCATAGCCCTTGTGAAATCATTCAGGCACGCATACAGCTTCTGGCCACATTCTAACCAGGGGTCAAACCCCAAAGAAACGCGTAGTCTAGCACAAGCCCTAAGCTATATAAGGTAATTACCCAGATACTCTGGTGGAATCAAGGCTCTTTGGTCGGCCGCGCCGGCAGCGCCCGGACGTACTGCTCGGCGTCGCGCAGTATTTCCACCAAATCCGCCAGTATAAACAGCTGATCAGGATGCTCGCGGTTTTCCTCCCGCACGAAATTGGTCATCATCTGGTCGGCGGTGTCGAGCCACCGGTTGATCCATCGCAGGGCGTTGGCGGCGTAGAACTCCTAGTAGTCATCGTCGAACGCCTCGAAGATGCGGGTGAGGCCGAGAAGGGGCGACTGCCCCTTGCTGTTTCTCGGCACGTCGTCCTCGGCCACCTGGCACTGCTCGCGCAGCCGCCAGCGCGTGCGCTGGATCGCGTCCAAGACGTCGGGGTCGTGCAGGTAGCGGAACACGGCGACGACGTCCCGCAGCGCGTTCAGAAAGCCCTGGGCCTCTTCAAGTGAGCCGGTTGCGGCGTCGAACGTGTTATCTATCTGCCTCCTCATGTAATTGTCCGCCCTTGGGTTGGGCGACCCGAGCTTCTCGCCTGTGGCGGAGTCGTACTGCATGTTGAAGATGCGCCCCTTCATGTTGTTCAGGTCACGACTTAGGAGACGGAACGGAGCTCGGTTGGTTTTGGACCCGATGACTTCGTACAAACGGCTGTTGAGACCGTCGAACTTAGCCCTCGTCCACGGTGTGATGTTTCTCGACGGAGGCGGTAGTGCGCGCTGGCCGTCCATCCAATAGGCTTCCATCTCGTTAAAGGGGATGGGATTGTTGATGGCGTTGTCAGATAGCGTCCGTCCGTTGATAGCGGCATAAGCAAAGTCTTGCAGGTATTGCAGCTGGAAAGGTGAGAATGAATGTCAGCCTTGTTGAGGAACAGCGATGTTTCCAACGGGGACAACTCTTCCGGCTTTGACTTCTCACCTCGAGCGTATGGTCCATATCGTAGCCGGTATAAGTTGTGCGCAGTGTTGATCGGATATCAAACTGCTCGATTTCGTTCGACTCACAGTCGACTGTGTTTCGCCTTTCGAAGCGTGTTAATTTGAATCATCTTCAAACCCAGTGGTAAACATGCAAGACCTAATTGCAGAATGGTGTGGATTTTCCCAGTCACTTACCTATATCCATTCTGCGAAACATTAGGGCCCCCGGCGCGCATTTGCGCAGTTGGGCCGTTGTATGGCCGCGACAGGAGTTCCAGGATGCGGATGACGATCTGCCCAGCCACGAGATCGGCGAAGTAGACACTGTACGACCGCTTTCCGCCACTTCGACGGAACAGCAACGGTCTCTCTTCAACTGTCGCAAGGGCGGTGACATTGGCACCCGCGAGGGCGAGTTCGCTGCCAACCGTGTCAATGGATATTTCCCATTGAGGATAGTTGGACTCCTCTGGGTCGGGCTCCGTGCTAGTTTCGTCGGCGTAAATGTCGGCCGGGCAGTCGAGTGGGTGGGTTTCGCAGAACGACCTCGGGCACACTCGCGCAGACCCCTTCTTGTTGATCATAGGGGTGCAGCAGAGCGATTTTTGTCGCCCCCCTGTGTTGAACCATTGCGCCTGTGTCAGCCATGAAACTATACCTGCCCGGGTCTGACGTGGCAAGTGAGCCGACTTACAGGCGCAAGAGCCCCTTTCGCCGTCGCCCACCGGAGATGTGAGCAGTGTGACCTCCTGGCTGTTACAGGCATTCTGTGCAGATTGTGCGGGGACGTGGCTGGTCAGCTTTGGACTCTCCATAACAATTAGATAATTAACGGGTGCCCAAGTGACCCCGCGTGAATGGGGATTGGGGAGTGTCTCCTTGCACATACCTCTGCGCAGTCACCCTGGCCCACCCAGTGGCAGTTTGACAATGGCTTCAGCTTGTTATCAGGGCAGCAGTATGTCGACTGGATGAGACAAGGAGCGTTCCTCTGGGTTGCTAACGCAGACTTGCCAGCGGGGCAAGCTCTTGTCGCCGGGTCAGTGCTATAAAGGTTGGGAAGATGTGTCAGTCGTTAATCGACCATAGCTGAGGCGAGACTAGAAAGACGTGCGAGAAAAAGAAAAGGGAAAAAATAAAAATAAAAATAAAAAAAGTAAAAGTAAAATGGAAAAATGTTGGAATGGCAATTCTGTGCGCGTGCGCACGGGGAAAGGGGCCCCTCGCGGAAGGCCGAAGGATCCCCCGCACGGGACAACGTGCCCTGCCACGGCTAGAGCGGAGGAACGCCCTTCGGGCGATCGCCTCCGCGCATATAAGGGCCAGTCCTAGGCCCTCCTTTTAGGCGGATAGATCCTTTCTTCTTTACGCGCAAATACAGGACCATTCCCTGGATCTTAAGGATCTTTGTTCGTCATTTTTGGAGCTCTCTGTGCC
>GL876970.1:566446-576816 GCA_000193285.1 Magnaporthiopsis poae ATCC 64411 | reverse complement strand
CGATCGCCCGAAGGGCGTTCCTCCGCTCTACTAGGCGGGCTTGTTGGCCCGTGCGGGGATCTGGAGGATCCCGGGGCCTTCCGGGGAAAGCCCCTTTTCCCGAGCGCGCGCGCATAGAAATGCCATTCCAACAGGTACCGACTCCTACTAACAAAAAAGGAACGTAAAAAATAAAAAAAAGGGAGAGGAAAAAGGAAAAGGAAAAAAAAAAAGGGGGGGGGGGGGGGGGGAAGGGAAGGGAGACTTACCAGGTGCTCCAGGTTGTCCATTCACAATGGCTTGTGATGGTTCTGAAAGAGTTGGAAAGTGCAGCAGAACGCCTTATACCCCCTCCCACACTGCTCCTCGTCCGAATCTGTAGGATAACCACCGGTCCCAGAATCGAACAGGAAGACCTCGCCTGTGTTGCAGCGGCCGTTGCAGTCACTCGCAAGTCCCGAGGGACTCTGGTTTTTTCTCCACACACAGGACTTGGGCGCGACTTTGGTTCTGCAGCAGATGGGCTTGGCGTACTTCCGACCGTCGCGTGTGCCGCAGCCAGACTCGTCGTAGCCCATACTGGTCCATCCCGAGTCGCAGCTGGAGACAAGAGGGTTGTCCATGTGCACGCATTCAGGAAAGCGCTCGCACTCCCTGCTCAGATCGACCTCGATCCTCTCGATCTCTTCGTCGTACTTCTTCTTGAGGTGACTCCCGAGGCTCGCCCGACGTCGGTCTGCCTCGGTGGCATCCCGCAGCTTGTGCTCGGAGGCGGACCACTCATGGGCAGGCACATCGTCCTCGAACAAGGTAGGCAATGCGCTCCTGGAGGAGCCCAACAGGCAGACCGCAGCAAGAGCCGCCACAGCAGCGAGGTGGACGCGCATCTCGACAACTCACAAGCAACAGCAGCACGTAAACAAAGACCGCAAGCTGAAGTGAAAACACCTCCATGTGCACCGAGGCAGCGCCGGCCAGATTATTTCAAGTTGCCCCCGGCCGTTCTAGCCGCAAGCCATTGGCTTTTCTAGCACTCGCGATCGATGATCTTCGGGCAGCTCCTACCAACCGGAACTCTGGCGCCTGGAGATTCGCACCTCCTTTTTTTTTTCTTCTTTTTTTTTTAAGCCTACACGCCGTTTCGAACCCCTGACGTTGTCACCGTCGCCCGCCCTACGCTTTCCCTCCAACTTGCAAGTGCCCGCCTTCTGTACTCGATTCGACGCACGTTTCCACCTGGCACGGGCAGAAAGGGGAAGGGTCGTTTTTTTGATTGTCATTGCAGTGTAGCGTGCCGAGAACGGTCAGCGCTGGAGGATGAACGACCCCCATGGATTCGGTTCCTGTATTTATGGTTAAGGGGGCCTCGGCTTCCTGTTCGGGCTGTGCGGTTCAGACAAATGTCGTGGTCCCGCTGCCAAGGTAAATCGGAGGGCATCACCCACTGCTCTGTTGGGTCTCTTCGGGACAGAGTATTGTTTTTTTTTGTTGCTTCGCGCGGTGGGGCTGTCTTTTCAGCGCAACTCGTCAGCATCCGGCCGGCGACCTCGGTGTTCGCATCGTGACTTCGCCAGCCTCGGTGCTTGCATGCTCACCTGGTGGAGATGGTCATTCCGGGTCATCATCAGCTCGTAAACTTGGAATGTTGGCTCGTCATGCTCCATGCCATGGTGGAAGCCCCCGGCGAAGCGTAGGCTGGTCTGGCTGCCTTGCCTACACGGCGCCCTCGATCAAAAGACATCGCAAGTAGGCCTGCCTGCACTCATATATATGTGAGGCGGCAAGCTGGGAATACCCTCTCGGTCTCTCTGTTCTGTGCAACAAACAGCTCCCACTCTCCAGCCATTCTTTAGTCATCCACGTCATCCAGCCCGGCCAGTCCTGCGTCGAGGGCACCGAGCGCATCTGCTACGGCGTCTCCGGCGGCAAGTCGCAGGGGCTCGACGTCGAGGAGCTGGAGTTCCTCGCCACCTACCTCCGCTTCTTCGGCTAGAGCAACACGGGCATCAGCGCCTTCTGGACCATGGACCACTCGGCCTAGGGGTGGGCCCTCCCGCTGCCCGAAGGCGCCGCCGTCATGGTGCTGGCCGAGCACGCCACCCCGAGGTCAAGTCGCCCGTGCTCGACTAGGATATCGCCAGCACCCGTCGGCGGCGGCGTGGACGCGACCGAGGGAGCAGCGCAGCGCCGCCCCGCTCGGGCTGCGCCACCAACGGCGGGCAGATGGGCGTCGCCGTCAACAAGGCGGGCCCGGCCTACGAATCCTCCGAAACAGGAACAACAACAAGGTCAGTTCCGACGGCATCATCATCAGGGTGGTCAAGATGCCTTTGGGTGGATGTTGCAGGGATGGAGTGTCTGAAGGATATGAACGGTTGGCCAGTTAGACGACACATATTATAATTTCTTGATGAAGATGACATTGGCCATCCGTTCAGCGACTCCAACTCCCAGATTTCTGTTTCCCTTCTTCTCCACATCGCCCGGTCGCTAGCGTACCTGCTGCGACAAGTCGGCAGATACGGGGTTTTCGCCTCTCTCCTCGCGGGGCCCATCAGGTCCAGGTCGCTCATACACCAGCCTCCAGGTCTCCGTGTGGCTCCCTGTCCACGCCAGCTCCTCGTAGAGTTCAAGAAGACCGTCTGCCGCGTAGTACATCCAGCCGACGTTATCGGCAGTGCAGCCTTCGACCGCATCGTAGACATCCTCGTCGTCCTCGTCGTCCTCCTCCTCGGAGTCCAGCGACCCATCCGGAGTTTCGGGAGCGGCCTGGATGACCACCACCTCGCCCCTAAGCCTGTAGCCTGCCGGCCGAACGCTGCACCACCAGGCGCGTATGGCGTTGAGGCAGTCGGCATCGACGTAGACGCAGTAGCGGAAGCGCGGGAGCTGCGGGACGCTGGGGTTGTCGATGCCCTCTCCGTCTCGCTCAACCGAGTGCGCGGCGACCCAGTCGAGGAAGTGTTGGCGGACAGTTTCCTTGGAAGCGCCGTCTAGGGTGGCGCGGTCCTCGATGATAGTCCACTGAAGGTCGGGGCCCAGTATGTTTTCTTGCTTGCGTGCCTGCAAGTACGCGGCGGCGCTGGCTTTGAGCATGGTGACGAAGGCTTCCCAGAGGGCGTCGTCGTCGTATGTGCAGCGGTAAATAACAAAACCCCATTTGTGATAGCCGTAGCGGATGCGCTGGTTGACAGTGAGTCGCATGGGTTGCGGCACGTATCCGGCTGCTGGTGCTTGCGAGGCCATCGTAGCGACCAAGCAGTCGGGACGCAGTGGTAAGAGCTCAATCCGAACGTGGGTCGCAGGCTGCCGAATGCGTGGGATTTGTTTGTCAGAGGAAGATGTCGAGGTTTGGCTTTCTCTCGGACCCGAGTCACTTTGAAGAAGTGAAGACGGGATGGATGCGCAAACAAGGCTGGGTGGAAGGAGGGTCTTGAGGCGGCCTTATACCAGGCAGGTGCGTGCATATAAGGAAAAGGGTCTAACCTATTTGGGAGCGACTGTACAGCCCGTCGCCAGTCGCGACTTGTCGGGTGGTGGCGGCACTTGACGACTGACTTCGACGTGGCGCAAAGCAAAAAAAGTTTCTTGTTGGGGTGTGGTTGTTGAGGCTTTTTGGCATGTGATTCGCCAACACGTGATCTTGCCCGTAACTGCCGTTTCGGCGGTACAATTACTCTCCAGAGGGAGTACGAAGAAAGGCCGCCGTTGTTCGCGTCAATATTTTTTTTGGCCACTTTGTGTTGCCTTATAGCGCGTGTTTGCAGAGTAAGGGGAGAGTGGGGTGGTAATGACGGCCATTTGGCTAGAGGTAGAGGACTCCAAATTTCAGTTGCTCTCTGACAGGCCCTCGCTAGCTTGACTAGGGGAGGGCAGGCGGGATCCTGCGTATTCTGGTGGGTATGGGTATGGTTGTATGTGACTATCTCACCAATCTCATCCTATATGTAGATAGGGATATCCTAAGGTGCCAATGGGCTGCTAATTCTCTCTCTCTCTCTGAAGTCATTCGTAATCGCATAAAGGCAAAGGTATCTCTCAACTGGCAGATCTCTCTCTCTCTCTCTCTCTCTCTCTCTCTCTCTCTCTCTCTCTCTCTCTCTCTCTCTCTCTCTCTCTCTCTCTCTCTCTTCGGCGATGGTTCCCGACCAGCCCAGCAAGCCCGGGCACTTTCCACCGTGCTATCGGAAGCAATGTCGCTACTGCTAGCTCTGGAAGCACCTCTATGGGATAACGAATAACAAAACAAAAAGATATTATAACACGATCTATCACGATCACATGCATGGGGTGAACTTTTATAAAAACGAGCCAACGCCCCATAGCAACGCACAGCCGGCAACCGCAGTGGCACCGTAAAGCTTCTTAGTCCACCAGTTTTCGTCCGTAAGCGACTTGGTAACTTGTATCCTCTTTTGCGAAGACTGATTCCCTGTTTTGGCTACCTGGTCCCGAGGCGGGGCGGAAGCGGCCTTGGCATCGCCATCCGCGGCCGCATCATCAGCGTCTGCCCGCTTCTTCAGCTCGGCAATCTTCCTGCTCAGTGCCAGTAGATCCTCCTCCAGCTGCGCGGCGGCGCCGGCACCGGCGCTCGCCGTGGCGTTCCGGGGCCCGTCGATCTCGACGTTCTGGACGTTGCCGAAAAAGTCGGTCAACAGGCGGGAACGGGCAGCGTCGGCGCCACCGGGGAACAAGTCGTAGCGCATGCCGGCGGTAGAGTGGATCTTTTCAAAGTTGTAGCTGTCGAACAGGTCGCCAACCGTCTTCTTGCTGCTGATGTCGCGGACCTCGGCCTCGAGGAACTCGAGGTTGTAGTACGTGTAGCGGTCGATGACGGCGACGCCGACGTCGTTGTCGGCGTGGTGCGAATACGACGACTGGTCCAGCTCTGACGAGCCCGTTGCGATGATGTTGGGCGAGTAGAGCTTCGAGTACATGGTGTTGGCCTGGCAGGTGTCGATCATGAAGAGGATCTCGTGGTACCTGGAGGTGGGTGGGGGCAGGGGTCAGGCACTGTCAGCGGTGTCGTGACCTGGTAGGGGGAGGGGGGAGGGGAGGAGGCGCAAGGGGCGGGCCATACCTCTTCTTCTCCCACATCTGCTCAAAGGCGTCGGCCAGGTCAAAGGCGCCAATCTCCTCGGCGTCCTGGAACTTGAGGAACTCGTTGCCGCCGTGGCCAGTCATGTAGACTAGGATGTTGCTCCGATCGTCGGTCAGCAGGCGCTTGCTGCGGGGCATCTCGTCGCCGACGCGGTCGGTCAGGAGGCGGATGAAGTTCTCGACGGTGACCTCATAGCCGCGGTAGTCGACCTCGATGTTGTCACCGTACAGGTCGACGGCGCGGTCGGCGTTGGAGTAGACGGTTCCCGGGAAGGCGTTGCGCGGGTTGCAGGCCATGTCGTCGGGCAGCATCAGGATGATCTGCGAGTCCGGGATGCCGAGGCGCTTGACGGTACGGTAGATGGACAGCACGTTGGCGAGGTGGCGGTAGTTGAACCAGAAGCGCGACGTGCAGACCAGGACCGCCCAGTTGCTTGTGTGCTCGGCCGCGACGAGGCCGGGTGCTGCCGCGAGGAGCGACGCCGCCAGCAGCGTTGGCAGCTGCATAACCCGGGAGAGCTTCATTTTCGCCGTCTATCGAGCGAGCGCCAGGGTGAGGGTAGTCAATGCCGGTTTCCAAGATCCGCGGTCGAAATTCAGGCGCGTCGGCTATGGAGTTCTCGCTGCCGCCGTTGAAATGCCAACGAGGCGGCGAACGGCATCTACAATTTGTCAGCCATTGAGGCTGCGGGGCTCAGGGAGGGTCCATGCACTAAGCAGGGTAGCCCATGCAACCATCGGTTTTGCGGAAGGCGTAAAATCCACCAAGCAATTGCTGCTCCATCATGTCGGGACAGCATCATCCCTGGCTGTCGCTATACCCCACAAAGTTCGAGGAGACATTCAGCTGCCCAGGTGAGTGAGGCTTGCATGTAGTGGGTTCAACAGCTTGAGCATGCTGGGTTGCGGAGAGCAGGCGACGGCTGGAAGGATTGGAAGGACCAGAAATCGTTGGTTAGCTTTCGAGGCGGGCAGAGCTGACGCTTCGTAAAGCTCTGACGGCCGGCCTGAGCGTGATGAATCAACGAATCAATCACATGCCTGCCTGACGCGGTCGGACTCAACTTGTCTTAAAGCGACTCTAAGCGGGCGCCAAATCCGGTGCCACTCGATCGCTCACGCCATTTGCTCTGGATGGATGCAGCCACGGCTCACATGCCTCCACCGGATGCATCCATTGCTGCTGTGCGACCTGAGCATCGCAGTCCCAGGTTCTGACACTTCCGAGCTCCGGGCACGTTGAGATGTGTTCAAGGAAGCGCAAAACCCAGTCTCTCTCAAAATCCGGGCCAACATGGAGTGCACGCCATGATTCCGCACTTTCCGATTTCAGATTCAGCGGTCGTTTCAATGCTGCAAGCACTTTGTTTGGCGAGCGGCGGAGTTAACTATGCCCACCGTGGCGGGGCCTGCGTCGGCTAGACCCACTGTAGCTGCACCTGGACCTGGTTGCGGAAGCACTGGCGGGGTTGGTCAGACGCGCGCACCATCACCCGACTCCAGACTCCAAACTCCTCGACAAAGCTGGGCATGACGTCCATTGCAGCTTTATTACCAGCTGTATAATATTCTACTCGTTTTCACCCATTCTTGTGCCCTCCCTCTCCCCTCCTCTGCGCAATCTCGAACGGTCTGGCCTTCGATCCTACCACGCCCACGCGACGCCTCACACACGCTCCCGGCACTTTATAGGCTCTCCCGTCCGACTCTCGTCTGGGCTGGGCGAAGGGGCGCGGCCCGTTGTGCTCAACGGCCTCCGCCAAACCCCACGGCCCCAGCAAAATACCTTTCGCCACAAGCTTCTACTGTCCTCAACAGCTGCTCCGCCGGCAGCTCCCGCCATGGCGCCACCTACCTACATCTTTGTCGTGAGGTGCGCTGAGCTGCTCTTGACAATTCGTCCCACGCTCTGTGATGATGGCCAAGCTGACACATTTCCCATCTACCCGCCATTTAGGCACGGCAATAGGCTCGATGTCGCGGACAAACATTGGCACCTTTCCTCTCCAACGCCCTACGATCCTCCCTTGACGTACAGCGGATGGGCCCAGTCGCGGGCTGTCGGCACCCAGATTAGCAACATCCTCCGAGACCGCTCAGTCCAGGACGCAAATCCGTCGCAGCCGAGTCAGAGCCCCGGAAAGCCGAAACGATACCGCATTGTCATACACAGCTCGCCGTTCGCACGATGCCTGCAAACCTCGATCGCCATCAGTGCCGGACTGATGGGAAGGCCATCGCTGCTCGCGCCGGCCCAGAGAAATCTGTCGCCGACACAGGTGAGCCAGCTGGCTGGCGCCGAGACCGTCGAGACCAATGGATCGACCAAACGGGCGAAGCAGCGGCGGACATCGATCGTGGGGAAGAAGACAGTGCTGCGCATAGATGCGTTTCTAGGCGAGTGGCTGTCTCCCAGCTACTTCGAGCTCATCACCCCGCCGCCCGGCTCGGTTATGATGCTGGCGAGCGCAAAGGCGTCGCTGCTCAAAGCCGAGGACTACAAGAGCTACCCACACCTCCAAGCTCGGTCTCATTCCAATGCTTCCGCCTCGGTGCAGCCGCCTAAGAGTCAACTTTGGGCGGCGGCCTCTCCAAGGCCGAGCCTCCTATCGGGACTACCTGCCAGCGCTGTAGAGGACGCCGCGCCATCGCCGCCGCTCCAGAACATGACTGGGATGAAGGACTCTCTTCCGGCGGCCACTGGTGCTGCTGCTGCTGTCGAGGTTGGGGCCTATGACCCTCCCGTGCCTGCTTTCTCAATGCCCAAAAACGCGACCATCCCGGCCGGTTACGTCAACCACGCCAAAGATGCCTGTGTTGTTGTTGATTACCAGTGGGACTCGATGCGACCACCGTACAACTGGGGTGACGGCGGCGAGCTTCCCGAAGACTGGCCTGACATGCACAAGAGGTTCAAAAAAGGGCTGCAAGCACTTGTGGACTGGTACACCAATGCGGACGACCCTGCTTCGGCTGTAACAACCGAGTATGTGAAACCAGGACCGGACGGCCTTATTCCCGCGCAACCCGAGAATGAGGAGGACGAGAATGTGGAGACGGTCGTGATCCTGGTGTCGCACGGCGCCGGCTGCAATGCCATGATTGGAGCCATCACCCACCGACCCGCACTCATGGACGTCCCAATATCGTCCCTTAGCATGGCTGCCTTGAAGAAAACCGGCCAGGTCCCCAACGGGGTCGTCGGCCCTGGAGCCACCGACGGCAGCGTCCCTCTGCACCAAATGTACGACCTCGTGTTGAACACGAGCACAGACCACCTGCGCTCCGCAGCGCCCACGCCCAATGCCTCCCATTCCCCAAGCATGGCGAGTGTCTATGGTGGCCACGGCGCCGGCGCCGCGCGCGGGCGGAGCGCCAGCTCGTTTTCAACGCCGTCGGGCGGCAGCAGCCCGGTGACCCACATGGAGGGTCTTAACAGGAGCTCCTCCATCAGCGGATCTGTCGCCTCCATCCGTAGAGGCCTGCGCGACCAGGCCGCGTCCAGTCGCACACCGTCCGGCCTATCTGTGGGACTATGGACGCCTGCTCCCAAGTCGGACTTCGAGTACGGCCTAGACGACGAGGAGGCCATTGTGTTTGATCAGAAGCAGCCATCTCCACCACCGTCGTCGACGAAATCACCACCCCGGCCGGCAAGGCAAGGCCACCAGCACGGCGACGAGCTCGACGACCAGCTGACGCACCTCCCCAAACGGTCGACTCGTACTGGTGGCACTGGCAAGGGTCTTTGGATTTCCGACGGTGGAGTTTCCACGCCGCCTTCTGTTCCGGCCGCCGGGCCAATGCGCGACCAGAACTCTTCCAAGAGACGGTGGACTGTGACTGCCGAGCGTCCCTAGGAGGGCGCCAAGCAAAAACACAGGACCGTCCCCCACGAGCGACGCTGGTCAAACCTGCCACGCAGGCGAGGTGCCTAGGAGGATGCCGTGCCCGAGGGAGGCGATGGCGGCTGCTGGGAGGACAATGATGACGGTGCCCACGCGGGCAGTTCTGCCTCGGAGGATGACGACTATGGAATCGATTTCCCCGTGAAGGTCACAGGAGAAGGGAGAGGAGAAGGACGAGGTCGGGATCACGTGGAGCCCCGATGACTCTAGGCTGGGCAGTGTGCCTGGCTGCGTAATGACAGCAAGCCTCTGCTCTGGCGGGGCGCTGAACCTGTGCTCACTTATTGGAACCAGCACCATCTATGGTATTTGCATCCGGTTCTTGGTTGGCAATCATGGATTGATCTCAGCGTGTGGTTGTGTATTCGGTAGCAATAAACAGCATGTAACTCACCCTACGAACTTGTATTACTACTAAAAGAAAGGATATGCAAAAGCCCGATGATGACTTGAGGGAGTAAAAAAAAAAAAAAAAAAGAAAAAGGTCTAAATCTGTTGGTAGGAGTGTATGCTCCGGTCACGGCGCGGAGAGCTCCAAAAGCGACGATCAATGATCGTCGTGATCTGGAAAAGGTCCTCCGTAATCCCGCACGAGGGAAAGAAAGGATTTATCCGCCCAAGGTAGACTCTAGGACTAGGCTTTATACACACGGAGGCGATCACCCAAAGGGTGTTCCTCCGATCTCGCTGTGGCGGGCCACGCACGCGCACACAAATGCTATTCCAACAAACTTCGATCATAGCTGACACAGCGTTCTAGTACCGGCCCACTTGCGACGATGACGACCGACAGGTCACAGTCGTGACCGGAAGCCGGCCTTCCTCAAAGTCGCTGGCGTCCGCCGGCCTGTCGTCCTCCTGCTTGTCCATGGCGCCGAGCAGGATGGACCACATGCACTCTGTGTGCGCCTTTGTGTCGACAATGTCCCAGTAGTGGTGCGTACCGCCGCCCTTCTCGCCGCGGTCATCATCATCATCGTGCTCCGTCTCGGGCCTGCTCCAGAGATCGTCGTCCAGGCACTGCAACCGCTCCAGCCCGACGGGGTCGTGGCCGAACGACACCATCTGGATCACCGTGTGCGTGTCGAGCCGCCCGCTGCCCCGCTGGCTGCGGATGAAGTCCCGGATGACGCGGGCGACGCCCAGCGTGATGTCGTACTCGCGCCTGTCGGGCTGGCTCCAGACGCCCGACGTCATGACGTAGACGTTCGTCCCCGTCGGCTGAGCCGCCGCCGCTGCCACCGAGGGCCAGTGGAAGTAGTGATGGTGGTGGCTGTGGTGGTGGTGTCTGGGTGCTGCCATGGTGGTGTTCTTTTCGAGCACGCTGTTCAGGATGGCGCGCATGGCGGCGGCCATTGATGATGATGATGAGGAGGAGGAGGA
>GL876970.1:553630-565915 GCA_000193285.1 Magnaporthiopsis poae ATCC 64411 | reverse complement strand
GAACCGGAGTTCCATGCCGTCCTTGTCGACCGACTTGACGACCTTGACGATGGCTTCGAGGGTGCGCTTGAGCTGGGCTGCGTGGGGTATCATGGTGCTGTAGTCGTCGATGAGGAAGATCTTTGGTGTGTCAGACGCGGATTCTCTTCCCTTCCTCTTACAAAGTAAAAAATGATTGTGCTAGGACATACCTGGTCACGCCCGTCGAGAACTTCTTTGACGTCGGCGAGGAACGGATGCATGGCGTTGAAAGGATCCGCTTCTGTCGTCCACTTCCACGAATTTCGGTAGTTGATCACGTAGTCGACAGTGACCTTGTCATGCCTGGGAGGCTTTCGAACGGGCGGGAACGAGCGGCGCTGAGACGCTGACCACTGGCTCAGCGACCCATTTCGGGATGAGGATGGTGCTTGCGGCGATATTGGCGGCGAGGATGGTTGGTTTTGCGTCTTCGTTGTCGACGGACGCCGCAGCGGCGGCGGCTGGGGCGATGTGACTGCCAGCTGAGCGGGCGCTGTGTTGTCTATATATATCGCCCCAAACGGCCCCCCAGGGCAGTGCTCATAGTACTTCCCGCCAGAGCTCCAGTCCGGGGTGGCGGCGGCGTCGAGCAGGAGATCTGACGCGGCAGGGCTTGGCGGCAACGCAGGGGATGGAGGTAGGGCGAGGTTGTTGGGGTCGTCGATGATATCCTGCAGGCACCGCGCCGTCGAAGCGGCATCGCCTCTGAGCTTCGGCTCGCTGCTCAGTCCGTGCGCGAGGACGAAATCGACAATCTTGCCCGTGATGCCGTCAAAGACGCGTCGGTTCCTGTCGCTCAGCGACCGGACGTCCCTGACCGCCGCGAGCGGGTGCGCACCATCGTGGAAGCAGCCCTCGTACCCAGCAACAGACGGGAGACTTGGCGAACGGTGCTCGGCCTTGGTGTTCTCGCCCAGCCGGGCCTGGAAAAAGTCGGTAGCCGCTTGGCTGCCCCCGACCAGCCACACCGCCACCTCGAGCATCAGGCACGACAGCGACCAGATGTCCGAGCTTTTGGTGGCTGTCCTGCGGATGTGAGTTCCGCTCCCGTGCTTGACGAACAGCTCGGGAGCGACGTAGTTTCTCGGGGAGTAGAGCTGGGGTTTCTCCTTGTTGCCCATCCCCTGCAGCTCGCGGCTCAGGCCCAGATCGCCCAGCTTGAACGACATCCTTTGCGTGCTGTATCGGCTGCTGCTGCTGGACGAGTCGTCGTTCGGGTGTAGGACGACGAAAATGTTGGCCGGCGTGATGTCGTGGTGGATGTAGGTGGCAGGTGAAGCAAAGTGGTTGTTGCCGCGAAGCCCGGTGTTGTGGAGGCGATCCAGGGCCTGGAACAGGCCGACGAGACCGGACCATAGCTGCCGGATCCCCTCTGGGGTGTAAGGGATGCGGTTCTGACCGAGCCACTCCTGGAGGCTCCGCCCTTCGGCGTACTCCCGGATGATTGCCGCACGGCCGCCTTGCCTAAAGGCCCGTTTACAGTCAAGAAAGTGCCGTTCGGGACTGTCTCCGTCCGAATCCTCCAGCTCCTGCACGGCCTCATACGCCTTGATCTCTGCTTGGTATGTGGACTTGACTTCCGAGGGCGAGAATTCTTTGATGACTAGGAGCTTCTCCTATTTTGAGAACATCTCGGTTAGAAGGGGCATGATCAGTGTGAGAACGGACGCCTCATAGGCCTCTCAATGTCAGGGAGGGTATTGATCCGTACAGACAAGCTCGAGCCGTTGTATGTTTGGTATTTTGCAATGCGAGGTGTCGATCGGCCATCTCCCTCTTGCAAAACAGCCAACAGCTTGAGCGGCAGGACTTCGGCCGGCTCCAAGGTATCATCCCATGGATCCCGTCCAAGCGATGTGGGCGTGAATAGGAATTGCGTATCGTAAAACTTGTCGGCAGTCTGGGTGTCCCGAAAGCAGTCCCTGGAGACGGACCTGGAAAGGGGCAGTCGGCCATCATTCACTCTCTTTTCCTGGAACAGGCCGACAATCTGCATGACCTCAGAGCATTCCTTGTCCGACATGCGCAGCAGAGTCGACAGTATATGCAGAAGCTCGTCCTTGACGATGTGCACGGAGAGTCTGATGTGAAGCAGTTCTAGGCATTGCTCAACTCGCTGGTCGGTCCAGTAAGACTCGAGGAGGCCTTGCGGGATGAAGTAGTGGATCTGGCTCTGGCTATCGAGACATGTGCCTTCGCACTTGTTCTTGTCGACCCATCCCATGAAGTCGCGCCAGATATTCTGCTTCAAGGAACGGTTCGCTCCCGGCATGTTCTGATGCCTCTGAGGGACCATGGCTGGCGAGTATGGTTCGTGAGCGTCGACAAGGGCTTGACAAGATGACACCGATTGTGGCTGGTGCAGATCAAAAGTCAACGGCTAAATTGGAAGACGAAAAGATGCACACGCGGAAGATTCGAGTCCGGGCCGGCCACACTCAGGAAAGCTAGGAGGCTATTCGTAGGGTATATACGTAAGCATCGGGCTTTTGAGCCGCATAGCCGCGCTCACCGGTCCAACACGAGGTCGCTTTGGTTCGCCCGATGGGAGTGATGCAAGGCAGCAGAGCGGGCGGGCATGTGCAGGCGTCCGTCGCCCGACGCCGACAGTAGCCATGCGGTGCCATGCTGTTTTCCTGCCTGGATGCCCAACCAAAGCCTCTTGGGCTCCATGCGGGCCAGTCAAATTAGCCCTGCGAACCCGAGCCTGCATTCAACAGCGTCGTCGCCGGCGGCTGAGTGGAAGCTTCCTCGTGGCATAGCCCTTCTGCTGATGCGCCTATGCAACTCGGGGGTGTCACGGGTCGGGACGGTTCCCTCTGTTTCGTCGACGCATTCTGAGCATGACCGGGATGCAGGTGTCGCGCTGTTTTGCGGACCTATAAGCATCGTTCTCGTGTCTATCTCCACCGCCCCAAGCTGGCTGCAGGTCTTCAGCCCAACACCACATGTAGCTCTATCGGTCGGAAGCAGGGCCTACTTCCATTCAACGCCGAGCGTATTTAGGGATTTTTTCCAAGCATTTGGGCGCTGCGGTGGGCATTGACACCATCTCCGTGCAGCACGACATACCAGAAGGATTATGACGTCGGGGAACAAGCGCGCGTTATGGTTTATGGTCGTGACTGTCAGGTCGATCTCAAGTCGCAATCCTTTTCCCCTGCTTTCCGGGAATCTAGAAATTCATTCGACAGCTAATAATATCGCATCAAATTTCAAACCTCTAGGCATTACATGGGCACTTTTCCAGTATTTCTTCGTTGAACATGATTATTTTGACACCTCGACTCCCACACTCCCTCAATTTCACAGCTCGGCCCCAAAGTCCGGGTTTAGAGTGTCAACAGCTAGAATTGTGCCGTTGCCAAAGCTCGTCCCAGCCTTCAGCACCGGAGCTCTCCCGAGGTGGAAGCCTGCTGGAACCTGGTTGACGACCGTTCCGTTGGCGTAGATGACATCTTTAGACTGGTCGGGCTCCCCGAAAATAGACATCATCGAACCCCTCTGAAGCAGGGGGTGTTTCGTTTTGCTGACCTTGCAGTTCTGGCTGACCATGTAGAGATTGAGGCCTATGCAGAGCACGCGGATCTCGGCACCAAGCTGGTCCGGGAAGCCGACCTCATTCAAGTGAAGGAGGCCTATGTAATCTTGCATGATGACGGTGGGCCAGATGTTGGGCTTCATCGAGTTGAGAGCCCTCCAGTATAATGCAGGGTTTGTCGGCATGAGGGCGATTCTCTGAAGGCCGTAAAGGAAGGTGCTCGAATAGATGTCTGGGGTGGGCTGCCACTGCATGATGTAGAAGGAGTCGCCGTTGTCGCCGCTGCGCGTAATCTTCTCCATGTGGGAAACCTGCGCGGCTGAGTTGTCCACCTCGTTGGTCTTCTCTGCCCAGTAGTCGTCACGGTCCATGTACTGACGCCCGCGGTAAATCCCGGAGGAAGGCCTGTCAGGGGTGATGCCCTGGTCTAACCTGCCATCAGTCATGATGAGGACACAGCCGGCTCCATTGTTCTTGTCCAGGAGCGTCTGGGCCTTGAGCCTGTCGAACTTGACGTTGTTGCCCAGATCCGGGCATCTGTTGTTGATCTTCTCCAGCGCAGTGTAGAACTCGTTCGCCTTTTGCTCGCTCCAGCGTCGCCCAGTGCCGGCCGGGACGTTGAGGTTTAGGTCGACCATGTACTTGACCCACCAAATGATGATTTCACCGGGGCTTTCGGAGGTAAATCTGTTGATGCCGGCGATGATATCATCGAGCGATTCGCCCGTGGCTCCCACGGGAACGTTGGCAACCTCGTCGTTCACGTGTGCCGCCCAAAAGCCCCCGCCCTTCACGCTCACAAGCCTCATGTCGAACCATCGGGAGCCAACGCGTAGCTGGTCGTAGATATTAAGTCCCTGATTCTGGCTGTTTCCCGGTGTTCCCGCGCCGTCCCATGCATAGCTGATGGTGCTCATGCCAGCGTCGTGTGAGCCTGGCATGACCAGGTGGCGCAGCTCCCGATCTTTGATGACATCGTAAAGTTGATGCATCCAATTATCTGGGCCGAAGACGACTGAGGTTATGTAGCCGTATTCCTCGCTGCCGGTGATGACAAGCGTCACGGGGACCTCCTGTTCCGGGAAGCCATACTCCCTTTGAGGTTGGCCCATGCCGGTGAGATCGATGACCGCCCGTTTCGGGTAGTTGTCCGGAATGTGTGTCGTGCCTCGGATGGTGAACTTCTTGTCAGTGCCCTGGATGCTGTAATATGCTTCACCATTGTCATCCACCGGATTGGCCTTGACGTCTGTGGTGTACACAAGGGTGTTCTGCCTCGACTTTCCGGACGGGACGTCTCCGAAGTCGAACACATCGAACTGGTACGAGTGCTGCCGGTCCTTGACAAATCGGTAAGGCGTGAGGTTAACTGTTTAAGCGTTCGTTCTCGTTAGTAAAACTCCCATTAAAATCCCGCGCTGTGCCAAGGCGATGGAGGTCTAGTCCTTCGAGGGAATATGATTACCTATGGTGACGTAGTATTTTGTGCTAGCCGCCGCATTTTCAGGGCCCATCAGATGCCATGGCATGGAATTACCGGAAGGCATTGTCTCCTTGCTGAACATCTCGTCGCTGGGCAGGCATTGGTTTTCATCGGGTGCTTGACCTTTAGAGTCAACCTCAAACACCGAAATCTGTGACCAGGACGGATGTTTGCTGACGGAGAGATTGTCTGCCGCCGTGATGGCCTCCCCCCCAGAGACCATGACGTTCTTGGCCCCGATGCCGATGATGTGGTCGATGCGATTGTTGTCATAGTTATTGTCAATGAGCCACAAAGCTTTTTGGCAGGTCTGGGAATCGATGCAATCCTGGGAGTATGTGCTGAACCAGGAGTAGGTGCCCGCTGCTCCAATGTGGACTTCCTGTGAGCCAGTCATGATAACAGCCCAGGACTCGTCGCATCCGTCGAAATCGCCCCCTCGGCAGTCGTAGTTTGGATCCCCAACGAAATTGCCGACAGCGCTCTCGAAAGGTGCAGGTGGCTTTGGAGTCGGTTGGTAGTAGGGAGACTCTGTCTGGATCATTGTCGTGTAGATGTTGCGAGCTTGGTGGAAGTTGTACTGGTAAAACACATTGTGCTCAGATGAGGTGCCATAAAGCCAGGTGGCCGTCTGGCTTTCGATCAGGACACCTCGGGCGCTGTACACAGAGATCTGCTCCATGTTGTTCATCGGATCTTCGAGGAGGGGGTCGTCGATGATATGATCTGCCACCCAAAGCCACATGTTATCGAAATAACCAGAGGCCTTTTTGGTGATGTGAAGCAGCATGCTGGCAGCTTGACACCGCGAGGGGTTGGTGCCGCTTGTGATGGGAGGACATTCTGCTGGCGTGAGATCAGTTCCTGTGGCGCCGCCGACTCTCGCATGGACGTCCCACAGAGCAGCAGCCCCGGCGCTACTCGCCTTGACATTCCACTCCATCAGCACGGCACCTGCGGTGCCTCCCTTGGTCGTGAGGATGAGGTCCTGCATTTCCACGGTGCCGACATCTCCATCGTTCCCGACTTTGAGCATGACCCGAGGGCTGTTTAGGTCTGCGAACCTGCTTCCGCTTGCCGCAAACTGGGACCAAGTTTCACCCACAATCTTTGCGTCCTTCGGGATGGTGACTGTGTCGGTCAGGATGTAGGTGCCAGCGTCGACAAAGATGATTTTGCTACCGTCTCCGTACTGGTTGAAAAAGTCTTGCACGGCCTTCGTGTCGTCCGTGGAGCCGTCTCCCTTTGCCCCGCCATCTTTCAAATGAACAAAATCAGCCGAGGACTTGTCCAAGTACTGGTTTCTCGGCCGGTCAAAGTAGGGCGCAACCTGCAAGCCCCGAAGCGATCCCGGCGAAGCTGCAAGGAGACTCTTCTCTCTGGTGTAATCCATGGGCTGGCCGTTGAGAAACGTCCGTTTGTTGTTGGTGTAAGTCGGCCCGATGATGAAGGTTTTGTAGTAGCCGCGACCCAAAATCCTCTTACCCACCGGGTTAAGGATCGAAGCTTCGAGGTAGACATTGTCGAGAATCAACCCCGTTACGCCCGATCCAGGTTTGTCGGTGGGCGTGGCTGTGTATATGGCAGCCATTTTGATGTTGGTGAAGCTCGAGTCCACAAATGAAACAGATCCGATCGCACCACTTCCATCATCGGAAATCAGCCGGAAGCCGACCTCGACATCGTTGACAGAAACGCCCTTCCAGACCCAGCCCCAGTCCCAGATGATTTGCGCGGCTGTCTTGCAGCCGTTGAAGGTCATTCGAGAAGCGCTGAACTGCTGGCTGCCGCCATCTGGTTATGTGTGAAGGTATCAGCGCTGGACGTGTGGTTCGGGGACGAGAAGCCGAGGATGGTGGGCTTACAAAAGCCAAAGTTTCCTCCTGTAAATGTTATATCTGACATCACTCCACCGCTGCCGTTTTCCGCGAACATCCCTTGCTGGGTCTATGAGTGAGAAAAATTGCTAGTTAGTTTCATTCTCAACGACATGATATGCGCGTAGTAAGCATGGCCGAGCAATGTCGACGGGACCAGATCCATAGCACTAACCGTTCCAGTCTTAGCGATCAGCTCCACGTTCTCGATGGTGGTTGCCTGCGCGACCTGGTAGTGGACGGCGCAGATGTACGCCTCAGGATCGGTTGCGGTGATGTCAACCCTGAGGTTGCGGATCTGGCTGTAAAACCGGGCGGTGTTGATGTACCATTGCAAAGGATTACCGTCAGGGCCGTTGCCACCGTTCTCGGTGTAAATGTCAGTGGACAAGACACCCAGACCGACGAAGCTAGAAGAAGCGACGATGCGTGGCCAGTCATTGGCATCCCCGATCAGCTGGGTACCAAAGTTAAGTTTGAGCGTGCTGGAGACGAGATATCTGCCTGGTGGGAGGTATACGATGGCGTTTTTTGTGGTGGATCCATTGCACTTTTCGCCGCACCGCTTGCCATCGTCGATCGCCTTTTGAATGGCAGCCGTGGAGTCCTGGAAAGCAAGTTAGCTCAAGGACTGGCAATGCCAGGAGTATACTAATCAGCCGCACTTCACCGGACTCACCCTTTGTCCTGTGGGATCGGCCTGGTAATGCGTGACAACATTGCGAAAGACCTTGATACATTGTGTTAGAAGAAGCTCCAAATTTCGCCCACCTTCACCCCGAAAGCTCCTAATTTTGCGGGCCAGAGGAGCTATGTGTACTCACCTTGTAATTGGGATCGTTCCCCCAAGGAACCGTCCCCTTCCGCGCGAGCCCTTCCATCCAAAAGGGGGACGCTCGTCGATTAAGAGACGCAGTCGAGTTCAGCAGACCAGTGTCATTGCTGGATAGAGCTTCAGCCTCGGCTATCAGCGCGGCCGCGCTGGCTATCTCCTCAGTAATGTTCAAAAGGGGAAGCGGCGCATCGACAGTGTCGGTTCGTTTGGCTGTTCTGGATGCACTGGACTGCTTGTAACGGTTGCGAAACGGCTTATCCAAGCGGGCTTTGTTGAGAACGGCCATTCTAGCGATCGCATTCTTGACGATTTCCCGAGCAGTCTTAAGATCAGCGGTGGAGGCGCGTCGTGATAGGGAGGTTTCAGACTGTCGAGCGAGAATCGTGGGGGGATAGGATGAAAGGGAGGCGCGAAGCCATCACCTGCATCGCCAGGAGGCCCCATAAGATAACGAAAACGGGATTCCACAACATTTTGGAAGACAAGAATGGCTTCCTGCAAAGGTGGAAGGGAAAGCCGCAAAACTTGCCGACCCTGTAGAGAAAACTCCCGGAATCTTAGAGATGACGATACAGCCACAAGGCTTTTATATTACCCAGGCCGTCCTCGGCCTATGACTCCCGTCCTTCGCCTTCCTGTCAGGCTCCAACTTCGTACCGCGCCATGCCCTTCGCCGGCCCTTGACGGCTTTGCAAAGGCACCCAAGCTCCACGCGGAGAAAGTCCCCGGCAAGCAGCCCACATCCAAGCTGACAAGAAAAAAAATCATTACCAACACACCGCCCCCATAGCCCGGTCCCCGCCTCCAGCTCACATATTGGACGGTGTGGATAATATTAATCCATTTCGTCGAGGCTGCCTGTCTTATGCGGGAGGAAGCGGGGCCCGGCTGGTATGTATGTTCGGGGTCGTCGGGCCTGTCCGTGTTGCTTACCCAGGGATTTGCCGTGTTGACGAGAGCGCCAACACGCCAGCTTCGTTTCCGGCCCGCTCCAGCATGGATACTACCTGCGTAGACCACACATCCGCTGTGGAGTCAAATGACAAAAGTTGTTGTTGGTTGCAAGTGGGCTCTTTGCCCCCTACCTACCTCACAGGAGCTTCGAGCGGCTAAGGAGGTTAAACGCGATAGAGATCATGCCAGGGTGATTCCTGCCACTGGTAGCGGTTTCTGTAAACAGACAAAGGTCCGATCGAACACCCTGTTCATTGAAATATCCACCTGATTGCCTAAAGTAGGGAGGTGGTACTTACGTATTACATATACAGTACCTAGGTAGGCCCCAACTTGCCGGCGGATACCCCACCTCGCCTTACCTGCTTTGGCCAGCGGACGCAACGGTGCAACCAACGGCACAAACGCATTATGAAAAGAGCCTCATCCGGTGATGCCAGCGATCAATCCGTGCGGTCTGTTGGGATGCTACAGGCGGAACCTGCGGGGTCTAAGTAATTTCCTCGGCCCCACGATGTCGCTTGCGCCACAAGCAACATCGGCTGACGGGAGCCAATTTTATGCCGAGAAGGAACCACCCGATACTCCAGCATTGGGGCGACCTCTGCTCCGACCGCGAGCTCCATAATCATGGAGTTAGCTTTTCCACCATTGCCATCACCACATCCCTTCCTCGCCTTTGTACAACCACGTACCTTATGTACGTGCATCTTTCGTCCCGGAGGGGCCTCCGAGCTTCTCCTTGCGCAGCCACACACGAGGCATAATAGTCTCAGCCCATCAGTTCTTGATGTCGCAAACTACGGCTTCCTCCGGCCACGGGCCCTCGTCGACTACAACGGCGAGGGCGACGGCGACGTCGGCAATCGCCCTCACGACCCCCTTCGCGCCGCCACCCTCGTGCGCCGACATTTGGACCACGACAAGCGGTGTCGTGAGCGGCGCCTGGAGCAACTACACAACGACCACATTCCCGATCGTGGCCTCGGACACGGCGGACCCGCGCTTCGGCAAGTGCCAGCCGCCGGGCTGGGGCGGTGCCTTCACCTTCAGCCCGGCTGTCTGCCCGAGCGACTGGACCGCTTATTCCCTCGGAACCACCTACACGCCTGCCACCGCCGGCTCATCACCATCCACCTCCAACCGCGACGTCAGCACCGCGTATTGTTGCGCCCGCGGCTTCACCCTTGGCTACCCGGCTCCATACATGACCAGCGCCCTCGAGGCGCAGGGGGTCACGGGAAAGGCTTGCGTGCAGAGCATACAGGCCACGCCAGATGGACTTCGGTTCCATCGCGCGTGGCAGATCCGCTGGGAGGCAACCGACACCATGTCCCTGTCGCCAACGCCGCCTGCGTTGACCTGCCCCGACAGGATGCTGTCGAGCTGGGTGCCGGGATCCTCCGTAACGGAGCGAGACTGCGATCCTGTACAGCGTACTGATGGCTACAATTTCAACTCCCCCGTGATGTACTTTCTGATGATTGGCGTACCGATCATTGTTGTCGTTTTGGTGGCAACCTGCTGCTTCTTTTGTTGTCGTCATCGACGCGTAGAACGGCGAAAACGTGAGGAACGCGCGCAACAGGAGGGGAGTGTGCAGCCTGCACAGAAAGATTGAACATCAGGGAGCTAGGTATCCCAGGGGTCTTGTATGATTTGGACTACTTACCCGGTACGAAGACGGCTTCTGCCTGGAGGATTTTTCTAAGATATTTAATAAGCTAGAAATATGATGCCCTTTCGATGTGGAGGCCCTCTGAGGAATTGGTGCAGGATCGCCACATGGATGTACAATGGTGATGGTGATGATTGATATAGAGAAAAAAAAAAAAGAAAAAAAAAACCCCCCATGGGAAACGCGCAATGTCTCATCTCAGGCCAGCAAATTTTGTCGGAGGTGCGGAAACTAAGATACTAAGATTTTGGAATGCATCAAGCCGCTATTAGTTTACCGCCCCTAGCCGATGATTTACTCACTCGGGTACTGCTACTTGGGTTGGTGAAGCTGACGCTGTGTTATCGCATTGCCAACACGCAGGGGCGGGCTCCTGCCTGCCTGCCTACCTGCTCGAGGATCATGCGCAGCTTGCAAAGTCCTTGTGGGTTCACGACGACGTCGGCGATTTCGGAGCCCGAATGGATTTCAGGTAAACATGCGCGCACACAACCGGCGGTTGGAAATAGGCGGGGGCACCCTGGATACACTGACAAACAGAGGCTCGCCCGAGTTGAGCAACGGGCCAGGATGGGCGGGGAGCTGTGAAGACCTAGTCATTTTATCCCGGGCGATCACTTTTTGGGTAAGCCGTGGTTTGGCCGGGCCCTTTATGTACGACGTTTGCAGTTACCTCTACATCCGTGTCGGGGCAGCGTAGTCTTTGGCCTGCGGTGGTGGCGACGGCAGTAGCATTGGGCTCAACCCCAGGCCCAACCCCAACCCACGCGGCGGTGCCCTCTAAACGGGCAGTGTGGCGGCGAGGGCCAGCATCTGTGCGTCATGCAGGTGTGCTGCCTTTGCAGAGTCGATCGTGTCAAATGGCCGAGAGCGGAGGGATTGTGGACGCCATCCGCCGCGAACAGCTTTGCCTCTGAACGACATCGGATTCACGTCGCATCATATATAGACCGACAGAGCCTGCCCGCATCGTCCAATGTCGGCGCCAAGTCTGGAAGGCTTCCAAAAGACCAAGCGAGAGGTGCACACTCTGATCCTGATACAAACTCGCCACGGCGCTGACGGAGCCTGTGGATGGGACGGCTGCGGGACATTACGCATGCGTCGAGGCCATCCGTTGGGACGAGCACCGAAAGCTGCAGCCCAAGTGAGGAAGCAAGCCTGATAGTCCACGTCGCGGCAGCTCGGATCCTGCAGGACAGAAATAACATGACTGGCGGCATGCCGGCCTGTACGTCCAAACCCCCCGAGACGACGGCCCGAGCTGGCTGCATGGTTTCAGGTCGAGGATTCGACGATACTTGGTCCTATATTCGTTCTCGACAGTACGGAAAAGTGCCATTTGCGGTTTTCCGTGCATTGAGCGTGGGCCGGGCCGTCGGGAGACCATAATAACTGGTCATTTCCTGTGCCAGTCAGTCTGTTTGCCTCCTATCGGCGTATGCCAATGCTTCGCCATCCAATGTGGTCCATTGACGGGGCATCACTTACGTTCGGTTGAAGGATGGAGTCCGGTTACAGATGCCTCGGGCATCGATACCGCCAAGGGGAAGAACAAGACCAAGACGCCCGCGATGTGCCACAAGAGGATACCCAGGAACCATTCCACTATAGTCTGGATCTTTCGGCGAGTAAGCCGGCCTTATATACGGCCCCAACACCACCCGACGACGCCGAACAGCCGTTGATAACGCCGACGCCGAGGAGTCCTCTGCCGCCGGCCGAGCTGCGAAAGCGCGTAGCACAGTTTCCGGAGGCGCCGGGCAGGCCGGGAGCACAACCCGGCGGCCGCCCAGACGAACAGGCCTCGATTTCATCGAAGCTATCCTCCTTGAGCAGCGCACTCGCGGCGGCTCAGTCGAGCGCGTCACAGCTCTCGCAGCGGGTCAATGAAGC
>GL876970.1:512932-541930 GCA_000193285.1 Magnaporthiopsis poae ATCC 64411 | reverse complement strand
GAGAATTAATTAAAGCGAGGCAGCTTGACGAGAACTTTTATCCCGGGCGATGGACAAACTCATGCCGCCCGCTATGCATGGATCCCCATTCCACCGTTGGCCAGACCTTGCAGTCAAAATAGACCTGTCAACCTCAACAGCGAATTTTACTTCTACAACAGCATCGCACATGCAACGGCGCCGATGAGCATGCCCAATCCGGCAGACCTCAAGCCCGAAGCAGCACTTGTCGCTCCCGTCGTAGAAGATGTCTGGCCCGTCGTGGCGGCAGATCCCGAGCCGGTGGCAGCAGCAGACCCAGAGCTGGTCGTGGAGGTCGCAGCTCCTCGGCTCGTCGGGGCGGATTGCGGCGCGCTGGTGACGCCAGGGACCAGCTGCGTCGGCAGCGACTGTTCCTCGGCCCGGGTCTTGCCGTCCGCTTCAACCCAGAAGACGGTGGGCTGGGTGGTGCACCGCATGGCAAAGGCCATGGGGATCTTGCCAGAGGCCTCGGTGCACTTGGCCTTGACCTGGTCGACGACGGTCGAGACGGCCAGGACCCACGAGATGGCCTTGCTCGAGTAGTCGACGTAGTCGGAGCTCAGCGACGCGGGCATGGTGGGCGAGCAGGGCTCCTTGACCTGCTCCAGCCGCGCCCCGTGCAAGGCCCAGGACTGGAGCGCCGGCGGCGGCGTCGGCATCACGGACACGACGGACATGAGCGTAGACGCGCACTGCAGGAGGGACTCGACGGGCGTGGTGTGGGTGTTTGGCATTCGTAGAACGTCGCGCGGGACGAGCTGCTGCTGCGGCGGCTCGGTCGGGAGCGGGAAGCGGAGGTCGATGACCATGTTGGGGACCTGGGCCGCCGCGGCGCTGGCCAGGGCCGCGATGGAGCACACGATGGTGGCCGTCCGCTGCATTTTGATGCTGGTATCTAACGGCGGTGGGATCTTTCGTTCGTTCCGGATCTCAGCTCCTGGGGTCTCGTCGTCTCGAGGACACAGGGTGTGGGCTATAAGCAAAGGAGTGTATGCCTGAGAATCCGAGCAACAGCAAAAGAAGAAGGGGGGCTGTAGACCGTCCTTTATTATACCCCTGGATTCTCACTAGCCGACGACGCTCTCCACTCGCTGGGTCCATCGCAAATTTGCAAAGTTGTTGGCCGGAATCCTGCTGCACCATTGACATGGAAGCGACAGGCAACCACTGGCGCTATAACTGGTGGCTGGCCCTAAACCCATTTCTTTTCCATCCCGCCCCATCGGGAGTGGAGTGAAAGGGCGGAGAGCAAGGGCGCTGCAGACCAACAAACAGCAGTGCGGAACCGACGATGGCTGGTGGCCTCGAAATCTCAGTGGGTGGGCTGAGGGATGGATCCAGCTCTCCGCCACAGGCTGAATCACAGCGGATTGATGGCTTCCGGGTACCGAGAGGCACCAGACTGCATCGGGAATAGATCCTCCGCCAAGATGGCCAGGCGGTGTCATGGGTCATCTTTTATTGCAAAGTAGAGGTGCCTGCAATAGGCCTAATAGATTGATCTACCTCCCTGTCTCTTAAATAAACGAAAGGGTGAGAGTAGGAGACTCTCTGGCTCTATATATACAGGTGCGTTGCAAGGGTACCGAGCACTCGCCGGCCTCGGTCGGTGCGCGGGGCGCACCGGGCGAGGCCGGGCTAGGCTCTGTAACACGGCCCGGGAGTCTTGACACTGTAGATCCTCCGCGTGGGCCCCGTTCCTTTGCGACATCTTTCACACCACAAGCAGCCATTGCAGATTCATTTTATGCGTGGATTGCTGTCAAGCAGAGAACGCTTTTCGGGCAGCGTCACCAGCCCCTAGAGCCGCCTAACCATCCCTCCTTAACAGTTCAATAGCTATCAAGCTCTGGCGCTGTTCCGCAGCACCCAATTGTACAGCATTGTCACTCCTGCTGCCTCCCAATCACCGGCTAATTCCGCCCACGCTCCGCCGCACTAGTCCCGTGGCAGCACTGCCGTTTCCCTCCGTCTGTCATTATCTTCCGCAGCTGGCTAATGTCGACATTTTGGGACGCTCAGGAGCAGCCGATAGGCACCGGCCTTGCCGCATTTAGCTTGTTGAGAAGTGCCCCAATGTCGCTGCGGGTGACAGGCTCTTTGGCGCGGCACCAGCCCTCGGCAGCTGGGAGACGTTCTTGCTCTGGGTTCGGACCGCGGTTAGGTTAGCAAACCAAGCAGCATTTCACCACAATGGCTTGTCCAACACGAAAGGGAAAAGAAGGGATAAAAAAAAAGTAGGGGAAAACAGACGGGAAGAAACGGGGAGGGAAGAGAGAAAAAAAAAAAAAAGAGAGACGAGAAAAAAAAAAGAGAGAGACGAGAAAAAAACAAAAGAGAGAAGAAGAAAGAAATAAGGAGAAAAAAGTAAGAGCAAAAAAAGAAAGAAAAAGAAAAAGGAGCGGTTACTTACCGAAGAAAACCCTGACGTGATCCCTGAGGGCCGTCCCGTTAACCTTGTCACCAAGAGCCGACAGGTACAAGGCGGTGGCTCCAGCCGCGAGCTGCTCTTGTTCCTCGGTAATGCTAAAGGCCGGGTTCGATGCCCTCGCCGCCACAAGCCGCTGAACAACCGCCCTAGAGGCATGTTCGATCCTGACTACGGGCTCGGAAAACCACGCGCGGGTGGAGTTCCAGATGGTGGGGTTGAAGCTGTGGTTGTCGCCAAAGAAAATGTCGTTTCGACTGAGGCTGCTGTCGTGTTCGATGACTAGACGGAGAGATGAGAGCATTAGCCGCAGTCACGTATAGGTTGAAAAAGCAGTTCTGAACGGCAGCGGGTCGTCTTCTCACGGTTGTGCTTGTTGATATCGTCGAGGTTGAAGGTGTTGCTGTTGCCTGTAGTAGATGCGGATAGGCCCTTTGTGATTAGCTCCGCGATGACATCGCGTGAAAAGTTCACCCCCTCGTCCACGGCCTTGAAGTACTGTTCGGCCGAGATGTTAAAGCCATCGCGAGGAAGATAACCGTGGTTTGCGAGCGCGTTCAGCCCTGGGCAGGGGCTGCGGCCTGGGAAAGAAAAAAAAATGTCAGACGGATGCCACCTGACAAAAAGCCATCGACTAATTGATTCGAAACTTACGGTCTCCCGGGCGAGGAGCTTTCCAAGGATGTCCATCGAGGTTCCTCGGACATCCACCGGCGCTGCTGAGCCCGATCACGAGGCTGACCGCGACAAGAATGGCACCCTTCATCTTCGGTGAAGTGACGGACTGATGGTGAGCTCTCGAGGACGAGTCTGTTAGGTTCGCTTCACAGGTTTTTTGCCTTGGGGGATGTCTCATAGCTTCACATTCATGGAAAGGGCCGGGCGTTCGTCCCTCTATATACCTTTCTCTCTGGCGGAAAAGCCGCTCGCTAAACATCGCCGCCCCGGGCCAAGAGAATTTGGCGCCGGTCTTCGGTACAATTCTGCACCGTCTTCTCTTGCCCGGAGTCCCTAGCTTACGGTGGTGATGCCGCGGTGAGCTGACACACTGACTAAGACCATGGAGGCGCCGTGGGAATAACAGAGATCGGCGCTAGCGCTGCATGCTAGTTTAGGCATTTAACGCGATTTGAGCTCTGATTATTTGGAATGTCACGTCGCAATACCGCCCGTCTTGCTTGTCCATTGCGCGGCTGTTTTAACAACACCCAAATGGGCGGATATCAAATTCGATTCTCCGCGAACCGCAACTGACTGCAGGAACCAGCCCCAGTTTTTACCAAGCTAATTATGTAATAAACGGAGCGACCATATTCTTTGCAAAAGGAAGCCATTTCCGCATTGACAATTGCATAACACGATTAACTTTTGTACCACATAAAATGCTCAACTTTTAATGCAGTTGAGTGGCATATAAAAATAGCGAGACCCGAGACTCCGGGCGGAGAGATAACGTCCTCCCCCCACGGAAAACGCCGACAAGGGAGGCCCCGGCACGGGTATCTCTGGTCACACACGGAATCTACCCACCTTTGGAGGCTCAAACGACTGGCGGGCACTTCCGCAGTACCGGCAAGGTCCGCACAAACAAGCCTTTCAAACGGATAAATCTCAGCTAGAAATGGCATTCTCATCCTTACTGCCAAACACACAATAACAACGAAAAAGCAGGCAATGCCTTCGGCAGTGCATTTAACCCGTCAATCCAGCGCGGTATAGGAGAATCGTATTAATTTGGCTTGGACGACGTGTGTTGAAAGTTGGTGCTGGTATCGTGAACTGCCTACCTAGGCACGCCGTTGCCTTCCGTCACAGTGGCGGCGATATGTCAGGAGCAATAAATGCGGCTCGGATCGAAATTGACACCGAACGCCCGTGTTTTGGCAGTGGGGGCCAAAAAGTGAAAGCCACGAGGATGGCACGCTTAAAGAAGGGGGGTGGCTGCGCCCCTCGACGCTCCCGGGCGCTCCGACTTATTAAGGTTTCGGCTCAGCGCCCATGGGGTCGCACGCGCTTCCAACAGTGTCCGGGCTAAATTTAAACCAAACCAGAGAACGCCCCTATATGCGAGCACAAGGGTGAGGACAGCGGTTTGGCCGTGGAAACCATTGGAACTACCATATGCGGAAATGCTTTTGCGGCAGCTCGGAAGCGAAAAGCCGCGCCTGCCGCGATGCGCAGCAAGGAACAGGTTGCTCAATGCATTTCTATTTTCACTTTTTATGTTCAAAGTCACAGAGGATGTTTTCAAGGTCAAGGGAAATAACTTGGTCTTTTACATGCATCCAAACCGTTTTGTCTCGCGGACATATAAGGATGGTAACATTGCACCACATCCAACTGCCGCAGCTTCTTCCTCTCTCTCACCACCTAGCACCTTCGCTATTACCCAGCATCCTCCACATTCTTTTCAATCACAATAAGTGATTAAAATAAAACCCCGACGCTCTTTTATTTTAAAATGGTTTCCACCAAGTCCCTCGTTCTCCTTACTGGAGCCATCGCCCCCGCTGTCATGGCGGGCAATATTATTGGAGGAGGTGGCAAGGTCCGCGCTCCCGCTAACATGCTCGATACTCCTCCTATGGTTTTTGGCCCTCGTGGCCCTGTTGCGCCTGAGAACGTTCCCAACACTGTTCCCACAATGGCCAACTTCCCAAACAAATATACCGGAAACCTAGTCCAATTTTGGAAGGCCGCCCACTTCCAGGGCGAGTACGCATCTACCGACGTGGAAAAGCCGAATCGTTGCTGTAAGTTTACCATTTACTAAATAAAAAAAACAGTTCCATATGCACAGGATTTTTTCGTCACTAGGTAAAAAAAAAAAAGCAAAAAGCATTATTAACATTGTCTTGTATAAATACAGATGGTTTTACGGGCAAGAAGTGGGCCGACTTTTCCGAAGGAATCGTAGGGATAAACATTGTCGCCGGCGGGCCTTGCTATCTTTACGAGTTCGTAACCCACCCTTTGCAATTTTTAACGCTTAATTTTTTCATACAAAAAAACTAACGTTGATATTAGGGGTCGCGAGTGTAACCGCGCCTCCGTTGGCCCTTTTCAGCGTGGCTACCCGATTACAGACCTTGAAGCCGCCGCCCCCGGCTGGGGCAAAAAGGCTCAGTCTATCAGTTGCAAAGGAAACGTGCAGCAGAACTGAGTTCGGTTTTTTTTCTTCTTTGTTTCTTTTTTTTCTTATGGATGCAAGCGTGGCGCATGTGCATTAATAATGACCAAATGGAAGCGGACAAGTAGGGTAGAGTAGCATCAGCTGGCGGCACGAATATCCTCAGTCACGCACGGATTGTCACGGCCAGTAGGGACCTCCAAGGCGCACGGGGCCCTGTAGCCAAGAGGGTTGCACGCATTCGGGCCGCTCGCCTCGATTCTTTGCCAATACATCTCTCTTTTGGCTCCTTTTTGCAGCCATCCTACCGACCGTGATATACACAACTGGTAGCAACTCTGGGAACTAGGCAGCGCACCCTGGGGCACTGATCAGCCCCGAACCCTATCAATCCGACCGTTGCGAAGGCATCGCCAACGGAAAACTTCCCCTCTGCGATCGCGCGCGCGCACAATGGCACCGCCAAAGGCAGACCCCCGACCGTAAACTCTGCCACCTGCACCTGCGCCAATCGATGTCCCCTTCGTTGGGCCAGACGCGCCCTCGATACCCGACCTTTCGAACCCTCCAGGCACGTACAAGAGACCCAACAAGCTTCTCCTACTACCAACAAACCCTCCGGCACCCTCCGGGCACGCACAAGAGCCCCAGACCTTTGAGAGTAGTTGGAACGGGCTACCTGCTGGAAGAATCGCCTTGTATAATAATAATTTTTTTTTTTTTGGAGGATTTTGGAGCACCCCGGATGGTGCTGTTTTTCGTTGTCGCCGGAACACACGGAATCTATGCGGTTTCTGTGGTTGGGACACGTATCTGGCAGGGCCGGCACAAACAAGCCTTGCCTTCTTGCAAACGGGTTTTGTCTTTTCGCAGACAAGCCCGCCACAGTGGCAACGACAGGTCAGGAGCAAAGAATGCGAATCGGAAAGTGACACCGAACGCCCGGGTTTGGGCGGAGGGAGGCCAGGGGGCTTGCCACACCTGGCGTCACCGAGGGCACGATCCGACTCGGCTAGGACCTTGAACGATTGAGCCTTTTGTTCCAACCGCCCGTCTCTCCTGCGGCCAGCCACAGAAAAGAAGAAGAAAAAAGGCATTTGACCCCCAGGAGCACGGGCTATTCTAAGCATCACGGCATCCTCGAGGAAGGGGAAGAAGCCACGAGGATGTGGCACTGTCACGCCCAGTAGGGGTCTCGGGGTCTCCAGGACGCACGGGCCTTGCCAGGCCCGGTTGCGTCAACCCCTGGGCAGTAGATCGCGCCTATGCCTTTGGCCGCCTCGATTCCTTGTCAAGCCCTCCTTTTGCAGCCACCCTACCGGTCGTGATAGGCACGCGTAAGGTAAGGGGGTATGGCTGGTGAAGGTGGCAAGAGCGTCCCCTGTCGTTTCCGCGCGCTCCGACCGGACGGTTCTCCTCGATCGGCTCAGCGCCCATGGGGTTCTCAAACAGGCGCGCAGCTATGACACTGCAGATAGGTTGCACTCAGGGTCCGGGCTAAATTTAAACCGAATGAATCCACAATGCTACCTAAACGCGGGCATGACCGTAATGCGAGCTGTTTGACCGTGTAAACCCTTGGAACTGCCTTTGCGACAGCTTCGAAGCGAAAGGCCGCGGTGGCGAGCATGGGAACTGGTTGTTTGATGCATTCGTATTTTCTCTCTTTTAATCTTCAGCGAGGGTCACAAGGGAGTTTTTTTTTTGTTTAAGTTTTAAGTAAATAATTAACTGGCGCTTTTACAGATACATAAAGATGCTAACATCGCACATATCGCTACCGCATGTTCTTCCTTTCTGTCACCACCTAGCACTTTCGCTTCAATCACAGCAAGTGACAAACAAACCCTATAAACTCTTTATTCGAAATGGTTTCTGCCAAGTCCTTCGTCCTCCTTATTGGGGCAAGGACTATAAGGAAACCGTGATCCAATTCTGGCTAAGCCCCTACCTCGATGGCCCGTTCAGAATGATCGCCTTCCCTCGTGGCACCGACAGCAAGAAATGCCGTAAGTTCAGAGTTTATAAGACAACAGTCCATGCAGAGAAAGCATCGCTGACATTTTCCCATGACAACATAGACGACTTCACTGGCTGGAATTGGGACCACTGGACCAAGGCCGTCCAGTCAGTCAACGTTATAACCGGGGGGCCTTGCACCATGTACTCGTTCGTAACCCCCACCCTTTCGGCTCTTGGTGACCAAGTCCAAGAGAATAAGAAACTGACGTTGGTGTTAGGGGACCCAACTGCACCGGTACCTCCTTTGGTCCTATTGAGAAGGACCGCGCGCGCCAGCACCTGGGCGACTTCGCCAAAAAGGCTATCACCTTCCGCTGCACGCAGTAATTAAACATGCACCAGAACCGGGTCTGGCCTTTTCTTTTTTTGTTCCCTTCTCCTTGGATGCAAGCGTGGCGCACAGGTATAGACAATGGTTTTAAACGGAGCGAACAAGTTAGGATAGCCTTAGCCGGCCGAGTTTCTGTTAGCCGAGCCCCCAAATCCAGCAGACGACTTCTCCCGATTGCGTCAAACTTTTGATCATGGCCGCCTGAGGCACCCACGCCGTAACAATATGCAGGATGAAGGCGCAAGACCAAGCTCAGCCCCTCAGCCTGACCAACTTTTCTTCCCGCTTAAGCGTGACGTTTTTTTTTTTTTTTTCGTTCTCTTTCTCCCCCCGAGTCGTTACTAGTCGCAAAGGACAGCCACCTGGTTGATAAGCGGGGCTTCGCTTTTAGCCTCTGTGGCGCGGTGGGATCTCGACATCTTCAGGCTCAGCGCGAGCAGGTCGAGCGCGGATACGCGAGGATGGACCCTCTTGGCGCGTTTTCCCTCGCCGCAGGCGTCATCGCCTTTGTCGACTTTGGGGGCAAACTCATCTCCACCTTGTCCGGCGTTCGTCACTCGGATGATGGCCTGCCCGGTCGATGGTCCGCCCTCGTGTCCGAGGCCCAAGAACTGTCGGGCCATGTGAAAGCCGCAAATGACACTCTTTCGGATCTGTATGAGCGTTATCCCAGGCAAGCCGAGGCGTTCAACCGCCTGTATATGGATTGCGCCGTCACCGGATTGCGGCTGCGGTCGCTGGTTAACGAATTAGCCGCCTGTCCAGGCAGTGACTTGAAATCCCTGGCATCTCAGGTCCTCGCCTTGGCTCAGGGGCTCCGCAAGCGAGGTGACCTCAGATCCTTGGAGGAGCGGTTCAGCAGCATCCGACAGCAGACACAGCTGGCTGTGTTGATGTGCATCTGGTAATATTCTCACATACTCATTTGCGCGTTGCGGCTGATCAGGCGCCAGGGACGATACTGCTTTCCTGCTGGGCGGTTCGATGCAACAACCCACTGACGCTGGTATGATTGTTCTTGTCGCAACTAGGGACGATGTCGCAGCGCTCGGAAACCAAAAGCCGGCAAACGCTGGAAGTCAACGTGGCTCAAAACGCCCAGTCAGCAACATCAACCATGGGCAGCAGCTGCCGGGCGCAACTAGTCAGAAATCCATGGCCGATGTGCTGTGGGACACAATGTCGGCGGTCCTGGAGTTTACCGGTCCCGCCGCCTCTATCCGGCCCGGCAGCTCACCCAGCGATTTCCCGACTCCGGAAATGATGGATCTTGTTCACGCGCGAGTGCTCGAGGGCCTGATATTCAGAGACATGACGGCCCGCAAGAATCAAATCCAAGCACCCTTCCCTAGAACTTTCCATGGCTCCTTCAGAACAACCCACCCGCGAGCGCCGCATCTTCAACAACAGCAGATGAGGGCCAGCCGACAGGCTTCGAAAGGCGGCTTGCAGACGAGGCCAAAACTCCGTTTTGGATCACCGGAAAGCCAGCCTCGGGGAAGAGCACCTTGATGAAATTCATATGCACGGAGCCGCGAGTGAAGAAGACTCTCCGCCTGTGGTCTGAATCCCTTCGGCTGCTCACATGCGACATATACATATGGAACCCGGGACCTTCTATGCAAAAGAGCCAACTCGGCCTCCTGCGCACCATCCTCTATCAGATTCTTGTGCAAGACCCGAGTCTTTGCCAACACGCCACGCCGAAGCACTATCTATTCTTCCAGCTGCCTGGAACGGACACGCTCGACCCTCCCGAGTGGACGGCTGGTCAATTGCGCGATGCCATTACCCGAGTTGTGGCTGCGGTCCCTCAGGATGGAGCTCCTCACAAAGCCAGACATTCAGGAATACGTCCAGAGGCGAATATCAAGCAGCCGCGGGTTCCAGGAGCTTCGGCGCATAGAGGAGCAAAGCGTGAAAGACCTTGAGTCCCAGATCGTCGAAAAAGCAGAAGGGATATTCCTCTGGGTTGTGTTGGTGGCCGAGAGCCTCTTGGTGACGGCCCAGGACGACAACAACCTCCGGACCATTTGGAAAGTTTTCGAGGCCCCGCCGCCAGGGCTAGAGGAGCTGTACAGCTCGATGCGGAACCGCCTCTAGCCGGCGAGACCGGAGCAGGCCTCCAAGATGTACCAGCTCATCTTCCAATGGGCGGCGGTCATGGCGTCTCAGATGTCGGCCGTCGACTTTTGGGTCGGGATGAACTGCGGCCAGGACCCCGCAGAGCAGCAGCCGTACCCCACCGACGACATCGGGATCGCGGAAATCAAGCCCCTGCTGGAGCGCCAGGTCGGAGGGTGCACCGGCGGCATCCTCCAGATCGTGCCCAGCGACAACGGCGGCTGGACCGTGGGGCTGCTCCACCGGACGGTATACGACTGGCTACGCGACGTCTGGCCCACAGTCATCAGCGACGGGCCGTCGACGTTCGACCCGGCGGTCGTCATCGCGTCCGTTTTCGCCTCGAAGCCGTCCAAATCCGAATCGTCGGCGGCAGCGGCGGCGAGCCGCAAGAGCGGCATCGCCAACGTCTTCCGCTTCGGACGCGCATGTCGCGATCTACCCGAGTCCAGATCCTCGACCGTGCGGATCATCGACGGCCTATCGCGCGAGGACCTGGTGCACGCCCTGCGGCCCTTCATGGTCGTGTCGGCCAGCGGCGGTCCCGCCATGCGACAGTCCACCGCGGCGCTCCGCAGTCTGGCGGCTATAACATACGCCTGTGTGCCGTATCTCCAAGCCAAGATACAGAGCGGCGCGCTCGAGAAGAGCCTGGGATTGTCTCGGATGCGGCTGTTCAGGGGGCTGATATGGTCCGGGAGCAAGAGCATGAAGGGCCGGCTGTCGCTGGTTTTCGAAGCCACGGTCGAGGCGCTGACGTACGAGACGGCGCAGCATCTGCGGGTCCAGACGCTGAAGCTCGTCCTGGAGATCCCGTCGGTCTCGCGCGGCGCGATCGAGAGGGAGGTCACGCGGCATATTGATGGGCCGAACAAAGCAACGCGGGAGTACTGGACGACGGTCTTGGACGTCCTGCGTGGGCGGGCGCCTGTCAAGGAGGTGCCTGGGCGGGTCGGGCCGTCGACGCTGATGGAGCAGTACCGGGGCAGACATGCTTGTCAGACAGTGGGTATCTGACTGACGCAAAGATGTTGTGGCGATCAACGATTGCGGCATTCAGGGGAATAATTACGGTAGGAGGACATATCAGGTCTGCTCCTTGGCTACATCACAAATAGGGCCAGTCGAGACACGATTTCCACCGGCGCTCAAGAAGCCGCTATCCGCAATTACAGAAGCCGCAAGAAGTACCGGTCTCACCTCACTCGTCACCTCCACCCTCCGTCTCGTCAAGATCAAAGGGATACTTGTCAGCGCCACCGTGGTCGACATACTTGTCAAAGCTGTTCCCCTCGCCCTCAAACTCGCCCATCACCAGCTGCATGGCGTAGCACTTGCTGACCTTTCCGCCCGTGACGCTGTAGCCGACGTCCGGGCTCTCGAGCATCTCGACGCCCTTGACGGGGTCGGCGGCGACGAACAGGCGCGGCGAGTTGCCGTCGGCATAGCCGCACATGACGGGGTAAAAGACGCTGTAGTCCGGGTCGACGGCAAGGTAGTAGTAGCCATCCTCGGCGTTCAGGTCGTCGGGCGACAGCGCCAACGGAACAGCCTGCCGCGGGATGTCGGCCTCGTCGCCGACGACGAGACGCGATACGCCGACGGCGGACATGGTGTTGGCGTAGTAGTGCAGCAGACGCGTGGCGCCGTCGGCCACGACAATGTCCTCGTACGTCGCCCAGAGCTCGATGCAGTGCTCGACGTCGGCGGCGGTCGGGTCGACGGCGTAGACGGCGCCGTTGCCGCAGGCGATGAAAATCATAGACCCGTCCTGCACGGTCAGCAGCGAGTACTCGTAGCCGTCGCTGGTGTTGTAGGGCATGTTGGGCAGCGAGGTTGGGCTGTAGGTTAGGGTGGTGGCGTTGGACTTGACGGAGCTGGTCAGGTCCTTGATGGTGCCATTGGACGGCGCAGCGGTGGCGTTGCTGAACTGGGTGGTGGCGGCTCGGCGGAGCTGCGGGAAGGCGGTGCTGCGCTTGTCGAGGTTGGCGTCGTCGCCGGAGCCGCTGGATTCTGAGCCAGAACCAGGCTCGATGTTCGGGGTGTCGGTGCCAGAGCCTGACCCAGTTCCGGCATCGAAATTTTCCTCAGAGCCAGATCCAGACCCAGCATTCTCTTCGGAGCCAGAGCTAGGCCCATTTTCAGAGCCAGAGCCCGCATCCGGGTGGCCGGGAAGCGAGATGCACCCCCGCGCGAGAATCTTGTCTCCAGTGTCGTGGAGAGGCTTCCCAATCACCTTTCCCGCGAACTCGAAGAAAAGCACGTTCCTCCAGCTGATCTGCGTGCAGATGCCCGTGCAGCCGTCGGTCTCCTTGAACCCCGCCGAGAAGGTGTTGGCCGGGGTTAGGCCGACAGAGGCGGCGACCTGGGCAGTGGCCTTGATGGAAGGCTCATTGACGATGCCGCCGTCGAGCTTGAAGCCGGGAACGGCGATGCCTAGCTTGATGCCGATGGGCAGGCCGAGCTCGGCCGAGATGATGATCTCGGTGGTTGCGTACATTACCCGATAGGCAAATATTGTCAGAATACTCCGGACCGAGCCAATAACTCCAAATTGTGTCGAAAGAGAGCACTACAGTGACCACTAGCTGACGTCCCAAACTTGCCCGGCTTCTTCATACACTACAAAGAAGGCAGTAGGTTTTGTAGGTCTTGTACATTCGCTGATAATGAATGTACATTGTTATACGACGACTCTACTGGCAGAGCCCTTCTGGATTTAAGGCGATCGCGTAGAGGCGCAGCAGCGTGGTCTTGATGTTCTTCTCGTACCGGATCTGCGCGTCCACGCCCAGCTTGAGCTTCATGTCGGCGTCGGCCTTGACGTCCACCGTGGCCGAGATGATGCCCGTGGGCAGCCAGGTGACCCTGCCGGTGAGGCTAATGGAGCCCGAGGCTCCGCAGCCGACGCAAAAGATGTTCATGTACCCCGACAGGCCCTCCTTGCCGGCGGCCACGGCGCTGGCGTCGCCGAACGACTTGATAAGGATGGCATCGCCCCAGGGCGACGCAACCTGCTTGGTGTCGCCGAGCAGCTTGTTGGCGTCGGAACCCGGCTTGCTGGGGTCCGGCAGGCGAAAGGAGATGTCCTTGTTGAGCGTCGTCGTCGGCGGCTTGCCGCCGTTCGCGATCAGGATGATGGCCGATGCCGGGTACGTGATCGGTGCCGTGACGACTTTCACAAACGTCTTGACGAGCTTCTTGAGGAACTTGAGGCGCTTCTCGTTGTGATGGCCAGCGACGGCCAATCCATTCAGGTCCCTTTTCGCCACATCGACGCCGTCAATGTCCATGCCAGGCGCCATCATCTTAACAAACTCATTAAAGCTAGCGCTGAGACCACCCGCATCTCCGAGATCGGCGTCGAGATCAGCATCGAAGTAGTCACCCCAGCACGCCGTGGGAAGGCCGTACTTGGTGTCAACCGGTGCCACACAGGCGCCGCTGGCTCCGAAGCTGCTCGTCGAGTTTCCATCATCGCTGGTGATGAAGGTGGAGTTGGATCCTGACCGGCCAGTGGGGAAAGTGGCGTGAGAGGAAGTAGTTGTGCTGATCGGCGACGACAATCCTGTCGAGGAGGCAGCGCTCCCTCCCGAGGAACCGCTAGAAGAGGCCGGGGAGGGCGCGAGCGTAGCGGGACGAACCGATGTCGCCGAAGCCAACGAGTCGCCGCTGGGCTTGGGTGCCCGGTTCGGCTCCCACCAGCCCCAGTTGGCCTCTGCCTTGTCCATGATGGTCTCGGGGTCTTTGAAGGAGCCCTTGACCGCGATGATGAGCTCGCCCTTGAAGTCGATAGCGGTAACGCTGAAGAAGCAGCGGTCGCCGTTGGCGTGACCTACACACCCCTTGGTCGAAGCGATCAGGATGAGGTTGGCATCCCAAGTCTTGACGGCGCGGTCATAAGCCGCTTTGCTGGAGAAGGAGACGGTGCAGCCGGTTGCCGTGCAGGCAATACTGGTGATATAACCGCAGTTATCGAGGTTGACAGACGGGGCGCTGAAGTGGTATGTCAGGAAGCCGAGGTAGCCAGACTCGGTCGGGTCTGTGTAATTTATGAAGTCAGTCAGGCGAGCAAGTATGCTATCTTGGGATCTGCGAGTATCCCTTACCAGATGAGCCGTAGTACAGCCGGTTCCCGCTTCCAACATTCACCGGGACGACATTGCTGATCTTGGACGTGTCAGTTCCCCAGTGAACAGCAGGCTTGAGCTTGATGGCCTCGGCTTCCTGCGAAAGAACAGGGCCTGACTTGCCACCCCAGGACGCAGGGCCGCTCTGTCCCGAGGAGGAAGACGAAGGTTTGGACGCCGTCGGGCGACCAAAGATGTCCTCAGGCGGGCATTCCGGCCGTTTAGCAGGGCAGCCGCCCTGGGGTTCGGCGTAGACGATGGTGACCTCAAAGCCACTCGGCTGCTCGATGGACGAGTTCGCCCACTTGCTGGATCGCCGGAACGGCAGCCGCTCCAGAAGCCGCCCAGAGAAGGGCGGCAGCGGAGAAACGCATGACGATGCAAGACGTGAAGGAAACAAAACAAGAAATGAGTGACTGAGGGACAAAACCCTCGGGCAAAACAAAGGAGTGACTGGGATCAACTGTGTTGTGCGAATGAAGGAAAGACATGGCAGTCATAGCGGAGGCATCGTAGCGTTTTACGTGATGCCATTCACCAGGCACGCAAAGTGCCGCCATCATCGGCTTTCGCGACAGAAAGCGAAGCCGACATGGTGCGGTCTAGAACGTCAATAACACCGCGAGAGATAATTTAGGGGCACTAGGGCATCGATGTGGCTTGCTGAGCGTAGGGTGGTGGGCGTCCAATTTGGGTATAGCTGAGCTTTGGATTTCAGCTTCAGCTCAGCTCGCCTGCATCAGTGCGTGGGGGGTGGTTTGCCTCCGCACGTGCTGTAGCAGACAACGGATACACTCAAAGCGCTGTGTTTGGTGGGAGTATTCCCAACGGTGGCATTGTCACGTTACCCATATTATCCATATGCATACTCGTGAAGCTATTCAGAGTCTGCGTTCCCATCCGCAAATGCGCCGCAAGCTTGGGCTTACAGCTCCCACGCCCAGACGTCGAGTCAGTCCACAGCCAGCTGCCGCTGCAGCGGAATTTACAGATGGTGACCCAGTAGAGGTAAGCCAGAACACCACCCCTGACCGACCCATCGACCAACTTGATAGTCTGTGCTTCCAGCTCATCGCTTCCCCCTTGGCATTCAGTAGTCTGGGCGGCGACGCGCTGTTTACGCACTTGCGGAAATGAGCCTTGATGCAGAGCACAAGAAGCACCGGAAATCACAAACTGATTTGTGATCAGACTGTGCACGTCCATATGTCTACCGCCTCCAGAGGAGGCTGGTCAGGGATGGGGCCATATTCGATAGGGGATCTCGGGTCGATACCGGGCTAGACCAATGTTGACACGTGCTTGGCAGCCGCTGCCCTGCGTCACAGACCAGGCACCCCGGCCTGTTCCGACTGTTGGCGGCAAGAGTTCGCGTGGTCGGGCGATATGCGGCCTAGTCCCAGGCGCCAAGCTCGCTCATCAAACCCATCAGGTCTCGGAAACGTCACGACGGTCGACGAAGAGGCGCAGACGGCCCGAGCTGCCTTCTTCCGCATCACAACAAAATCAAGGCCTGGACCGGTCACCTCGATGCGAATGCTTCAACCGGCCTTTGCTTCGCTGCGGCCGTCTGTCCCGGCCGCAAGTCAGATTGGCGCTCGCAGCAGTCATCCAATTCATGCCTTTATGCCGCCCATGATTGAGATGGCATCCATCCAAACTGTTTGGCCTCCATGCCGCTCTGCTCCACCGCACGGGTCTGACCCGTGCCCGAAGCGCCAGAGACAAGATCCACAACCCGCTGATCCGTGCCCTGGCGGATCAGCAAAGGCCCGCCGCCAAGTGTCACACTCAATCGAAGATCATGGCGAGGCCACCCTAAGCGATGTTGCATCGTCCCTGTCCGTGGATCCTCCTCCGCGCCCCCAGGGAGAAAACTCCATGGTGGATTATGGGATTTTTTTCCAGCAGTAATCCCCGTGTTGATAGTCCCATTAAGCGCCCCTTTTCGTGTTTCGACTTTTCCGGGGGTAGTTTGCCGATGTTTGGCGGACACATCACCGGTTCCGCGGCCCCGTGGAGACTGTCGATGTCATGATCTACGACTTGGGGCCGCGGGGGATGTGAAGCCGACCGACGTACGGACGAATACAAAAGGATAGCCCCCGCCGTGCTTTTGTTCGAGTCTGTTTCTGATGCCCATCCCACATCAAGCAGGCTCTCTCTCACTCTCTTCCACCTTCCTTTCTACGTGAGTTGATCTCAACCTTTAACCAAGTTCTGTGAACTTTTCCGTTCTCTTGTACCTTTGTTTTTATTACCAATCCAACTTTTTTACTCTCTCCCTTCTACCTCTCGATCGCCAACATGAAGGTCACCACTTGCATCGCCATGATCCTGGCCGCGGCCACCACCGCTGCTGCCCTGCCCGTGCCGCAGCCCCAGAACGTCGGCAGCACCACCGCCGAGCGTGGTCTTCAGAAGCGAGGCGGCAACGCCCAAGGCCAGGGCAACCAGAACAACCAGCAAAACAACCAGGGTAACGCACAGGGTAACAACCAAGGCAACAACGGCCAGGGCAAAGCTCAAGGAGGCCAGGGTCAGAACAACCAGGGCAACGGTCAGGGTAACAACCAAGGCAATAACAACGGCACCGGCAACAACAACCAGGGTAACAACAACGGCGCCGGCGGCAACAACAACGCTGGCGCAGGCAATAACAACCAGGGCAATAACGGCGCCGGCAACAACGCCGGTGGCAACAACAACGCTGGCGCCGGGAACAACAATGCCGGTGGTGGTAAGAACAACCAGGGCAACAACAATGGCGCTGGGAACAACAACGGTGCTGGCAACAACGGCGCTGGTGCCGGCGCAGGCAACAACAACGGCGGCAACAACAATGCCGGTGGTGGTAACAACAACGCTGGTGGCAACAACAATGCTGGCGGCGGCAACAATAACAACGGCGGCAACAACAATAACGGCGGCAACAACAACGCTGGCGGCGGTAACAACAACGCTGGCGGCGGTAACAACAACGCTGGCAACAACGGTGGCGGCGCCGGCGGAGCGGCCGACTTCGGCACCTGCAACCCAACCATCGAGTTCGCCCTGGGTCGGCCGGGCCGCAAGCCAGACCAGGGCACGTTCCTGCCCGTGGACCCTGCCATCCTGCGCGGCCAGTCTGACGCGCTGGCGCCCGGCATCATCATGAACCGCGTTTGCGACCAGCTCAACTCGCAGACCTGCAACGCCAACCAGGCCGCCATCCAGAAGTGCCTGGCCGCAAAGGCCCAGGTCGAGGCCGCCGGCACCAGGGACGCCACCACGGCGGACCTGTTCAACAGCCTGGTGCAGCAGTAAATATTTTGGGGGTGTTGGTGCTGTGTCAAAAGACAATGTATGTAGGATGGATGTTTATGACCCGGTCTTGGTTCCTGATAATGTCAGTGTTGGTTGTTTCGGGCTGGTTTTAGCCGTGCTTCTACGAGCTGGGGTACAGCCACGCTCGGCGTGCGTTGGCCCCATGATGGTGTATCCTCACTCGAGATACAGGGTCCGACACAAACTGTTTTTCTAGGATCATGGGAGAGAAAAGAAAACAATTTGCTGTCGAAAGTGTGACCTTTGTTTCCGTGTTGTATCATGATGGTCCACTCAGTGCGGCCGGGATTGAGCGGGGCGTGACATGCCTAGTTATCCCATCTGGTTAGCCATGACGACAATATCGAACGAAGAGCAAAAATGCATACTGGTCCCGTGGCGCAGAATCTTCACCCGCTCGACGGAACCCAGTCGAGACAGGAGGACCTTGGCACCGAGCCTGGAGCATGACGGTCCGCAGCACCCGCAATCGTTCGGAACGCCCTCTAAAACGCCATGCAGCCCCTGGCTTCGTTCGTCCGCGGACAACCGGGGACATCAAAAAAGAATGGCGCACGCTAACCACGTCGCCAATTTGATGGCTCGACGCCTCAGTGCGCGTTGCACGGCCCTTTTCTCCGGAGCTTGAAGAAGAAGGGACAATCTACAGGAAAAAAAAAAAAACTGAAGAATCCCAGTCCGCAGTCAAAGCAAAGGGAGTTGGATTAAGCTCGTGATCAAGCACGATTAACACCAGGGCATCGCTGCACGGCGCAAATACCGCGGATCGCTGGGCGGCGCCTTCCGTCCCCTGTCTTCCCGCGAGGTAGCGAAAGGCAATTCATGTCAGGCACAAGGTTTCTTGGATTTTAGTTTGATGCCATTCGGACGCGTTCAATCTCGGCAGCGATTCATTGTTACGAGATCCTTGTGCTGACTCCAGGCAGCCCTGGCCCCCCGCGCTGCTTACGCCAGCATTCCCGGCGTCCCAGTAATCCGCTCAAACTCGCTCATCAGGTGCTCCCAGACTTTCTCTCGAACGCCTTCCTTCCGCAGCCGCGCAAGCACGTCGTCGACCGACCGGGGTCCGTTGTCGTTCTTCTCCGAGATGGAGTACACGCCGCTCCCGGGCACCCCGTCCGTGCCCCGGGCGACACCCCACCTAACGCCGTCCGCCTTGCCGCTGTCGCGTGGAGGGTACATGTCGCTGGTGGCCAGAAACACGTGCCGCTCGCCGCTCTCGGCGTCGGGGATGCACACCACGGGGGCGAGCACGCCCATGGCGAGGTTGAGCAGCACGCCGAAGAAGCCGCTCACGTCCCGGCCGATGCCGGAGCGCACCATGCCGGGGAAGCCGTGGATGAAGGAGACGTCGGGCGCGCGGCGCGACATCTCCTCCAGCGTGAGCGTGGTCATGGACATGAACTGGTTGCGCACCGCCACCGAGACGGGCCGCTTGCATCCGATGTCGTTCAGGTCCACGTCGCCTTCGCGGTTCGCCGCCAGGACCGTAACGACGCGTCGGAGGCCCTGCGCGGCTTGCAGCTGCGGAAGGAGATTTCCGATGAAGCGCATGCGCGCGTAGAAGCCCAGGGCAAATGATTGTTTGAGGCCTTCGCTCGTCTCTGCGCCGTATGCTCGTCTTAGCCTCTGCCATCTATCTATGCAAAGGTAGGCCTCGGACGACGCTTACCAGGCTTCATGTTGAGGCTCCCGATGCTCAGGAACAGGAGATTGATCGCCTTCTCCTTCTCCCTGAGCTGCCGGCACACGTCGTCGACGTTCTTGATCAGGCTCGCGTCCGTCGCGAGGAAGAAGTACTGGCCTTCCGGGTTCAGCCGCTTGCACTCCGCGATGATGCGATCGGCCGCGCTCTGGGACCGGCCGACCAGGTAGATCTTGGGCTGGCGGGCGTGCTTGGCCAGCGCCAGGACGCTGTATTCGCCTATGCCGCTGGTGCCGCCGGGGAAGACGGCTACCAGCCCTGGTGGCAGCTCGCTCGCGATGCGGCCATTTGACTCGATGACGTCGGAGAGCTTGACCATGATGAAAAGGGTCTCGTCTTTTGATCGGCTATTCCTGGTGTACGTCCTGGGTGGAAGCGCTGGGGCTGTGGCTGTGGCCTGGGCTGCCTGTTCGATTTATGCAGATACCACAGAATCAGGCACGTTTACACCTGTTAACCCCGTATTCCTTCGGATTTTACGGGCGAACGTGCTCCTCCATCAGGAGACTGTAGCACCTGCCCCGGCGCGTCGGACCCGACATCTTCCGTAATCACAAATCATGCTCGGAATTGTGCCGAGTCCGACGGCATTCGTATTGTTGAACACCCGACACAGTGAGGTACTCTATACCCTAGGCAGAAACATATTACAAATGTCCACCTGCATTCGACTATACCCTCGTCAGGACGGCGGCGGCAGTCGTGACGATTTGTAGAATGGCATGTACTTTTACCTGGCCGGTGGTAGACTGTAGAATGCATCCGGGACCGCTTGCACCAGCCCGGCGTTCGGAAGCAACTAAATCCCGGCAGTCCGATGGCTGATGTGACGCACAGCTAGCCCACTTGGCCTAGTTCACTATACTATCGAGACGGAAAGAACGATACCCCCAGGCTTGACTTTTAGGGCTGCTTACTAGATAGATCCCGACCTGTGCTGAAATACCTAGGATTCTGGCGGAAGTCGGCTTGCGCAGATCTGTCCTATTAAAATGTCCTTGTCGGGCCTGATAGGACGGATGCGCCATCAGGAAAGTCTCGAAGCATCATGGCATCAGCCTCCAACGGGCTTTTTTGGGAGTATACGGGGCAAGCTAAGCATGCATCAAGTGCACAAAGAATCCGTGCATCGAGGATGGGGATGGAGGAGTAATAGTTCTTAACCGGACCAAGTCAGCTTGCATATCCCAGGTTGAAAAAGGGATTTTGTCCTGTCCGACAAATGCATGCCGATTGGACACCAGTGGCCGAAGAAGCATCAGGCCGGGATCTAAAAAGGTGCTTACTCTGCCCAACGCGGGGAGATTTGGGCAAGGCACGTACCACAAATGGGAGCAGCCGGGGTGGCTGGTAATAGAGCCCAGTTGAGGCCTTCAGCTGTGGAGGCGCGGTAGATGCAAAGGCCTCGCCCAGCGCCAGGATCCCCTGTAGGACAGGCAGTTAGGCGCAGACGCAGCGCGCAAATGCTCAGCCCCACAACGCCCTATCTCTGGAGGCAGACGGCAGCAGCCGCCCCAGATTCGGTTGTAGTAATCACCGTGCGTGCATGCATGGGTCGCTCCTCGCGAAGCACAGCGTACTGTAACGCCGACGTTGAACCAAGACCGGCGCAGTCGATGGGATTCAGGACATTACCACAGAAACATGGGGAGGAATCTGGCGATACCGTCAGCAGAGAAAGAGGGAAATATGGATATACTTAAGCACTGGGGAGAAGCGTCCAAGAGGTGGTGTTGACTGGAAATGTTCAAAACACAAGAACCATTTTCATCCTCTCGATTGCGCTTTCTTTCCAGAATCTCTGGAGGCAAGCACAAACACCACCCACGATTAAAACAAAAGCATAGGTATATACCATACGCAAAACATCCATACTGACATTCCTCTAGCCGCGGCACCATGGATTCCGATCTCCGCAAGCCGCACATGGCTGTCCGCCATCGGCCTCACCTCTTCGGCCGGCTCCTCCACGTCCTGGCCCTTCTCCTGCTGGGGCTCACCTTTTTCCTCTTCATCCTCGTGTGCATTTCGGGCACGTGGATCCAGAAGGAGGACAAGAAGTGGCGTCTGGCAATGGCCAACTTTTCCATGGTCCAGGTGAGTAAATCGATGGTTTTGATCCCTACCTTCTATAAGCTGCAAATGTTTTCTAACCTTCTTCCCCCCTCAGTTCGACGGCATCGTTCCCAAACCCAACACCAAGGACGAGTACAACGTCAAGATGCACCTCACCCTGGCCGCCTTCGGCTGGGAGTACCTGAACGCGACCAAGAAGGAGATGCAGGCGGGCATCGTGTACCAAGGCTTCGCGCAGACGCTCAAGTTCCCCGACCACCTCCGTGACGTGGCCAAGCGCCTGGACCTGCCCTCGTCCGACTACGACTGCCTGCACCCCAACACGGGCAGGTGCGACAACCCTTTCTTCAACAAGTTCCGCGACATCAAGGAGATGACCTTTGTCACGTGGGTGCAGTGGGTCATCGTGCTGCTCGGCCTGATCTTCCTGGTCGTCGTCTTCGTCAAGGACGTGCTCATCACCTTCAAGAAGTCGTGGATGAAGTGCCACTGCTGCTTCCTGTCGTCGCTCTGCCCGAACCCCAAGGGCAGCGTCGAGGAGAACGCGACGCTGCCGCCTTCGTTCTGGGACGGCCTGCGGCTGTACTGGTACGGGACGGGTTTCGTCTACATGTTCATCGTGTCGCTCATCCTGACGATCCGGGCCAACGCCATCGTGGACGAGCTCAAGAAGAAGAACGTGCCGGAGCCAGACGAGCGACGTGTCCTGTGCTCATCTGGTTCGCGTCGTCTGCATGTTCGTCGCCGTCGTGTGCATGGGCGTCAGCAAGCTCTGCAACCGCGGACGCGAGAAGCAGGCGCGTGCCGAGGCCAAGTCGGCCGATCGGTCCCTGAGCAGCAGCAGCAGCAACCAGCTGCCGGCCGGCGCCCGACCTTAGGTGAGTACGTCCCCCGGAAGCATAACAAACTCATTAAATCGTTGTACTGAGATGTTATAGAACTGGAGGTCTAGATCCCCATATCAGCGAACCGGTAAAGTTTAAGCTACACCAAACGAAGCGCGCGCCCGGGAGAGAGGTAACGCTATGCCTCGATCGGGGTGCGCCAGCTGCCGCACCCGGGCCACGCGAGCGGGTTTCACGATGTCAACATCGGGAGCGTCCCGCCCACGTACGCGGGCAAGGCTGGTGAGAACCCGTACGAGAAGTCGTAAGGGGTTTGTGGGGTGTCTGCTTGCGTCGTGGGCGTGCGCGGCGGGCGGACGGGATGGGATGATCCGAGGGAAACAGCCCCGGATGAGATTTTGATTGGATAGGAGAAGCGTGGGAGACAGATTGGCTTGGCATTTTGCTTTTCGTTTTGGGGGCGGGAAAACACTTGGACCTGCCTTTTTTGGGAGTCTTGCAGGCGGCATTTGCACGGGTTTAGCGATTGGCGTTTTGGTTGGCGCAGGAAGGGTAGCTATGAAACATGTCACTACTTTTTTTTTTTTCTCTTTCCCTTCTACCTTTCCTTTGTTTCCGCGAATTACATACCCAATACAGCACATGCAGTCTTGGCACACACATTCGCGCACGAGCTGCTGGTTTTTCATTAAGTAGGGTGGTCCGTTTGCAGGAGAAAAGTGCTGGATGGGATGGGACCGCGAATCGAGGCACAGTAAGCGTGCAGTCAGCCTCCGCCACAGAAAGGCATCCCCCTCATCCGGCCAGGCCGTCACCCGTCAGCACCTTAAATAGCGGCAGGCGTTCCTTGACACCTGCCAAAGGGACATAGGCGAGGCTGGGCGGATGCGACATGAGCACACCGCGATACAACGTCGGTGACACTCGTGACTGTCGTTGGCGCATAATGACATGATGAATTGCTAGACGAAGTGGTATCAACTACGGAAAAGAACGCTGTGTCTCGGCATTTGCGCGATAAAAATACATCTTTCCATGGCACGGCATGCAAAACTACTTGCGCTTGCACGGCCTCTTCCGCCCAATGGGCGCGTAGAAGCTGAACCTGTCGGTCGGGTCATATTTCTCCTTGAGTGCAGCCAGCTTCGCGACGCGAGCCGCGTCTCCGTAAAACTGTCCCTCGTCCTCGTCCCCGTACCCGTAGTTGACGTACGCGGCCGCCTTGCCAGCACGTCCGCTCCCCGCCTGCAGCATGTCGCGCAACCTGCCGCCCAGCTCCTTGGCCCGGCTCTCAACGTCGGACGACGCCCCGGGGCGATACTGGATCAGCGGCGCGTTTGAGCAGGCGACGGTCGCGGTGGGCAAAGGCGGCGGATGCGGATGCTTCGGCGTTGGCGGCCTGAAGCCCCTGTGACGGGTAGCCCTCGAACATGAAGATGGGAACCGTGAAAGGGCGAGTCGGCGGGCCCGACGGCGGCGGCGTAGGCGGCGTAGGCGGCGGCCATGGTGGATGGGTTGTACTCGTCCAGGTAGATGGGAAAACGCGGGTTGGCCAGCCCTCCTTTTTGCATGGTGGTGAGGATAGTGAGACGCCGGCCCAGCCCGACACTTGGAGGTAGTCGCCCGTCTGCGGGATGGCGGCCAATGGGCCGATGTCGTGGAAGGGCTTGGTGTACTCGGGATCGACGGACTTGACGCCTTGTTGGATGATGTAGAAGATTATGATTGGCTGCAGTTTGGGAAGTCCGGAATTCAGTCAGGCTCCATGACACGGCACAGAAAAACATCCCATGAATGCAGGCTGGCGAAAAAAAGCGTCTTACGTTTTGGGGGTCCATGGACACATCGTTCAGCCAGTACGACCAATTAATAAGATCCCTGGACTGCGTGCCGTTCTTGAGCAGATGCTCGTTGGCGGCGCGGTAGACGGCCTCGACCTTGTCGCCGCTGAAAATGTGCGTCTCGATGGCCCAGTCGCGCGCGATGACATCATAAATCTTGAAGACGGCCGACGTGACGATGCCGAAATTGTGGCCGGCGCCCTTGAGCGCGTAAAAAAGGTCCGGGTTCTGGTCCCTGCTGGCAGTCACGGCGCGCCCATCGGCCAGCACCACATCCATCGACAGGATGTTGTCGGCCACCAGGCCGTAGTAGCCCTGCAGCCAGCCGTGGCCGCCGCCGAGGGCGGGGCCCATGACGCTGACGCACTCGCAGGTGCCCGTCACTGTTGTTGGCACTCGCTTGTCCGGTTAGCAGCCAGGCCGCCGGAACTGGTCCCCCGGGCCGGGCGTGCACAGGGGTTGTATGCGCGCAGGGGTAAGGGTGTTACGGCAAAGCAAAAGTACTGTACTGTACCACTGACCGGTCTGCTTGTTGGCCGCCCAAAGCGCGTCAATAAGGTCTTTGGATCTGACGCCGCCCCCGACCCTGGCCGTGTTGCCATCTGCGGCAATCTCGACGCTGTTGAGAGACCGGATGTCGATCTCAATGCCGTGGCTCATCCTCCCCAGGGTCGTGAGGGTGCCGTGCGCCGTGTTGGTGGCCAGGAAGGGCAGCTTCTTGGCGTTGGCGAACCGGACCTAGCAAAAACATGTCAGATGTCGCATTTTCCATTATTACAAATGGCGCGGGATGTCAACGCCAAGACGCAAAAGATAAGACAGAAAAAAAAAAAGCAAAATGCAGAAAAGTGACCAGGACGTGGGTCAGCACAGAGAAGGATTAGACGAACCGTCGCAGCAACATCCTCCTGGTCCCCAGGCACCACCACGGCGGTGAAGTTGGGCGGCGACAGGTTGGACCACCGTGCGGTCCGGGCCACAAACTCGGCCGAGCCGGAAAAGAGAACCTGGGCCTTGGACGACAAACTGCCGCCCAGATCCTCGAGGGCATCGCTCCGGGGACAGAAGCCCGAGAAGCAGACACCGCCGCCGCCGCCGCCGCCATGGATGGTCAGGGACGCAACTGCCGTAGCCAGGACCGCTACGGCGCCGAGGGCCCCTGCGAAGCCGTGCGAGCGCATCTTGTCAACTAGGGTGGCGGGACGTGCGCTGCCGTTGGTGGTATTGGGTTTGATATTGATATTGATATTGGCGTTGGTGTTGGTGCTGGAAGTGTCCCGCGGCAGCTCCCTGGGAGAGTGGTGGGATTCCCGTTTCTTTTTCTCGCTCTCTTGAGCGCGCACGGGAGGAGACGAGCCGGGGCTGATCATGAGAAGATTTGCTAACCGAGATCCTCTTTTTTTTTTCTTTGCTTTTTTTTTTCTCCTCTTTCTGCACCTCGGCGGTGATCCCTGAGAACAAGTGGTCCGGTCGGTGACAAAAAAAAAGCAATAAGAAACGTGGCAACGGGTGGGTGTGTGTTGTGTTGGCAGCCAGGGCCATTTTTATTACATGCTCCCTGGGGGCTGTGCTGATGAGCAGGCAGGCCCAGATGTGCAATCCCTATTACCTACCGCCTAGCCTATCTCTGCACGCAGCTGGGCAGACGGAAGAACTGCCGTCCCAATATTGGCAGCACAGCAGCAAAAGACATGCGCGTTGGTGGTGGTGGCGACCGGCCTTGCTTGATGCGCGTGTTAGTGTGGTGGAGGTTAAGTTATCTCCTCCCACGCTGGGGGTGGGGTGACGGTGTATTCGGGCGGGGAGAGGCACAGCAGTCTGGCACTCAATGTCAATCTGCTCGGACATGACTCGCCCCTCCTGGGGCTGCTGCTCCGTTCCATGTGCCATGCCCAGCGAGCTAGAAAGAGAACGGTGAAGAGAACAGCACAGGTGGGCCTTGGCTAATGGCCTGTTTCTTCGGGAGTACCACTCCTGGATCCCCGGTGGTTGCATTTCGGCTTTCCTGGATGGGGAGTACAGCTCGCCAAGACGAGACCGGGCAAGTAATCAATATTTGCTGAAAGCAGACCCGACTGGCTGGCGTCTGGGCGTTCGATCCTGCAACCCACCTCTAGTGAACGAGGGGGGCGGCTGAGATGTTGGCGTTTTGTGGCAGATGGCTGACCCAATAGCTCGCTGGTGCCATCTCCCGCAGATATACCCTCGCCCTCCCGCCCGGGGAGGCCGGCAGAAGCAGGTTAGTGGCGGCGCCAGACGACTTGCCACTCCGCTCGGCTGGGACGACGCCTGGGGCTCGCAGACCGGGATCGAGACTGCCGGGAGAGATATGTGTGCTCGCCGCTCTCCAATCAAGGGTCGAGAGGTCGTGCGTTTCCTATCACATCCCTCCATTTCCATTTGCCCCTGTCTTATCACCTCATATTCCGTCGTGTTTCCTAGCCTTTCTAGCATTTCTTTTTCTCCTGCTTCCAGGTCGTCTTTTTCTTCACCTTGCTCTTATCTCCCAGCCATCCATTACAAAACCACACTCTCCTTCCTTCTTGTCGCAGCCACCATCGCTAGCTCTGCGGCAGAACGTCGGTGTGTAGACCCTAGGTCTGATAAGTCTTTTTTTTGTCTCAGTGGTCCGCGGGGGCAGCCGACGGGCCCTGCAGGGTAACATCGCCTGGGTTGTTGGCTTCCATGGAACCCGAGCGAGATCAGCAACCTCAGCCGGGTGGTCCCGCGGCCCAGCGGCATGCCGAGCCGGCAGAGGGGCCAAATGTCAGGGCCTTTTGCTTCCCGGCTTCGTTCCGTCTTGCCCATACAGCCTTCCATCGAACCACCCTCTATATCAGTTGGGATTGCCGTGTCCAATTTCACACGCATGTTCTGAAGCGCTTGGCACAGGCAGAAATATCCCCCAAATGCGCCGTGAAGTACATTGGACATGCCGCCATATTTCTGGCAACACGGCTGGGCGAGGGACGCTATGTGGGTGTGGCGCGACCGTCCTGACGCCGCCGGGATGCACAGAATTCTCGTAGAATCAGCCCCCAGAGACATTCTCCGCGCCTCATGCCGACAATGTTTCGCCCGGTGGCTACCCGTCGGCCAGCCAGGGGACGGACGCCAACACCCAGGGGGGACCAAGGGCCCTGTCTCGCGGGAAGCCCAGACCAAACACCCCTACAACACAAATCCCGCGTCTGGGCTGAGAAGTGACAGATGGGCCGACAAGAAACGAGATCAAATCCTGCGCCTCGCCCCCTGCCGCCCGTCCGTCGGGCTCTGGAAGCGATGGAGGGCTGATTTATGTCCTACGCTTGCTCCCCATCCCTCATATGCCGGTGCGAAAGGAACTTGCCGCCAAGGCTTCTTCTATCGGCACGGCCTTTGCCGTGAATTACCAACGACAAACGCCAGCGAGCACACATATGAATGCGTTCCCGCCCACCCAAGAGGCTAACACATCCGCCCAGCCGCCAGCGAGCTTCCCGTACCTCCACAGCGGGCCGCTTCCACCTATTACAGCCTAACTCCTCGAAATCTTTCTTGCTGCCACTTGGCTACAAACGACACAGACGCATTTGGGACGCCAAACCCGCTGCAGCCATGTCGGGCAACGACAGCAGCGCCGCCATGGACCCCGCGGCCCAGGCCGCAGCCATCGCCGAAGCCCAGGCCGCCTTCCGCTCCTTCACCATCGAGCTCTTCACACTCTTCGGCATCGGCGTCCTGAGCACGGTGCTGAGGACCTACGCGCGCATCAAGAAGGTCGGGTTTGCGAACCTGGCTGCTGACGATTTCCTGGTCTGGCTTGGACTGGTGCGTTTCTTGGCGGCATTCTGCGTATAAAAGTGCCCACAAAAACAGAGAGCTGACGGCGGGATGCCTCTATTTCTTGAATGCTAGTGCTGCTATGCCACCCAAGCGAGCCTGGGATACAGCATCGGCAACTTTGCCCAAGGACTCGCCAACAACGGCATGACGGATGAGCAACGCATGCGGATCGATGTTAACGGCAAGGAGCATGAGCTGAGGTGAGGCCACGCCGGGAATCTCCCATTTCTCTGGACAAGCACGGCGTGCCCGCCCTCCCCACTGAAGGATGCAACATTCTAACCGATAGACTCCATTCGACTTGGCAGGGTTCTCGGGTCGCAGATCCAGGTCGCTGGCTGGACCGTCTATTCGACGCTCATCTGGTGCTTCAAGCTGTCGATGCTGTTTTTCTATGTCCGGCTGACGGTATGTGACCCCTGTTCGGAGCAGATCAGACGCCCTCATCTTGGAGACTGACCGTGTTGATGCTGCCACCAACAGAACGGACTCGGTCGAGCGTATCGCATGCGTGTGTGGTTCGGATTCGGCCTGGTGCTCGCCACATTCTTCAGCACCATCCTGACCATCTTCCTGGGGTGCCGCCCGTTCAACCACTACTGGCAGGTCACGCCCAACCCTGGCAGTAAGTCGTTCCGGCCCACTCCCACAAACTAATCACATCCGGCTGACAAATGCGCCCTCGCCGCCCTAGACCACTGCCAACCCGCCCTGTCCGACCCCATCGTCTGGTCGTCGTTCGCCGCCAACGTGTCGACCGACATCTACCTCATCCTCATCCCGCTCGACCTGCTCTGGAGCTCGACGCTCAAGCTGTACCAGAAGATCGCGTCCACCATCGTGCTGGGGACCGGCATTTTCGTGCTCGTCTGCGCCATCCTCAAGACCATCTACGTGTTGGTGGTAAGCACCTGGATCCCATCATGTCATCCCGTCGGGCTAAATCGCCCCTAACAGGCACATGGAAAAACTAGGACCCCGTCAATGGCGCCCAGCTGGCAGGCCAGTGGGGCACGCGCGAGGCCTTCACGTGCGTCATCACGACCAACCTGCCCATGGTCTTCCCGCTGCTGCGGCAGTGGTTCGGCCCGCTGCTGCCCAGCTTCCTGCGCTCGAGCCGCTACACGAGCGGCGGCGCGAAAAAGTACAAGACCCCGATCGGCTTCCGCACCATCGGTGGCGGCGACGGCAAG
>GL876970.1:453436-489934 GCA_000193285.1 Magnaporthiopsis poae ATCC 64411 | reverse complement strand
CGCCCAAGGTGGAGGTAGGGAAGCGCGACGTGGACCGCCCGCCTGTGTACGACTCGCCGCTTGCCGCGGGTTTCGTCCGGACTGCTGCTGCTTCTGCTGTTGCCCAGAAGCGCGACGTTGACCGCCCTCCTGTCTACGATGCTCCGCTTGCTGCGGGCTTTGTGCGGAAAGTGAAGCCGGGGAAGCGTGACGTTGATCGTCCGCCGGTTTACGACGTTCCCCTTGCTGCGGGCTTTGAGCGGAAGGTGGACTGGGCCTGATGTGAGTTAATTGGTGTGCTGGAAATGGATGTGTGCAGGCTGAGATTTTAGGGGCGGGTAGGCGATGTTTCCGCAAAGGAACCTGTTGTGAGAGGACGCGGATTTACTCCAAGTGTTGGCTGGCAGGACACCTTGATATAGTTGAATTTCCTACTGATCAGCTGTACACAGTTGAATGGGACATGCCCGGTCCCAACAATTCTTCTTGTACCTCAACGCGAAATCATGAACCATCCCCGTTACAGAGTGTATCTGAAATTGGGGTGGCGATGGCCCAGGCGGTGGGCGTCGGGCTGCAGTAGCCGACCGTTCCTGTCCCCGTTGTCCCTCTTCTTGTTTTCCCAACGGAGATAGCCCATGGTGACGACGGTGAGGATGAAGGTGAGGACGAGGGCGCCCAGGCTGACCGAGTGGCCGAGGCGGTAGTGGGGCCTGCGCGTGCGCTGTCAGCTACCAGCTCCAGTGGAAAAATAGGGAACGATCTAGGCCAGCTTACATGTCCCGGGCGAGGTAGACAAAGGTGCCGATGAAAGCAGAGCAGTTGGCCAGCGTGATGATGATGCCCACGCCTGTAGCCCGCACATAATGCGGCGCGAGATTGTTGGACGCCCAGCCCTGGAGCCGGTTCTTGTTAGCGGCGTGGCCGACACGGTGGCTGAGACGTGGAACAGGAGGAGGAGTTGTGAAAAAAGAAGAAGAAAAAGAGCAAAGTCTGCAGGATCTCACCATCATGAGCGCGGAGCACTGAAACACGCCTATTCCAATAAAGAAAGTGCCGGCGTATTTCACTGGGTTCTGGTCCGAGACCAAGAGCATGATGTAGCCAAAGATGCCCAGCAGGGTGCCGCCGGCAATAAAGGGGCCGCGGACCTTTGTCTTGTCGGAGAGGTACGAGCAGGCGATGACGGAGACGAAGCCGGCCAGGTTGGGCGGCGCAGTGAGCAGCTGCGCGATCGTGGCCTGGTACCCCATGCCGGAGATGATGGACGGCAGGAAGAGCGAGAAGCTGTACAAGGGCACGAGCAGGCAGAACCACAGGAGCGACAGCAGGTAGGTCTGGGGCGCCAGCAGGGCCATCCTGACCCAGTGCCAGTTGAACTTCTCGTCGTCGACGTCGATGCTGCTGGAGCCGCTGGCGTCCAGGCGCATGCGGCGCAGGGCGTGATCGCGCTCCTCGTCGGTCAGGAATCGCGACTCGGCCGGGGTGTTTGGCATGAAGAAGAAGCAGAGGATGCCAAATACGACCGTCATAGCGCCCTCGACTAAAAAAAAAACAAAAGGATGGACTTGTTAGCCATTATGTTATTGCTGCTGCTGCTGGGATCTGAGACATTGCCGGAAGGGGCAAACGCAACTGAAAAAGATCCACGGCCAGCGGTTGTAGCCGCCGTACGAGATGCGGCCGAGCCCCGAGGCGAGCAGGCCGCCAAAGGCGCCCGACAGCGGGGCGGCCGAGTAGAAGAGGCCGCAGCGCAGGACCATGCGGTGGCGGCGGTAGAACATGGCGAGGTAGATGACGACGCCGCCGAGGATGCCGCCCTCAAACAGGCCGAGCAGGACGCGGCAGGCGACGAGGGCCGGGAGAGTCTTGACGAAGCCGGTGCAGGTGCAGACGGCGCCCCAGGCCGTGATGAGGGCCGGCAGGTACACGCCGGCCTTGACGCGCTTGATGACCCAGTTGCTGGGCACGTCGACGGCGAGGTAAGGGGCGTAGAAGACGAGGAGCGCCACGTTGAAGCCCGTGCCCGTCTCGACACCCAGGTCCGCGGCCAGGCCGTCGATCTTGGCGTTGCCGATGTTGCTGCGGTCGATGAAGGAGAAGAGCCTTTTTGGGTCGAGTCGAGAAGTCCCGTTGTTTAGCTGGCTCCTTTTTTTCTCTCCCGTTCTGAAGACAGACTCACCAGATGCCGAACAAGAAGGGCAGGATGTGCAGGTCGAACTTGCGGTCCAGCCTCTTGTCGATGGCCGGATCGAGCTCCCCGTGCTCGTTGCCCGTCTTCTCGAGCGTCGCATCGTTGGCCGAGGTTCGGTCGGCCTCGGCCACCTGCGGAGACTTCTCCTCTCCCTTCATGGTAAGACTGTCGAAAGTGACTTTCTGCGACGGCTAGGTACGTTGATGGGCGTTTCTTTTGCTCGTCCGGCCGCGAGTCTACCAAGCTCTATCCTCGGGGAACAAGGGGACGATAGAGCAGCGCGCGCCCATGGTGTTTATGTGGCCACCGGCGGGTCGCCGCCCAACAAAAGAGAGAAAAAAAGAGAAAGGCCCTTCCCGCCTGCTTATCTACCCACTACCCACTTTCGGGGATGCAACGTCGGCACGCATTTTCACGGGGGGAGCTGGGGGACACGCTGGGGCCGGCCAGGACTCGAAGAAAGTCCACAGGGCGAGTGGGCGCATGCGGGGTAGACAGAATATTGATTTGGAGAGGTGGTGGGTGTGTGCAAGCGGCTGTCGAAGCCGGGTAGGCAGGAGGTGATGGGGGTTTGTCAGCATTTGCGGTGGATGAGAGGAACCAGAGGGTCCCAGAAGAGGAGACACCCAACTGCCGGTGCAAAGCCAGGTGCCCAAGCTGCATCCACTCTGCAGTCCCCCTGCGTCGCTGTCTCTGCTAGCACGCAAAACAACATCATTCATGAATACGAACAAGCACACCCTTATCGCTCACCACGAGATCTGTGATGCTGCATGCACCTGGTTACTCAGAGGATTATTCATATTTTGTCATGACTCCAAAAATCGGGCAGCTATTTCCACACCTCCACGGCAACTGCTACGTCGTAACCTAAGCTACCCGTACCTAGATACGGCCAAGGCGACAGCCAAGAACCAACGAGGGCATGGTGGGGTTGAACGCCCGCAGGTTCAAAAACAAGGCTACTTAGAGGAAGCGATCACGTCTGCTCCTCGAGCAGGCCTCACTCAGCCTCTCTGCCCATCTAATCGCCCAGGGGATACGCGTGCAGGATCTGGCCGTGGTACAGCGTCGCGTCCTTAGAGGCCAGGAACACGAAGCTTGGCGCGATCTCGCTCGGCTGGCCGGCGCGGCTGATGCCCGACTGCTCGCCGAAGCCCTCCATCTGGCCGGCCGGCCTCGACGCCGGCTGCAGCGGCGTGTGCACGGGGCCCGGGGCGACGGCGTTGACGCGGATGCCGCGCGGCATGAGCTGCTTAGCCAGCGCGTACGTGAAGGACGCGATGGCGCCCTTGGTGGCGGCGTAGTCGACCATGGTGCCCGTGCCGCGGAAGGCCACGGTCGATGTCGTGTTGATGATGGAGCCGCCCTTCTCCATGTGCGGCACCGCGAACTTGGTGATGGCGAACATCTGGATGATGTTGCTCTGGAACGTGCTCTGCACGTTGTCGAGGTCGATCTCCTCGATCTTGTCGCACATCATCTGCTTGGACGCGTTGTTGACCAGCACGTGGATCTTGCCGAACTGGTCCACGTGCGCCTGCACCGCCTTCTGGCACGTCGAGTTGTCCATCAGGTTGCCGGCGAATAAGAGGCACTGCCGGCCCTCCTTCTCCACCATCTTCTTGGTCTCGCGCGCGTCCTCCTCCTCCTCGGGCAGGTACACGATGGTGACGTCGGCGCCCTCGCGCGCAAACAGGACGGCGGTCGACCGACCAATTCCAGAGCTGTGTTGTGCCATGTTAGCCGCCTGGGTCGGACGGACCAGGCAATTACGTGATGACGGGCCAGTCAGTCATGGGGCACTTACTCTCCGCCCGTGATGAAGGCCTTGACGCCCTTCAGCCTGTCAGCCGCGCGGTACTCGTGGAACTCGTTCTTGCCCTCGAGCTTGGTGGTCTCGCTGGAGGGCTTCATGTCCTTCTCGCGTCTGTCCCACTTGATTGTCAGCTGGCGACTCGCCTACCAGGGCGAGGACGGTCGTCTGCTCGCGACGGATGGACAACATACCCCGGCAGGTTTTGGGACTGAGATTCCTTGATGGGCTGGAAGGTGCCATCTTTTCCACCCTGGGCCGACATTTTTCTTGTGATTGGGCTTGTAGATATGGATCTCGTTGCGGTAGATAGGGTTGCGATGTTGTGGTGCTGCTTCAAGCTCGATGCTCGGTAGAATCTTGCTGCAGATGTTGGACCTCGAAGAACGGAGAGAGGAGCAGATTTAAGCCACATTTTGTAGGCTTCCGAGTAGGCGGGCAAACACGCAACGTCCTTTGCTCTCGCTCGAATGCGTTGGATTTAAGTAGAACCAGTGTGATGTCATTTTTCCGTCGTCGCGCCTTCCCGTTGTTCGCTGGAGCACAAAATCGGGCACGGCCTCGAGATCCATGACGTGTGCGATCTCGATCCCCACCCTTTGGCGGTCGACGCTGTGGTGCCTGCGTCACTATGATAAAATATTGATACTGAGCTGACTTGATAAATCGGAGGTGATACGGAGAGCTTGTGTAGCCATTTGGTTTGCTCTGCTTTTTTTTTTTTTTTTTTTTTCACATGTCAATCTCGCGTTTGGAGCCGGACGCGGTGAAAACAAAGGTGATAATTTTTCCGTCAGAATTAACGTCCATCTTGGTCGCCTGCACCCCACCTTCAAAGCCACCGCCACCGCCACCCGTGGTACTTCCGCCCTTGTACACCACACTGCGAATGATCTGGACTGCATGCGGCTTTTGCAGGAGTGACGGAAGACACGTTCATTGGCGCTGCCTGCGAGATGGAAAGGTCCTTTCCTTTCGAGTTTGAAGGCAGTATTCCTTTACCCACCACCGATACCATGTGTAGTACACCAGCGGCTATTGGACTACTAGAAAGGCTGTCCCGTCAACCTAAACGGGGATAAGCTTATTCGGAAAGGAGCTGTTTAAATAAACAACTCTGCCGCAGATATGGAGCCCGTCCCGACCTTGTGCTGTCCTTTGATAACTTCCCTTTCCCATTTTAAGACGCCTATTTCTCCAGAATTGTTTGCCTGTATCGTGAAGAACAGCATTGTCAACAGAGCACTGCTCCCTACGAGCCCGATCGTTGGGTGGTGATTAAAAAAAAAAAAAAAAAAAAAAAAGGAAACTCACCGCCACGCTGTCCACGGGCATCAGCAGCATATACGACTTGCCGTTCTCCTCCACAAAACTGGCGTTCCTCCGTTGCGGGCGCGGGATCCACGACGGGTCCAGTGACACGTCGACCGTGGTGGTCAGCTGCAGCTGCTCGCCCAGGTACGCGGCGGTCCAGCGGCCGCAGTAGGAGACGTGGGGCCGCGCGATTTCGGCGATGTCGTGGTCCGTCCCGTCGCGCCACCGCGTCTCGTTGGGCAGCGGCACCGCGGCCTCGGGCGTCGTGATGTGGAAGCTGATGTAACCGGGCAGGATGATGGCTTTGCCCAGCGGGTGCGGTCCGTTGGGCTGCCGGACAATGGTGCCATTAAGATAGACATTGAACGAGACCAGATTCCAAACGCCCGTGATCTTAACCATTCTGCTGTTTCTCTTTTTACGGAGTGGAAGGTGGGTTGGCTGGGATGAAAGCGCAAAAGTGGAAGTGGCTAGCTTTGGAGATTGTCGGCACCAAAGCCAAAAGAAGAGGGAAAACAACTCAAATAAATATCCTGTCAATCCCACGGGGTCAGGACGTGACGGAGGCAGGCAGCTGGGTGACATCGTGATATGCATGAGGCTTTTGTGCCGGGCTCACGGTGAAGTCTGGTTGGATTAGAGGAGCCCTGTTCACCGTCCATCGGGAGCACTTTGGCGGCGGTAAGCAGCCATTCTGGCGCAGTTGACCAGCTGCAACATTAGCACACCATCTTTAACAGCGCAGGCTCGCATTTAAGCTCACACAGCAGAGAAAGAAAAGTGCGAGGGCTTTGTTGATTAGTTTCGTCGTGGTTTCGGGGGCCATGGACCTCAAAAAGAATACAGCCTTCAGTTATTTTTTACTGCTGGTATTTAAATATTGCTTACGTGGGATTTCCCAGGCGGTTCGAACAGGAAGGAGACTCGGGAATTAATAATCAGTGCAGGCACGAAAAGATGTCCCCATGCTGCATTCCCCGCACCTGACGAAGCTCGAAGTGGGGGAAAAGGACGCAGCGTGAGCCCGCCGTTTGAAACGAGTCTCCCAAGTGCCGAGATGAATCGGGCAGTTGGCTGAGAGTTTGGCATTGGATACTGGTGAAAAACCACAGCGGTGGAAGCTTTGTCAAATTGCACGATATCCTAATCCCTTCGCCCTTGTCCTTAAAATCCAATGCCCAATCCCACCATGCCGTGTGCTTACCCTAGTACCCCAAAACGCCTGTAAACGTATGCAACAACACCCACCTAGAAGTCAACCCGCACACACAAAACCTCACGGTCCAGTGGCGCCAACCCCACTCACCGCTTCCCGCCCTTCTTCTTGCTTCGAGTGTTATCCGAAGGCTTGTTCCCCTGCGGTGGCGCGGGCTTGGCTGTTTGGCCTTGAGCGCTCCCGCTTCCGCCGCCGCCCTTGCCGCCGCCGCCGCTGCCTCCGCCGCTAGTGCTTCCGCCGCCCTTACCACCACCACTAGTGGTTCCGCTGGTGCCTCTGCCGCTGGTGCTCCCTCCAGTGCTGCCTCCAGTGCCTCCACCCTTGCCGCCGCTCGCAGAGCTTCCGCCCTTGGCACCTCCCCCGGTGCTTCCGCCAGCGCTGCCCCCGCCAGACGGATTCCAGCCATAAAACTTGCCCGCAGCATTCCACCTTGCGCATATATCGGCTATGAATGCCGCCGTGAGGTTTTCTTCCAAATATTGGGCCAACTGCACCATCTTCGGCACGAATTTATTCTTGGCGTCCAATGGAAGTCCAGCAGCCCCCTCCTTGCTCGGCGTGTCGGGGTAGTCGCTGAGGTCCAGGTTTTTCAACTTGTTTTCGAGATCCTCCACCCCGACCGTTGGCTTCTTCGGCGACGGGGGTGAGTTCGGATCCTGAGCTGCGTCGGGCTGCCCGAGCTGCGTCGGTTTCGAAGCGCCCTGTCTGGATCTTGAACCGTTATCTTGGCCTGCCGTGCCGGGCTGGGTGGACCCGCGGGCGCTCTGGTCTGCCTTGGTGACTGGCCTCCTCTCGCCCTCGAAAGGGTTTGGGAGTGGGACGTTGATAACTTCATCGGTGCTGCCCGCGGATAAAGTTCTGCTCTCGCGCGTGGGGTTGCTGGGAGTATTGACAGGGCCGGCGGCTGGATTCGGGTAGGATGGGGACCATGGCGGGATGCCGTCCTTCAGGGACGGGTCAACCGGGTCTGCAAGCTCGTCGTCGTTGTCTTCGGACTCGGGCGCGTTTTGGATCGGATCCCCAGCTCGGATCTTTTCAAGATCGGCCTGTGGCGTGAGCGTCATTGGCGGCGTGCCCTGCTTTTTGTACTTGTTGACGAATCTAGGCCCCCAAACCTCTAGCCACCCTGGAGATTTTTAAGTGGAGTGATAAGTCAGCATAAGCTCCTTCAAAATTTGACAGTGAAAACCAAAGACACGGCTGCATACCTATTGCCTTGGCAAGAGAGCGTTGGGATTGCTCCATAAGCATGCTTTCCCATGCCGTGGAAAATTGCTGCTTTTCATACTTGAAAGACTTGTCTTTCACCATGTTATCCTCGATGGTGTCTCTAGGATGGTGTCAGCTCTTTTCAACCGGCTTTCCTTCACAGGCGGGAAATGGGCTTGGAACTTACATGTACTTGGAAACCCGGGATGCCTGTTTGTTAAAAATAGCAACAATTTCTGGTTCAAGCATCTGAGCCAATAATTAATGAATACGGATTAGCAATTCGTGGTAATTAGTCATTTAACGCGGGGCTTACCATCCTGAAGAAATGCCAAAGCACTTCGGCGAGGGGATGCTTGGAAACCGCTGCGGGGGCGACTTACGTATTTAAGGGCGAACATGGTGTATTTGATGGCAAAGAATGCCTGCCTTGCCGTCTCTTCTTTCGTCATATACGCTACCATGGTCCTTTCGGTCCGTATCCCCTTTTTTATAGGTGACCAAATCCTGATATATATAAAAATATAATTAGTTGTTGGAATAGCATTTCTATGCGCGTGCGCTCCGGAAAAGGGGTTTTTCCTGGGAGGCCGGGGATCCTCCGGATCCCTGCACGGGCCAACCAATCCGCCTAGGCTAAAGCGGAGGAACGCCCTTTGGGCGATCGCCTCCGCGCATATAAGGGCCAGTCCTAGGCCCTCCTTTAGGCAGATAGATCTTTCCCTCTTTATGCACAATAATAGGACCTTTCCCCAGATCAAAGAGATCGTTGTTCATCACTTTTGGAGCTCTCCGCGCCGTCTGTAACAGGAGTACCACACTCCTACCAACATTAGTGCTTGTTTTCGCAAGTTGGGCTAGAAGTGAGTGAAGGAAGTATGATGCTTCTTGTTGGGAAGTGCGTTAGAAATGATGTCCATGGGCGTGCCAGTGATTCCGTCCACTGTCATAACGGACGATGTCCCCCAAGTCACTGCCATGACCTCGCAAAAACCGTCGGGCTTCCCCGTCTTCGGGTTGATAAGCTTCTTCTTCTCGTATGCGTGGCGAGGGTTAGAGGTAGAAGTAGGGTCAGGTAGTTTTTGGATCTTGCCGAAAAATCCATGCTTGGAAAGTAAGAGCTGGAATTCCAGAACATGCTCGCTGGCAAAGTAGCCTGCGAGACGCGGTGGCAACAATTGTGAAGAAGGATTCTTAGTAGTGCCGAAGTTGAAATCACCGTCGAAAGTCCAATATGTGGGTTGATATCTTTCGGCCTTTTTGACGCTGCTCGCGCCGGGGTAGGTGAAGACTGGAATACCAATCTTGCCACAAACCTTGAGCGTGGGAGCCTTGGTGCCGCGGGCAAGGAGACGTGAGACCGAGTACTGGTCGTTCGGGCTAGTAATAGGGAGACAATGGACGAGGACTGTAAGGAGCGATAAAAGAGCAAAGAGGATACAATGGCCGCTCGCCATCTTGGGAAGCAGGACTCAAGTAGCAGGACCAATGACTAAGGGGCCTTGGAGGAGGGAATATTGCTGGTTGGCGGGGTGAGAGGATCGGGTTGGAACTTGGATAATGTGGATGATGAGATGCGGGAGACACAAACATTGACTGAAAGACTCCAAAAGCGACATGGAAGCGGTTAATATAGTATTGCTACAAGAGCTAAGAACTTGTCCTCGTCGTGTGTTACCCCTAGTTATCCCAAAATGGAAACGCCATCGAACTCCCACACTGGCCCGAGAGGCACAGCATGCCGGAACGGGGGTTAGAATGAACAGTCCCAGTAAGCAGGATCGTGAGCGTTTGCGTGTTGGTTTTGTTTTGGGTGAACAGAAATAGAGGCAGCTATCTAACGGGTGGCGCAGGGCCGGTGTTGTCTCCATGTAGTGCTGTGCGATAATTAACATGTCCTGCGTGCCTCCACGGCCTTGGTTCTAGTGGCTGTGAAACGCTCAATGTAACATGAAATGTGTAGTCACGAGTGATTGGGCTGATGGGCGGGCTGCCACCACGTTGCTGTTGTTGGTTATTAACCGAAAGGTGATTATGGCTGCACTTCCAGCATGTGGCTTGTCCCAGCCAGGCGGGTGGGCTCGTGGGGGCGGCGAAGGAACGGGGTTGGCTGGTAGTCAGCATCTAATTACGTACATACCAAGACATGGGCCTGTGGATGCAATGGTTGAACCAACAGCCCTCTCTACCTCCTAATTGCCTAATTATAGAAAGTGCAGTTGTGTGGAGTGGCGATTGAGCGATTGAGACACCGAGGAGGTAGGTCTCTGGTGGAGGCTGGTGGTGCTTGCCTCCACGTTGGTGCAGCTTTTAAGCGCCGGTATTACGGTGGGCAATGTGGGCCCAGTGCTGGAGATCAAGGGCCGATGCACCGCCTCCCGTGTGCCCAAGAATTCACGGTCTTCTCAACCGCGAGGGGACTTGAAGCTCGCAGGTCGGCACCATTCTTACAGTCAATTCCATCAATTGCTCTGCTTTCCCCTCTCCCATTGGCAACATCGTAAATGCGCAAATCACTCGAATTGCTTGCAGACTCCTGCGAGATCAATGCCCAAACCGGCTCGCCCCTTTTTGACGGCACAATTCCGGCGGAGATTCGCCTCAAGATCTTCCGCTATGCCTTGACGCCCTACAATGTCATCTACGAGAGGGAAGACGGCGGCATTAGACACGATAAGAGCCTAAACGGCTACATCGACGAGTACTGGGATCATGACTTCCGTGTACAGAGCGGCCACGACGACGATGTGGACTCGGACCTGCCCGCTGACCTCGACGAATTGCGTAACCTCAACGAGACGAGTCCTTTCGACGATCGGGAGCTGTCATGGTGCCGACCGGGATGCCGCGGTCGCCCCGTTCTCTCCATCAACCTGCTCGCCTCATGTCGCCGCGCCTTCATCGAGGCGCGTCCATTCTGCTTTCAGAGTGAGCGCTGGTGGTGGTGGTCGGGGCCATGGCACCCATTCCAGCGCGGCTTGTATCAACATCTTGGGATTCCACAGGATGGCTGGCACCCGCCGGGGTTCTGTGGGAGGGCCCTGGACTCGTGGTCTCGCGAAAGGGTTGAGTGGGAGCAGAGGTTCCGGAGCGCTCGCATCGTTGGCCACCCAGGTTTCCCGAGTGACGATTACCTGCTCGGGCACCGCCACCCACCCCCCTTCCTCAAGCTTCAGCACATCCGATTCACCATCCCCCAGTCTGGGATGGATGGTTGCTTTGTCCCAGAGAAGCTGGTGATCAACCCCTTCGGCGCCCAAACAGGCATGAAAGAGGCCATGCGGCTTTCTAAAGATTTCACCCTGGAGCGGGCGCTGAAAGAGGGCACGCACGAGTCCCCGACGGGGCGCCCGGCCTGGATGCCGCCGGGCCTTGACTTCAAGCTGCTAGAGAACGACGCCGAGTTTCAAGGGCCCTGGGGCCGCAAGTTCGTCAATCTCCCGGAGCTGAGGACTCTCACCATCGATTTCGACATCAACGAACATCTCAGAAAAGAGATGGATGCCATCGTAGAGTGGGCCGCGCGGGCTTGGCAGCTGCCGCTGAACCCCGACATCAACGGCGGCTACCACTACCTCTCTGCCCACGGTAATCCGATCGCGAAGATGACCTGGCGAGGGTCCCTCATCCACGGTGTCTGCAAATGTGGCTGCAGGCACGGTGGGTGCGTCACACAAGGGTTCGAGCAAAACAAAGAGATCCTCCGCAGAGCAAAGAAGGGTCTTGGGTGTCGCATGTACACGTGGACGGTCAAGTGGACGCGGAGACGCCACGACGGGCCCGAGATTTACCCCTATAATGGGGCGGTAGGGGTTCGTGAGGACGACCTGCGGAGCGCCGAGTACGAGGAAGGGAAGAACGAGGAGGGCTACGATCCTTCCGCCGCCTCTAGTTCTCGTTGAGCTTGTGTCTGGGTTCCACGCCCTCAAAGGAAGGGCGACTTGCGAGCCGAGGACGGCATACCTACTCAACTGCGACTTAGCGTGTTCATACCTGCTCTCGCTCGGCTGGCGACGCCGCCTGCCCTACCGAGGCGTATCTTGAAGACCGTCGACGGGACGAAGGCTTTGTCGGGCCTGGGTTGGACGATCATGCTGCCTAATAACCTCCAGTGGTTGCCTGCTTCGCCGGGCATAATCACGTGCTGGAGAATGGCATGAGGTCAAGGGGTGGCGACGCTGCGACTCCTCCATGTAGCCCCGACTTTTCGTAGCAGGTGGCGTCCAGGCCAACATGAATAATCTAGGCATCTGCCGTCCCATATCTCCCTATCCGCTTCGACTGGCTAATTTGACGACCTTTCCCTGCCTCCCTCCTCAACTACGTCAGCACGAACCCCGCACTAAACATCAACCCTCCGGCCCAGTACTAATCTCACCAGACATATGCAAGGCATGCAGTAAAGTTTGACCGGCCGCCCAATAGAAGTGTCTCGTTTGCCAATTTGGGGGGTCGCGTAACTTTCGGCGGAGTTCGCGTTTGTGGATTGGGCGCCAATCCTTTCTTGTCGGCACCTTTACAGGCCGTAGTGCCATCGAGGTCGCCAGCATATGCGGCTCTGTGAATCTCATGATGCAGAATGACGGAGATGACTGTCTGCTGATCGGCTGATCGGCAGGCCACTCAAGGTTGCGTGGTCTCCTCCAAGTCCCCTAAACGCGGGGAGACGGCCAAACCCAAAAAAAAAGCCTGGACAACCCGTCGCATCGGTGACGTCTGCCCACCCTCATCCATCCAAGCAGGCTGAGGGGAAGGTGGGATGGTTCGAGAAACTGGCTTCCTTTGGGGATATAACGACACGCTGCCGCGCCCTACATACTTGCCCGGAGCGCCCGTCCTTTTTCCACTACATCGTGCCCACCTAGGGAGACTAGAACGCTCACACAGTGATACCCGCAGAACCACAGAACAAAACACCACCTCTAGCCAAAATGACCAAGCAGCACTTGCCAAAGCCACATGATCCGTCCGGCGTCACCGACAAGGCCGCCGACAACGCTCACGACTTCATCGAGACGACCGAGGCTCAGGAGCACAAGGTAAGTCGGTCGGCGAGCCGGGCGCAGTTATTACCGCGCCCGTCGCCGGTTTGGACGCATTCCCCCATCCATCTCATCGGATCGCATTGCAATCGCCACGGTTGGCTGCTGACCCAACCCTCACTCCCTGACAGCTCCACCCCGATGCCCAACTCGACCGCGGCGAGGCCAAACCCGAGGCCAGCGAGGGCCTCGGAAGCCAAGACGCGAGCGGCGGCCAAAGCCAAGGCCAGCAAAAGTCCAAGATGGACACGATCAAGGAGGCGCTGCACTTGAAGAAATAGAGCACCTCTACGGATGGGACGGCCGCCGCTCACTGGTGAGATGTGGGCATGAGGCCTTTTGCCGTTGCTTTTTGTCGCTGCGTGTGAGGACAGAGAGGGCTGGCTGTAGTAAAACAGATTGTATTTTTAAGTAGCTGAAGCATATGCTCGAACCATTTGACTGCCATACAATTGGTGCCCCGCATACGCCAACTTTGTATCGCATTGGAAACTTGAGGACGTTATTGCGATGAGCCTCTCGACGCCGTCGTTTCGCCGCTTGGCTACCTGGCCTTGATGGCGAAAGCGGGAGGGGCATCGCGGCCGATGATGGGCTCTTGCGAGCGCCCCTATTAAGCAGCTCCTCGCAGACCCGCCACAAGTCGTGTTGCACCTGGCTGGTAGTGTAGAAGAAGCCATTCTGCTCCTTTCCAGCTGACCTGATCGGCCAATTGCCGGCTTTTGTGGTGCCATCGGAAGACAGATGTTGCGGCAAGACCGCAAAGCTGGGGGCATCTTGGCCATCCTCGGATTTTCTAGTCAGGCGACAATAATGGCGAGACCTAAGGATGCCGTAGTGGTTCTATGAGAGCACGTGACAGCAAAAGATTCCTCTCCCGCAAACAGCTGGAGTCTGGGTTACTTGTCTCTATCACTTTCTCGCCACGTTTACGATCAGCTTGACTCGAATCTCCGAGCGCTTGAGCGCGCCTATCGCCTTCCTCCAAGTTGAGTGGGTTTCGCGTCTACGAGATGCTCCGAGGAGGAAAAGGTCGACCAGGTGTAGGGAGATGATCGTGCAGTCCCTGGAAGGGAACTGGCTGCTCTCTCGAAATCACCTGCCACCCTTGACGCAGCACAAGGTCGTCGGCTTCACCGAGCCGCGAGCCCAAGAATACCGGGAAAAACGCCCACGGTCTTGTGGCCAAAAAGGCCGCCGGCCGCCTGAGCATTGCCGAGGCGACCATGGCCTTTCCAAGCGCACATCAGCTTGTCAACCTCGCCGCCGCGTCGAGTTCCTATCCGGACGCACTGCAGATGGCTCGAGTGCTCGACGCCTACTTCGCAGCCACTGAAGGGTCCGCTGCACGGCCTACCCATCTCGATCAAGAGCACATCGTCTACTCGGGGTACGTGGCATAGACGGGCAACACTACGAAGCAGGATGCCTGGTTGAATCGTCACTTCGCTAGCATACCGGCACAGTCGTCCACGAGCGGACCATTATTGGGAGTGTTTGCCGACCACGATCCTATCCGATCCCGCAACCGGCGGCTCCAACAGACCGCCCACTGACTTCCCAAAACCAGAGGATTGGATGCAACAAGCCAACATACGGGGCCGCAATCAACCCGGGCAGCCACGACCTAGCACCTGGCGGCGCGGGCGAGGGCACGTCCCTGAGCATTGGCACCGACCTCTACTAGGAACCGGAGGCGGAGACGTCGTTGATGCCATAATGTGGAGAGATACCGAAAACATAATGCCTCTTCAGCTGCGCACGCGCCAAAGAAGACGGTCACTAGGATCTAGGCCGTCGTCCTCAGCGTGGTCGGTGGGAAGCCGCAGGAGCACCAGCGGTGCCTCCCACGCTCATGGCTCGAGCGCCACTTCCCCGACACGCATGGCACCTGCTAGCCGGTGAAAGCTCGGGATGGAGCGCAAGAAGCCAGTCCTGACGGTGGCCGACAGTTGAGGGCTCAACCTCTGCCGCCGCGAGTACAGGGACGCCTATGCGCGGGCGTGGCGTCGACCCGAGCCTTCACCCCGCCTACGTCAACATGCAGCGTGGGGCAGCATATCGTGCACATGACCTTATCGGGACATGCCCGACTACGCAGCCGTCGAGTTCCGGACGGGCGTCAGCGCGGATCTGGCCGTGGGCATGGTGGATGCCGTGTGCAAGATGCAGCCGCGAATCGACTAGCAAGAGTACTGCAAATTGTATGTCGTGGGTCCTTTGTATCTAGCTTGGTGGTGCCAATTGGCAGCTAGGAAGTTGCGGTGCCACCAAGACTCACCCGAAAAATTTTGCTGGAGCCTCGATCACGCCGCAGCTGGCTGGGAAACAATGCCAGGACGAGAGCGGTCAAGGCGACCCTGGACGATCTAGGTGCGGAGCTAGAGGACAAGCAGCAGCGGGATATCTGGAACATAATGGGAGGAGGCAGATCTAGATACTTGCATATCGTAGGGTTTTTCAGGGAAGAGCGTCCGAAGTATCCGAAGTATGTCACGTCAGTTCGGGTGCCAACGTCTCCCGCACAGGCACCGCCCCATCAACTGGGCATGAGCAGCAGCAATTCCGCGACCTTGTCCAGACCCGACTGTGGCCGAAAGGTGACGCTGCCAGCTAACTAGTAGCTAACCTGGGCAGAGGAGCAGGCAGAAAATGGTGCGTCAAACGCGGCGAGTAGAAGCCAGTGTGCCGCAAGCTGCACCGCGTGAATTCGTCTGGCCATGATTTGGTCGACGGCCGGTACCGCCGGAACCGAGCGCTGCGTGAAAGGGGAAGGATCCGATGCCTCGTGACTCCAGGCCCTGAGCGGCAGCCTGCAGCCACCGCGCAGGGCACTCGCCAGTGGTGTTAGTCCTGCCAGTCTTTGTTGAGTTGGAGCTCACGCAGGAAAGCCACCCCAAAAATGAAGAAAAAAACGACACTTTCGCCCTCTCCACCACAGCAAACACCCATCTAACCACTCGACCCTGCTTTGCTGCGCGCAAGAACCGGCGCGACGCCGCGCTGGAGCCGCATCACCGTCGAAAGCATCCTCACCTTGCCGTCCTAAGCCCGCAAGCTCATTGTCGCCAGATACCGCCGGCTGCATTCACAAAGCACGCACAAAATATATGCGATCCCAAGGCACACAGGCACCCTTTGGCAAGCCGCCGTTTTGACCGCTCACGCCATAGAAAAACCGCCCGCCCAGCCCCCCGAGAGGGCCAGCCTACTGTGACCAATGTGACGTGACACCGCATGGCAGCCACAGCGACTGACACGACAAATATGAGCTGCAACCACCCGTTCGCGTGCGTATCTGGTGTCCTTCATTTCCTGCCTCATCTGCTCGTTTAGCCCTGATTTTCGTCGCCGTGTACGACTATCGTGCTACCCACCACCGGCGCTGTGCGCACGCGCGGGTGCGGAAATCAGCTGTCGGACGGCAGCCGCCGGAGAGCCTCATCGCACGTTCACGATTCAGACTGCTTTTTTTTCTCTCTTCCGATCTCTTCTATTCTCCTCCCGCATCCCCGGCTCTTTGTTCCTGGATGTACGTGTCATCCAATCTTTCGTCTGATCCCACAGAAATGCCGGCGCTTTGGCCGACACCCTGGCAGGCCAGCGCAAGGATGTTTGCAGCGCCCGCAGCCCCGCCAACTACACTTCGTTTTCCCCCCTCCTCTTTTTTCCTTTTATTTCCACTTCCGACCAAAGCTCAAAAAGGCAGGGACATCCGGTTCGGTTCGCTCGAGCAATTAAATCGGATAGGCGTAATGAATGACTTTTCCCTTTGGAATCTCTCGGGGATTTGGCCTTGCTCGGACCGGAAGTTTTATCCTGGCCCTAAACACTGCATGGGCCGACAGGCAACAACAAAAGTCTGCACGGTGACATTGATGGATGAGGTTGAGCGGGGAGTTTTCCTCAGCTGCCCCGCCTGCCGCTACCTATTCTTAGCGCCCTGCCTTAGTTGCATTCGGCGGCGTGAGCCGATTTGCTGGTCGAGTGCGAGAACCCTGTAGGCGAGAAGAGAAATGCTCCACCAATCACGACCAAATATTTCTCACAACATCCGACCCAACGGCACGCAGCCGTTGCCCGTTATCAGACCATGGCAACGGTCCCGTTTGTAGATTTGCGAGCTTCTTGTGGTGTTTTCAAAGTGGATGTCTATGCGGGCGTTTCAGTGAATGGTATTGGACAAAAAACGACGTCAACGTCATGACGGGTGAGTACTGAGTGAGCATACCGATGTCGGGAGCATCGTGGCATAAAACAAGGAATCAGCCTCAGCTTCGGAATTGTCTACAGTCCTTTTGTCAGTGGCAAGAGCTGGGACGGTCACCTGGACGCGTTGAGAACGGAAGTGATCATCATGAACCAAGAAGTGACTATCGACGGGACGAGGCTGGGTGGCGGAAAGAAATAAGGTCCGAGAAAGTTATCACATATGGCTAGCCAAATCCCTGTTGATGACATCCTCTAGTGATGCAAACTTGAGAAGTGAAGCCTCGGGCTGCTCAACCATGGGTTCTGCGTCTTCGTATTGCCCACCGAGAGTTGGTGTGGATGTTGCCACGCTGTCAAGGTTGCCTCACAGATGATATTTACAAGGCCATGTTCTGACTGCAATATGGCGTCATCTAGAGGAACGAAGCCAATGAGTGACTTCTCGGTGCTCAGGCATCTCCTTTGCTCCCAGGGCAAGGCAGCCTCAAGGCTCAAGCGGTGCCACGTCAGAAAGCCGGTAGAAGGGAAGCCAGCAGGCGGTCCACCCTTGCTGAAAGGGAGGCAAGAATCGTAGAATATCCCCTAAAGGGCTCCTCTCTTGGCGCTGCCCGGTCCTTTTGATCTTGAGATACGAGACCTGCATCTGGTCTTTGCCTCAACCAGCAGTGATCGACGAGGGACAGCCGTCGGCGGTGAGCAAGGACAGGTCCCGGCGCCGACGTCCAGGGGGATGGGAAAGATGAATGGATGGGAAAGGAAGACGTCTGCATTTCCGGTCAACGTCCCATGACGATCTTTATCCATCTCGGGAAGAAGCAAGATGCAACATAATTTGCGTGTCCAAGAAAAACGGCGAGGGGGCCTAGGCTTCTTGGCCAATGGTTTCATGGGGGAGCCCAAGAATGCCCCGGGAACCAGTCGTGGAACTTCACCGGTTGCGAACAATCGCCTCCCCATCTTGCTCGCTTGCGGCGCCGGCATGGAGCCGAGCAGGCGGGGTGGCGACACAAAAACGAAGCGGCTGAGCAGTGACACCCGACAACCCCGTGGAGATCGGGGAAACCTGTTTGGAACGCAACGGCTGAGATGGGCCCCCTCCAAGCGCCCGCTGCCTGCATGGGGACAGCGAGGGCTGAGCTGTTTGCGTTGCAGTGCAGAAGAACTCTAACGTTTGTGGGGAGTGATGCGCGCGGAGGATGGACTAATCAGGGTAGCAGTGTAGGATACCAAGACCGCTCTGGAGTCTGGGATATCGAAAGGTCCTCGTGACGAGGTCTCGCTTGTCTCGCTGGTGCTGTTCCGGACGCTGTAGCCGAAGGGCGACGTGCGAGTACCATGGCTGTAGAGTATCCTGCATGCCCGGGGATGAGTGCGATTGGAAAGCGGCGTCGTGTGCTTTTTTTTTTTTTTTTTTTCTAATCTCCGGGGCTGGAGGTGTGTGTGTCCCGTTTTGTCCGCCACTTCGGGCAGCGGCATGGGCCATGACGTCTTCCAAGTCCGCCGAATGGGAATTTGGCTGCTCGTTCTGCAAAACACGGGAAACGCAGCGTCAATATTACGTCCCTGCCCGTTTCCTGATTTCTCGTGCGGCTGGCGGCGAATGAGGTGGTGTGGTTCTGCTTCCCGAAGGAGCGCTGGAAAGGGTAAGGCGGAAGGAGGGAAGGACGAAAAGCACTGGACGCCAAATCGATTGAGATTTGGTTCGGATGGTTCTTCGGCAATGTTATTGCGAAATCTGGCATGCCGGCACTGTCAGGTGTATGAGTACCGGAAAGGGCGGGAGAGGATGGGCGACAAGGTCTTGTTAGGGACGGCACGCTTTCGCCGCGCCGGCTGTCGGTAAGGCGACCGGCAAAAGAACGCGCGAGGAAGTGGATCTGCCAATATCTGGGTAACTCGCCATCTGTGCCAGGCCTACGCAGTCTCCAGGGGACGTACGGCCCATCACGCCTTCGCGTGTCGTTCGCAATACCGGCCGGTATTTCTCCGTCAAACAAAGACACGCCATCGATCTGGTAGTCAGTGACAGGGTTCAGGAAGCGCAGGCCAAGAGGACGAGAGGGTCTGGGCGATGCAAGTCTGCGGGGAAGCATCAAAATATCAGCAACCCCAGCCCGCCAGCCCAGCCCGCAAAAATCTTTAAATGAATGGTTGCATCCACTACCCGTCTCGGGAAGGATCGACGGGCTTGGCCCAGCCGTATTTGATGGCTTGGTCCAGAGAGGTCCAGCCCAGGGGGGGTGGGGATGGGTGTCGGAGACTTAAAGAACCCGGGCCGCTGGCCACGTCGCCTTGCAGGGTGTCTTTTGGACAGCCAGTAGGATCTGCATGGCCGAGCCAACGGCACCGGTGGCCTCATCCGGGTCGTCCAATCGAACCCCAGGGAACAAAACAAACAATAAGATGGAAAATGTCAGGCCCCATGCATGCATGACAGAAAGTCGGATGGCCAATGAGGGACCAGGAAAGGCGGCCAAACAGGCTGCATGCAACTTCATATATGTAGGCGGCAACTCAGCTGCCCGAGAGCGCCGAAGGTTGCTAATAACCAGACATCGTTTGCGCGCCACGAACCGGCCTGTAGGAAGAATCCAACTCGGGGGAGTCGACGTCAGCAGTAGCCCAACGGCCCGTTTACTGGCGCACTTCGTCCCTGGCCGAGCCTGGGATGATGGATGATGGATGGGATCGAAGCCACACCCGGCGGACGGAAGCATCCGCAGTCTAGAAAAGCACTCGGTGGACTTTCCGATAGCGCGATCAGCGCCAGTACTCTACAGCAGGTGGAGGCTTACTATATCTGGTAGGTACTGCCGAAATCACGTCCAGATGCCGTGCCTCTCACCCGCACGGGGCCCATGCGACGAGCAAAGAAGGTGATCGGCGTCGAGCCGTATCCGGGGCAAGGATCCTATTCTTAGCCCCCATCACCTTTTTTTTTCAGGCACGGTTGCGCGGTGGTTCTCTCGGCGCTAAGCTAGACCTTCCCTGTCTCCGTTCGACCTTGGTACCTTGGTGATAATTAGGCCCAAGCGGAAGCCGGCGTCCAGCGGAGAGCCCACACACACCCGCGATAGCCGACCAGTACAGCCGTCATCGCTTCCGTGTCCGGCCTCCACAATGAACTTGCAGGCAGCTGCCCAAACTCTTCTGCCTCCCGCATTCGGTAGAGATCGTCATCGTGCATTGTCTCGTTACCATAGTTGAGCGGGGTGCCAGACCTCCTTCTGCCAAGGTTCCAAGTGGAAAATGATGGCTTCTGGCCTCTAACTGGCCTTCAGTTATGGCCCCCGAGGTCTGAACGGAGCGCCACAGTCGCACAGCGAGGCATCAACGATGTCATTGACTCCTTGGCGCCGTCGACCTTCAGCCTTCAGACGGGCTCTCATGGACAGGGGGTGGGGACATCGTACCAAGTCTTGTTGTTGGCCACCACGCTCATGTGCTAAAGAAACATACCTTGGCGCCGGCGGAGGCCTTTGGCTCGCAGAGACCGATGAAGATCATTACCTTTGCTGTCGATCGACAGGCATCTCTCTGCCAGCATCATGACCATGCTTTGCAACTTCCCTGCTCCTGCCCTCTTCTAGGGAGTATCCACAGCCGTCCTCAAGACGATTTTGCCGTGAGTCCTCACGTATAAAAAGGGGGCTTCGTCTCCTCGTTCTCGTCACCTTTTTTGTTGCTCCTCATCAGCATCCTCTTCTCAGCTCTTCAAGTCTCCAGCCCACAGCCTCCAAACGCACGCCAGGTCATCCTTTGAACCTCCTTCAGCTTCCAGAAGCTCCAACCGCCAAGATGCAGTTCAAGAACATCATCGTTGCCCTCTTCGCCGGCGCTGCTGTCGCTGTGCCCACCGGCGGCGGCTCTGGCGGCGGCGGCTCCGGCGGCGGCTCCGGCAGCGCCTACCAGGCCTGCCCCTCTCTCCTGTACAGCAACCCCCTGTGCTGCGCTACCGACGTCGGCGGCGTCCTGGGCCTCGACTGCAAGAATGGTAAGAAGGGCCCGACTCTAACACCACTGACCTGATGGACCACCCCCTTATTTGGTGGCCAACTCTAACCATAACTTCCACAACCCAACAGTCCCCAAGACCCCCGTCTCGGCGTCTGACTTCAAGAGCACCTGCGCCAACATTGTTGGCGGGCAGCAGCCGGCGTGCTGCACCCTTCCTCTCGTAAGTAGCCCCGCGGACGACATCGAGAGTAACATGCCCGGGTCAAGCCCCGTTGCTAACCAGAGCTCTGTTTTCTCGACCGATAGCTCGGCCAAGCCGTCCTCTGCCAGCGCCCCGTTGGTGTTTAAGCGCTTGACTTGGGTTACTTTGTCACCAAAGTCTGAGAATTGTTGCCGCCTGCTGGATGACTTGAAGGGCCTGATGCAATCTCGGCTTGACAAGCGAGGTGCTGGTTTCCGCTGGTTGGGCTGCTAGCGATGCCGCCGCATCTCTTTCCTTTTTTTAACTCTAATGTTTTTTACCCCTCACGTTTCTTGATGCCGGCCGCTCAAATTACGATCCTTTATAGTTTCTGCTCTTTGGACTGCGCAGTGCCTATTTTTCGTCTTTACGAAAAGAGGTGGATGCAACCTCGGCGCATTCCCACTGGCCGCAGCTAATATTCTGTTCCGGACCCCCGGCTATTGTGGCTAGATAGTTGCCAAGAATGCAAAGAAGAAGTTGAAACCTCGAATGCTTTGAACTTCATGGCCTCTGATATTAGGTGTGCAAAATAGAGTTAAATCTCTAACTAGTCAGCTCGACTGGAGACATAGGGCTGTATTTTAGTGCGACAATCACCCTCAAGGCTTTATAAGCTTTAATTACAGCTTGTGCCTTCCAGGCACAACGCCAGCAAATTAACTTCCCGGGTTTCCGTCGTGTAACTTAATTTAGCACAACTCCATGTGGCACTTTACAAGGAAAGTCTCTTTCGCCTGTTTATGCACTTCCTTAATGCTGGTCTGCCGGACGCGTAGTTATTGTGTTCCAGCTTCCTCGCTGTTCGTTGCAGCCTGGCCGAACCAGCCGGCCAGCCATTTCGTTTGACAAATCTAACGGAGAAGCAGCCGCCGCTCGGACATGTCATAATCTATTTGTTTCGATTCATTTTATTTTCTCAAGTGTCCATCCTTTATTTTACTCTCATATTTTATGTTAATGCAGCAGTCCGCTTTCGTCGTAATTAAAGGCCTGTCCCAGACTACATGTTTTCTAGAAAACAATATTTTTGCGCCTAAAAATTATCGTTACTAAAAAAGTACAAGTGCACCCGTAAATAATTCGTTAAAACAGGCTTTTAATTAGTTTAAATTTCGTTTTATTGCAATTTTGTAAAAGCTATACCGCTTTCGAAAAAGTAATAAACACCTTGTTTTTAACTTTTGTATTGGAAAAAACAAAAACAGGTGGTAGTTTGGGACAGGCCCTAATGCAGGAGCGTAGCTGGTTTCTCTTCTTCAGTCGTATTCGAATGGCTCTAGGAGCTTCGATTTGGGCCCTTCGAAGAACCGGTTAGAGAATCATAGGCGTGGTCGTATTAAGAGACACCGAGGGCAAGATGAAAGCGAGCCGCCCTCGACGTTATTATTGACATGCAGTCGGCTGGGCAGAAGGCGGACCCGTATTTCTACGCTACCAGATGGCGGGGCCACAATGCTCAGCGGCGGCACACTCTGAACATTCTAGTAAGACCAGCTATCTGTCAACCACAAAGGTTGCGAGGTGGGCACAGGGTAATTAGTGCGAATAGGGACAACAATCACGCCAGAGACCCAATGGTGAGCTGGGTGAGGGCGACAACCAAAAGACGGCAACTAGCCAAAGCTGGAGCCTAAAAAGATCAGCAAGCCACCGCACGAGCGGCTCAAAAGCAAACCGCCTAAGAGCGCTACTAAGCGGGCCAGGACGATGGGGTTCGGGAAGTCCGGCGAATGGAAGCAGTCGCGCGAGCCGCGGGATGCCAGTAGCATCACTGCGTCCAAGATGCCATGGCGCCACGGCGCGCCGCAGCAGCAGGAGGCCGAGGCGCGGCCCCAGATCACCGCCGCGGCGCCAGGACAGGGATCTCGTACGGATCGACTGCGCTTCCCATTCGCCAGGCAAGCCACCGTCGCCGCGGGAAGGTAACAAAAGAGGCGCATGAGATGGAATTGGCCTGGAGAAAGAGCCTAGCCCGCTGGCGCCCCGTTCCGTTCCCGCGTCTGCTCCTATCTAGCGCAAGTTGACCTCGACGGCGCCCTCCGGCTCGAAGCCAAACCCCGTCATACTTTGCGTGGCCCGAGCGTTAGCAACGACGTATGGATGCGGCAGTGCACATGTACATACTTGAGGGCATGGCGAGGCGTGCCTGGTGCAGCTTGGTCAAAGACCACGGACGCCGCTCCGCGCAACATGTCCAAAGAAGGATACGATCAGGCGTTATGGAACAAAAGAGGCACGCGAGATTATCCTTAGCAACATTATACTGAGTAGGCTTTTTCGCAACTTAGAAGGTGAAGAAAGGTCTTCACAGTAAACGATCATGGTTAGCCAAGTTTCACGACGGCACCTTGGAGCAGGCAGCATCGCTAATCTCCAACGATAATTGTCATTGTCCCGATGACTGATCTCCATACTCGTGCTCACTAGTTCGCATAACTTCCGTGGATATAACCTTTAAACATGCGCGGAGGCGATCGCCCAAAGGGCGTTCCTCCGCTCTAGCCTAGGCGGCCTGGTTTGACGATGTTTGGCGCACGTCCTGTCCGACGAGAAGCGCGCGTAGTGCAGTCGTGCGACGCCGATAAGGGCGACACGGCGCGTCGTCGGGCAGCCTTGGGTCGAGCCGATGTTGGCCACGTCGTTACGGTTCTGGCGCGCCATCAGCCGGTCGAGCGGCGACGCGGCCAGGTTGGGCGAAACGTCGCGGATCTTGTGCCGCAGGGGGCTGTCTTCCCCGCCGTCGGCATCGACGCGGACGAGGTTGTCATCCACGCCGCACCCAGACGCCTTCCTGGGAAGAACGCTGCCGTCGCGCCTCCTCAGCTCCGTCCAGTCCTCATCGTCGCCCTGGCCGCGGATGTCCGAGTCCCTCCACGCGACCATGTACTCGCCCTTTCCGGCCTTGTCGGTCCGCTGCGGTGCCGGGTCCTGCTCGTGCCTCGTGTTCGCAAAGTTGGTGGCGGTCTGGACGTGGTGGTTGTCGCCGTCGATGCTGAAGGCGCCCTCGAACAGCGGCGTCCGACCGTCCCCAACCACCATAATGCGAGCCCAGCCGGCGTCCCTCCACTGGTCGTGCTCGCTCGCGCGCACAAAGGCGCTGCCCTTGAACACGCGGTGCTCGGCCCGGTCGATGGTCCTGCCGTACCGCGGCTGCCCGTCGGGGCCGATCACCTGGACGTAAGCGTCACTCGAGATGACATCGTCGTTGGGTGACAGCTCCAGTCGTATCCTCCTCTCCTTGGTGCCGTCGACGAGCTTAAAGGTGGTGGCAAACGTGGACCAGGCGTGGACCAGCTGCCATTCGGTCGTGAAGTGGACATCTTCGATCTGCGTCGTTTTTCGCAATGGATTCCGACCGACGGTTAATGCTGTTGATGGGCGGTGTCAGCGGTTGGTTAGCTTTGATGTGCCGCCTTGAATTGAGTTTCCCAGCGGCTCGTTTTGTGCTTCGCGACCCCACGATCGGCTCGAGGAGGCGAATCACGACTATGTCTGTACACAGGAATGGAAGGACCAGGTCCCACGTACCGTTTGCTATATCTGTGTATCCCGTTACTGCCAACAATGTGGTCAGGAGGGATGGTAGCAACTTCATGACCTCTGAGAGATGTGAATTCGGCGAAAGGATCGCCGTAGGGTTGTCGCCGCCGTCGAGTCAATCGAGTCGGGGGCAGTCGGCGAGGAAGTAGGAAACGGGAACAAAAGAAAAAGAGGAGCAAAGAACAAACAAGGGACTAAAAAAAGAAGGAGGGAAAAAGAAATGTGGCGGAGGAGTTCACAGGCACGAACTAATAATTGGGGACCGAGGAACCACCACTAACAGACACCTAGCAAATCAAGCAGGCAAAATGATAGACGCAGGAGTACGTAGGGCGGGCGAGCAGTCAGCGACAGTTAAGCCTGATGTCCGGTGGCGGCCTGCAGCTGAGCCCGGAAAGCAGCCAAAAAGGAATCGCGCGCCCATATATCAGGCCGATTCAACGGTCCCAACCTGCAGGAATTGCGTACGCTCTCCCTTCCTTTGGAATCCCTCTTCTCGGTGCGGGGATACGGATTCCAAAAGAGGCGCAGTTCCTTGCGCGGGGGAAGGGCCACGCCAGCACCTGAGCCTTCGTGAATCGCCGTGCAGGTGCGCGACGGGGATTCGGGTGACTTTGAGCTGCGAGGTCAAATGTCTGGTGCGGTGTCTCTTGAGTGTGTGGCTGGTACAAAAAAAAAATCAAAAAATCGAACAAAACGAACGAACGAAAAGAAAGCGGAAAATACAACAAAAATCCAGACTTGGGTGAGAAAAGACAAAGATGGGCGAATAATTGACGAAATAGGAAGCCAGTCGTCAAGGGAGGCCAGGCAGAAGGAAGAAGGGAAGGGCGAAACCATTCAACTCTGCTGACCCGCCGCCATTCTATTTTACGACGCCAGTTTAGAAGGGGCCTGGGATTTGCTTGGGTCACACATCAAGAGTTGCACTTGGCAAGCGGGGGGCCCCTGGTGTCAGCCTTTTTCTGGTCCTTCGCCCGCCACCCCTGCCCGGTCCGTCCAAAGACAGCGCTGGGATCCGTCCAAGCTTAGGTGCAGGTTCGCTCGGGTGCCGGGCGCCGCATCATCAATCCCTCTCCTTGTCTTCCCCATCTTCAGATCGAGCTCCGCAGTCCGGTTGGTGTGAACCGTCTGTCACCCTTTCGTGGGACACGTCCCGACCGGGCAGCCATGTAAAATAGTGAAAGTACACAGGCAAAAAAAAGACGTCCCCGGCGAAATGCAAGGGCAAGAAGACCAACGTCAGCTGAAGTCCATCTCCATGTCTTCGGACAAATCAAAAACATTTTGTTTGTGCGACATTTGACCCAGCGCCCCGACTCCCGACATGTCTTTGTCAGGCTGACCGCTCTCTGCAACACGCAAAGCGCACGAGGGGTTTTGTCTTTTTGTTCGGACCAGCCAGACGGGCTGTGGTGTGGTGTGCCAGCCAACCAGCCAAGGCTTGGAAGCACAACAAGCCGTCCGGCAGCCGCGGGCCATCTGGCTGACGACGACAGGGCCTGGGCGCGCCACCCAAAAAGGGAGGAAGGGAGGGGTGCCCCTGTGACGAGGGGGGCACCGGGGGCTGTGCCTAGGCGCCCACGCGCCTTGTGTTTGGGCGGCCTGCCGGCACCGCGCCGCTTGATCTCCTGCCAATCGCTTGCGGGAGGTGGAGCTGCGCCAAGGAACCGCATCAATCCTCTGTCGCGGAGATGGCGTCGTCGTGGATTGGCCCAGCCGCTTCTGCAAACAAACCACCAGACACACTGGTGCCCCTTTCAATTCTGCACTTTTGTCAGCCCGTCCGGAGTACATACTACCCAAAGAATGAAAGCAAAATGATAGCCGAATGGTGCCAGACGACCACCGCCAATTCAATTCCTCCTGGTTGGGGGCTGTGCCACCTGCAAAGCTTCTGTCCTGGCCGCTTGGCGCCCGGGACTTCGGCACTCCTATTTTTGCCGCTGCACCGTGCCGCATCGGATTTAAAAGATCGGATCTGGAGAGGCCCGAGTCCCACGGCGACAAACAAAAGGTGTACAGCGCCCCCGTTTCCTACCAAGTTCGTTCCGGCCGACGCTATCTGCGATCGGTCCTTCGGTGACAGTGGTAGGGTAGCTCTTGCAGCATCATGAACCGTTCCGCCCGTCTAGATGCTCGCTCAATACCCCGTGGCACACGCACAATGACATCTTCTCCTCCTTTGCTGCATACCATTGATGTAAGCTTAAGTGCGTTGTGTGGCGATGGGCGCCCCTGAATGTCATGTGCCTAGCACGGAGCCATAGCTTTCAACCCTCCTTCGCCCATCCATCCGGATTTCTCGGGGTCCATTCTGCTTACCCAATCCAGAAAGATGAAGGTCATTTCGCCAGGCGAATGGCCATAATCTTGACTGATGACGACGACTCGACTGAGGGCCGCCCACGCAACCCAAAAATTGAACGAGAGTTGGCACCGCTTCAACTCTCAATTTACTTTTTGGTCGTCGTGCCGCCATCTCGGTTTTTGTCGTTCTCGTGGACGGGATGCGCCGCCCCCGCCAAGCGCCTCGGTCCAGACCTGCCCTGCGAACGTGAGAATTGGAAGTGTCGAGGCCCCGTCAAACCAACAAAACAACCTTTGGCCGGGCGGGATTATCCTCCCGTGGAAAGAAAAGAAAAACGATTCGCGGAGCATCTAACGAACCTTGTTGCGAGCTAAAATAAAGGCAAAAGTGATCAAACCCGGCCGTGATTTTTTCTTTTTTTTTCTCCCAACTTTTAGTTCCTGGCGCGCCCGAAGGCAGCTGCCCAGACGAACCCCTCAGCCATCGCCAAGATGGTATCCCTTGGCGAAACCCGCCAGATGTCAAATTCCCACTAGCAACACAAGCCAAGCAGGCTAGCTAAGCCCGCCAGCAAAATGATGATTGCGTGGCGCGGGTGGTGATGCGTCCTGTCCAGGGACGGTCCGGGCACGGACCGCTGGAAGAAACCTTTGCCAGCGCAACTTACCACGCCTACTTACCTGGTAGCCTGCAGATACACACCTTTTTTACGTGATGCGTAGGCCTAGACTAGGGAGAGAACCATCGCACCTTTCCCTCCATTTTCTGCTACCTTGTTTTATGGCGATCCAGGCAGGGACTCACATGTGAATTTGACAAGTCAAGCTAAAACAGATCTCGTCGAAGAGCTCAATTCCGGAAACCCGCGCAGAATAGCCTCGAGTCGAGCGACAGCCACCGCTTGTTCTAGAGCCTTTCGCCCAGGCTCGGGCGCGGGTTAGGATCCTGCCCAGCAGTGCCAAGGCCGGATATCACGTGGTTCGATCCTGCAACGAAAGTGAGCCGCATGTCACGGCTTGTCAGCAAGCTGTCACGTGGATGGCTTTTGAACCATCAGATGGAACCTGTTCCATGGATGTCAGTCATCACTGGAGGCTTTGATCCAGCACAACAAAAAGGCCAGCACGGATGTGTCGTCGTCGTAAATGCAAATGTGGTATATTGTATACCTGTAGCATATTCCCGTTTCCCCCCTCCGACTTTCCCGATGAAAAAATGTTTGTTGAAATGGGTCGGGGTCAGATAGACCGCCCCGACCCAAACACCCCAAAAAACAATAAAAACTTTCAAGGCCTCGCGGCCAGGCTCATGCTCGGTCTCGCAACGCTGGGCTCAGGACTCCTGTGTGATATGCAAGAAAAACTGGCGGTCAGCGAATGGTGACTTTTAAAGAAGCGAGCATTGTGGTTGAGGGCCGGTCTTACACAACAACTAGAACCACGGCGGGATTCCCGGGGTCACCTCGCGCTTGGCGTCCTCCCGGCCCGGCTCGGGCTGCTGCTCCTGACCCTCGTTGGCAGCGGCGGCGGCAGGCTCGGGGGACTTTCCACCTGCGGGGCTCTTGTCAGCGGCCTGGTTCTCGGAGAGCGGGGTGTTCTCATCGGCGGCTGCTGCGGGCTGGCCGGCGTCATCCTCGGGCATCTTCTCCTGGATGCCCTCGGGCTCTTTGATGGCGGCGGGCCGGACGACCCGCTCGCCCTTGCCGTGGCACGGATTGCACTCGAGGTGGCCCGTCATGTCGCAAATGTGGCAGACGGCGGCTTCCATGAAGGGGTCGGATCCCGTTCCGCCGCATCGGGGGCAGATAGTCTTGCCCTTGCCGCCGCACGAGGTACAGATTGTCATCGACATTTTGTTATTTTGATGGGTTTGTTAAGGCTGCTTGGTGTTTTGATAGTTTGGTAATGGTAGAATTGACGTATTGATAGCTTTGTGATGGCAGGATTGGTGTATTGATACTCTTTTGGTTGGTTAGCAGTGGGTTGGGTTTGTTGTGGTTGTTCACCCTCTTTCTTTTTGTGCAATGCGTTGGTCGAGTTGATAACGCCTTCCGCGTGAGCAGACACGCTTTCAGCTTGGCCTGAATGCCTTCTCAAAGTCGTGTCAGACGCAGGTGACACAGTAGGAAACCGTGAAATATAACGGCGGGTCCTTCCGTTTAGATAACTTGCTGGGATTTACGGGAAACGGGTAAAAGGCTGGATACTAGGTATGAACCAAACATGGAAAACAAGAGATAGTTACAGTACGGGTGTAAAAAAAAGTAGTACATATAACGGGTTTTATCACTTCCGAATTCGTGATCTCACTTTATACAGCCCTATTAGTAGGAGCTGGTGCTCCCGTTCGCAAGGGGATATTTAAAGGTGATAAAATAATAATCGTCTTAATTTTACAAGCTGCCCTCGTGTTGTGCATAGTGAGGAAAAGATTTATATGGCAGAAAAGGAGTAAGAACAGACATTCCAGAGAGCTTTTTACCAAAGGCTGTTCTTTCACTTTTTAAAGGACCAGGCTATTAAAAACCCCAAACCGGAATTAGCAAGGTAAGACATTCAACGTGAACGCAAGGGATCAAGGTAAACCTTACAGGCATAAATGTGGCGGGCAGGGAGCAACTGCCACGATGGTGAGGTTTCTCATGGTCAGCGTCCTCTTGCGAGCATTGTTTGCCATCTGCAACTGCATGGCGCTATCGACCCGCCAGGTGGGCAGCGTTGAACTTCGCAACATGGACATAGTTTATACATCCATCAGTGGGATATCGTTCTAATTCGAGCCTCGTTGGCTTCCGAGTTCAACCACAGGTTCCCAGTCATCTGAGGTGTGAGTCAAGCTGTCCGTTGTCAAGTCCCAGCTTTCACTTGTTAAAACCAGCTATAGCTGTCTGCCTGGGGTTGCTGTCACTCCGGGTGAGTGCGAACACCGTCGCGTACCACTCCCACTCGTACGTCACGATGCGCGTGTCGTGAAGTGGCTTGTGAAGCTTTAAACCCAAGAGCGCTGGTTATTTTGTCAGCTCGGGTGATACCTGGTTGATTCACCAGCCAGCGATCTCGTACTGCTGCATTCTGGACAAGCCTTTCACAGCGCTTGCCTAGCTTGCCCTCGATTGCCGCACTGAGAAGGGGGTGATTATCAAACCTGCCATCTAAGAAAAGCAGAAAGACTTGAAGCCGCAGGATGCGCTGGGACGGAAACCGGGGTTCGAAAAGGCAGCAGTGGATCTGGAGAGAGTGTGGCAGGAGCACGAAGCCATTCTCGGCGAAAAGCTATCGACGCTTTGGACGCGCTGTCGCGGCGCGGGTGCACAGGACATGGCGATGCGGTTTTTAAAAAACGGTGATAATGGTGAGCTCATTCGGCTGTTTATCGAAATATACGGGGGAACGAGAAGCGGAGGGTTGGGGATGGGGATCTCGGGTTTTACTGGCTGCTAAAACCGCGGCGGAGGGGGTTTCAGGACAAGAAGCGCAAAGCTGGAGTGGGCGCTGCGGGAGGTGCCAAAGACCAACACTGGTTTCAAGAAGGCTTGGAATCATGGAAGGCTCGATGGACTCTCCATGTCCATCGATGGCGAGATGTCGGTTGGATATCAGCAGTAATGTTGGAGAGAAATCTGTGCCCCTTCCTAAGTGACTCGCGCTGCATGGTTGTTCAGCCAATCACACCACAGGTCCAGTGGCCAAATGGCAAGGCGCTTGACTACGAATCAAGAGATTGCAGGTTCGATCCCTGCCTGGATCGAGTACGGCTTGGGAACGTACCTAAGCTTGTAATTTTTTTTCTTGCTTTTATTGGCTTTTTTTTTTTTGGGACGCAAAAAGGTAATCTGTGGTATCATGCGTAGAGGTAGGTCTATAACGAAGGGTAATATGGAAAGCAAACAAATCATGGAAGCTCCCTCGGAAGCTCCCTAGCCTGCATCTCGTGCGTGTTGCTGCTTGTTATCATCTCCGCGCCGGCAGGGTGACGCCTCGCGGCCAAGTTGCGCACATGGTACGGCGGCGTCGGGTTCGAACTCCAGTTATCGGGCGAGACCATCCCCACCCCTTGTCCCTGCATCTCCGCCTGCGCGCGCGCCGTGTCGTCCAGCTGCGGCACCGGCGGGTCCGGACCGTCCCAGTCCTTCTCTACTGCGACTTGTCCGTTCTGGCTGTAATCATGCACGTCCCCGACGAGCTGATCCCCCGCCTCAGCTCCCGCCCCGTTGGTTTTCGTCCTTGTTGTGGCCTGTGGCTGCTGCTCGGCGCCTTCGCCAGAACAGAAACAAACCCAGCGCCGCGCCCAGCACGGCGGCGCCCACGCCCGCGCCGATGCCTGCCTTTGCCCCGACGCTCAGGCCCTCGTCCGCCGCTGCCATCCCGTTGTTGTTGTTTCCGCCTGCGCTGCCTTGGAGGGAAGTCTGCGCGGGCGATGTGCTTGACGTCGAGGTCGACGTCGACGTCGCCGACTGCGACTGTGCAAAGCGGATGTAGATGGGCGTGGCGTGCACCTCGATCATCACGTCGGTCAGGGTCGTCTGGATGCTACGGAGGTTCTCGACATCGGGCACGCGGAGAGTCACGGCCGTGGGCCACTGTGGGCTCGAGTGGTATGGCAGGCTTGCCAGCGAGGACTCGGAGGACGGGGCGGGGTTGTATCTGTATCCGCTATGGGATGGGCAAATATTTGTCAGTTAGGACAGATCCTCAAACTCATACCTCAGATAGTTGTTGGATTGGACGGTGGAAGAAACGGGAACGTACCTCGGGCAGTACACGGCGCGAGACTCGGTCAGTGTCTGCACCACCTCGGCCGTCGTGGACGCCATGGTCCAGCCCGAGGGACAGATGCCGGGCGAGTAGAAAGCCGTAGGCCCCGCGACAAAGCTTTGCGGGTAGCAGTTGCCTGCGGACGTGCCGCCGAGAATGTGCCATTTGTGCCCCGTGGTGGCGGTTCCGCGCGTTTCGGTGCTGGCGGTCCCGTAGATCTGCTCGAGGCAGCCGGCGAGAGGAGTAAAGGGCGCCGTTAACGGCCCAATGTTGGTAGCCATTTTAATGTGGATATTAATGTGCTATTTCGTTGTGTATTGGCAGTCGATAGCAAGCAGAGCCGGGGCAGATATGGGGAAGAAGAAACGCGTGGAGCGATAGTAACATCGGAATGAGCACAGGAATGGGGCGTCAAACCGAAGGTCGGAGACTCAATTCGTGTCAAACCACTGATAAATATATCGACGCGTATTCATGCAGGTCACCGTTACTGTCTAACGAGGGAGGAAGCAGCGGGGCGCTCCTTTGATATGATAATGGCACATCATAGGGCGACGCCGAAGGATCGCCAATTGAAGGATTCTCTCGGGCGGATGCCAACGCGGGGGCGGCGCCCTCTCCTCCTGGCATTATAAAAAAAAGGATCGACCCGATATATCAGGGGCGCCTTTAAGGGCGCGGTATGATATTGCACTGCAGATCCCGAAGACAATTGGCGGGCACATGCAGTTGTTGCTCCTGTTTCCCGTGGCTGGGCAGGGCAATGCTCGGTCCCGAGACGGTGGCGGGGAAAAGGCTTGGCCACGGCGGCGCTGGGGTTCACTGTTCTGGTATTGAGAGAGTGCAGGGCCAAGCAGCGACGGAGCCGAATCCTGTCCGGTCAGCCATGCGCTCCCTGGATGTCAAAGAGCGGATCTGGCGTCTCGTCCTTTGCTGCTGGCGTTGAGTTGTCTCATGCTGTCGGCGTCGTCCCCCTGGTCTGCATCGCCGCCACCAACCTCACGCATCTCGATGACAACGCCGCCAGAGCCACCGCCCCAATGCGATTTAACCAAGTCGCACTTGCTCATGGGGCCGTACGACACCGTCTCTTTGCTCAGCGAAGGAGGGTGGTCCATCCCAGCTCGTGGGGGCTGGTCGTGACACGATGGGCCAGCCTCCATCACCACCACGGCCAACCCATTCCCGAAACTGCTGCTGCCCCTTACTGACTGCCATATGTTCAGAATACGCGCGCGGAAGCCCAAATCTTCATCTTGTGCCTGCCGCCTGCCGCGGCTGGCGTTGATGTCGCACACCAGCGTTCGCAGCAAGGGCACCGATGCCGCCACCATGGTAAGGGCTATCTCGACCGAGGCCAGGATGATGAGGTCCCCACCCTGCACTGTTTGGGAGTTACACGAACACGTTTAGCTGTGCCTCCCCCTGTGTTGACGGAAAAATCGATCATGGTAAGCTAGCTCACATATAAAGTCGGCGCTTGCGAGGAGCTCAAGCTTTGAGACTGTGGCAAACGTGGCGGCGGCGGCGCTAAATTCGGCTGTGGTTAGCATCCAAAGGGGCCAGAGAGAAGAGGAATTTGTCTCACAATACACCCATGCTCATGGCGAGACAGACTCCGATTTTCTCCCTCCTTTTTATGTTCAGCTTGCTCAGGAGCATCCATGGTGTCATGGCCAGGCCCAGATCGACAACCCCGGAATGCGCTGATATGCGTGCCTCATCAGCAACATTTTCTGCCGGTCGGGTCAGGGACTTTTGTACACAGACAAGACACGCACCCGCACTGGCCTCGGCGACCCCCAAGTTGACCTCCCATGGCCGGCAGCTGCCACCCACCGTAGGATTCCACGTCTTTTCGAGTGGCGTACACCGAACCCACAGCAGAACGATGTTAGTGGTCTGGAGAACGTTCATCGAGACGGTGATGGACCAGAGCGCGACGGTGAGCTTGGTGCCCGAGAGCCTGCTCATTGTAATGACACAGGACGTCTTGCTGCCCGAGGATGCCAGCAGCAGCGCCGTCCCCAACACAAGGTAGCCGAGCCCGATTCGATCGAGGTTGTTTGGTTCCAAGGTCTTGCTAGGCCTGCCGAAGCCATTACTGATACTGACGCTGAGCTGCACGCAGGCTACAAGGAAAGAAGTCTTCCCATGAGGCAGGAAGCATATGCCCCTCCAAGTCAGTAAGGTGCCTAGGTATTTCTTCTGTGATCCCAAGGAGATGATAGAATCGGCCTCCCGCGCCTACCCAAGACGCCAACAGGACGTAGTCGTCCCACCACAACGCGTTCGTTCTTCGGGCCTTGCTGTATAACCTGAGGAGGATAAAGACGGTAGCAAAGGCGAACAGCGGCCAGACCGTCTTCATCGTCCTGGGGCCGTTGTTTGCAACGTCTGGGACTTCGATCCCGTTGACGCTTGGGCCGCTCGCCGCCACCACGTCTCTCAGGTACATGGTGCCATTCGCTAGGTGATGGTGATCTAGTAATCATACCGAGGCGGGCTTCTCAAAACCGCGAATTATATCGTAGGGAGATATACCCATTCTAAAGAAAAAGGTGGCCAGAGAGTACCAAAGGCACAGTCCCCGTTTGGGTACCCCTGGGCGTTTAGATCCGGAGATGGGTCTGCCAAACACAATCTGGACCAGAAACAGTCAGCTGACCACCGTGCTGTCCTAGGAGCAGCGAACCTTAATGTCAAGCGTAGATAAGCTTTTAGGCTCGAGGTATGTCGAACAAGGGCTCGTCAGGTCCGGCAGAGAGTTCCGAAACGCTGCGGCGTTGGCTATTTTGGGGCAAGCGCGCTGCGCACGGAAAGAGCCGTCCAAAAGATTCTCAGTAAACAACGCTTAGAGGCAACTATTCACAGGGGCAAACCCGGGATGTACCCACGAATGGGGGATTTTGTGATGCCCTTGCCCCGGGCGGTTCGGGTTCGTGTGGGCAGAGAATCCGATCCAGCCGGCTCTAGATCGCCCTCGATGCCGGGTAATGCCTGCATTGCGTGGTCCCTGAATCGCCTCCGCGGGGGTTAAGAGAAAATCCTGATGCCTGAACGCTAACGAGCTCGGCGGGATACCCCAACGACGTTGCCACTTGCCAGCAACGGGGCCACCGAAAACATCATAGAGCAGCGGGGTGGTTGCAGGGGCTCAACGGGTCGGCAAGCGGAACGAGGTGTGGGGATTGAACGGTTTAAGGGGCTGAGCGGTGACACTTTATTCTTACATCCGGCGGCCATAGCACGCTATCCAATTATTCCGACACTTTCCGTCATGTCTTCTCTTTAGGCCCATTGGCCAGGGTGTACAGATTTCGGAACACAGAATCTGATTGGAGGAGTTGGCCTGGCTCGGCGTACTCGACCACCCTCCCCTGGTCCAACACGAGCACCTTGTCGTATTCGAGGATCGTGCCGAGCTTGTGCGCGATCGCAAGGATGGTCCAGCCGGCAAACCATGTGTCCAGGAGTCCCCTGACCGCGGTGGCAGATTCTTCGTCGAGACTAAGGACAGAATTGACATGGTTAGTCGGAAAACCCTGGGACGCTTGCGAATATCAGCTTGGAAGCGTTATCGGAATACTTGCCTGCTTGTGACCTCGTCGAGGATCAACAGACCCCCGCCCACTTTCTTCACACACCTTTCTTCTCCCTTTCTTGCTCCCCTTACCAAGGCCCGGGCGATGGTGAGAAGCTGCTTTTCGCCCTGTGAGAAGAACCTGTCATCGATCACGGCATCAAGCCCGCCCCTCTGCTGGATTTTATCCCACAGCCCGACAGCTTCGAGGGCTTTGATTATGCCATCATCCACGTTGTGATCGCCGTGTGACTGCTTTCGCCCGCTGGGACGGTCGCCGACTTCTGCGGCTGTCGGGTCCACGTTGACGCGAACTGTGGCGTCGAAAATGTAGGCCTCTTGCGATACGGCCACGATGCCGGACCGGACGTACTCGCCGGGCAGAGTGGAGATGTCGACCCCGTCGATCGTGATGGTTCCGGAAACCTCGTCGATCATGCGGAGCATGGCTAGGGCCAAAGAGCTTTTACCGCTGCAACATTTAGGGGTTGTAGCTTTTAGCAAACAAGCCACGGGTACTAGGGCACGCAACGGGCAAAGGGAGACAATCCTACCTCCCGGTTCTTCCACAAACGGCAACTCTCTGCCCCGGCTCGATGGAAAATGTGACGTTGTCGAGAACGGCCCCGGACGAGCTGCAGAAAAGACCCCATGTCAGCACCAGTAGTAGGCGAAAAGGATCAGGAGAGTCAGCCTACGTGTAGGAGGCCGTCACTCCGCGGAATTCAACGGCTCCACGACTGGGCCAGCTTCCCCCGGACCCAGGAAGCCCTCGCTCGTCATGCCGGCGTAGTTCTTCGTCAGCTTCCCGGCTCCCATCTCCCCGCGGGGCCGCAAAGTTCTTGATCCTCGCGACGGCCCCGAGCGCTATCTCGAGCATGACCCAACCCGTGACGAGACCCTTGACGGTCCCGCCGAGTGCCAACACATTGGCGAGCCCTACCCCGACGTACGCGGGGCCGATCTGGTCGCGGAGCGTGGTCGCGACGATAACCAGCACGACGGCGAAGCCCGCCACAAGCATGTCGACCACAAACGTCAACCAGCACTGCAGGCACAGCAGCAGGTAGGCGGGCCGCTGCGACGCGTCGATGAGGCGGGCGTTACGGCGCGCGACCCGATCCTGC
>GL876970.1:425000-448431 GCA_000193285.1 Magnaporthiopsis poae ATCC 64411 | reverse complement strand
GGTGACGTGACGACCGGAGAAGAAAAGTTGGGAGTTGGAAGGGTTGAAAACGCGAGAAACTTACAGCCATTCCGGCAAAGACGATGGCGTACGCACCCACCAAACCCCACCCCGCGTTGTCATACTGCTCCGTCCGCGGCTTGTAGGCCAGGTCGATGGCGGCAGTGATGAGGAATGGCTGAGCGTAGGTAAACCCAATCAGAAACAACTTGGGAGGAACGGCAGCCAGCATGGGCCGGGCAAAGACGCCATGCCAAGTAGTAAAGAGTACACCAGCGGCCGTTTTGTCAGGAACTAGACGAGGCGAAGCGCCGGTTGCCGGTTAGCCTGGCTATGCCTGAATGCTAGCTGCCTGGGAGGTTTCCTACCGCTGTCCCATCTGTCCTCTAAAGATTTGCCAAGTTTTTCCGCCTCCATCTTGGCCTCAAGGGTGTCGAGGTCGTCCAGGCCGAGGTTTCTCCCGTAGCCGAGCCGCATCAGCGGCACCAGCCAGGAGAAGAGGACGCGGCTGAGAGTGCCGCTCGTGACCTCCCTGTTGAGACCCTGGAACCGGGGCAGCAGGATAGAACGCTTCTCGTAGGACTCTAGCGCAAACAAAAGCGTACGCAGCGCGGCCGATGTCACGAAGAGTGCTGGGATGGATGACGCAACCCCCGCCGATGAACTGAGCATGAATAGCGTGCGGCATCGGGGCAGCTCGAGAAGGACGCTGAAGAACAGGTACACCGAGATGATGAAGGATGGCCGGTGGTTGCGACTGTGCTCGAGCCATGATAGGACTAAAAGGCCTAACGACGCTGCGAGGGTGAGACTAGCGGCTGGGATTGTTGCACGCAACTCCCAGCTCGGAGTGAGGGACCAGAGTGCACATAGGGCAGCGCTGAGAGCAGCGAGTGTGGTGCATGCGACCTGTGTCGAGATTTCGACAAATACCCGGGCTGTCAGCTGCCAAACAGGGACGAATATCAGTGTATCGATGTGCTCTGGCAAAGATTCTTACCAGCTTCGGGGCAAGCAGCCAGTTGCCCCTTGTTCTGCGCTCGCTCCTCAGAAGCTGGGACAAGCGCCAGGGCACGACGAGCAGAAACGCCGTTTGCACAGGAATCGTCAATATGCTCTCCTCAAAAAGGAGCGTGAAGTCGAAGCCGCCACGGCAGACCGGGCCAGCCCAAGGCCCAAAGGTGTCGTCCGCGCAGTCTCCGGGTGAAGGTGACATGCTCGCTGGCCGTTGTGATTTGGGACGAGTGAGTGTGGCCGCGATGGGAAATAATTTGGGGAAAGGGCAACAGCTGAAGGAATGAGAACGCAGGCGACATATGCAGACGTATATAGACGATATCAAAAAGAAATGGGCGGCAATCAAGATTCTTATTACTTCTGATGTGAATGGTTATCAAGGGTAGGGACATGGCTGTCGTATAGCCGTATTCGTACATCGTAGATCGCATAGCCGTATCTGCGAGGGCAAGGATACAACGCACCCCGGCCAACTTGGCAATGGCACATCCAGGTGACAAACGAGTCACAAGTGAGGGTTGATGAATCTCCAAAGGTCCACAGCGGGTCATATCAAGAAGCCCATACATCCTTCAAGTCCCAAAGGCGGAGAACCCAGATCGGGTTCTTCCGGGGAGAGTCGGCAGATTAGACGTGCCGTGCTGACAGCCGCAGCGGTGATGACCCCTTCTCGCCAAGATCCTTTGCCTGGAATAAAAGTCTCTGATCTAGACATCATCCCGCCTCTTGCGTGGGACCGGCGTCCTCGGGCTTCTCCGCGGGCCCTCGCGAGGAGGGGGCGGTGCCCGCGGAGGAAACATTCTCGTTATAAACCGGGAAACCCATCCATCGGCCTTGGCCTCGCTCGCCGTCCTGGGCTTCATCTTCTTCGACCAGCCATGGTTAGTGCGGCGTCGCTTGCCGAGGATCCGTCCATGCAGGCCTAACGGGCGTCGGGGATATTAGCCGAGTAGTTACCTAGCCGCGAGGGCCGACACGGCAGAACAGAACGACAAAGAAGAGAGTCATCACTTACAGCGTCCTCGGTAACTCTCCGCCTTGGACCGCTTGGTGAACTTGCGGCAGGTGAAGCAGAACTTGCGGCCGGCGCCCATGGACGACCCCAGGAGCATGTACAGCGGGCAGGTGGTGCACTGGCAGTGGATGCAACCCGGCCGCGGGCACTCGCGCCTGCGGTTGGGCTGCTGCACGTCGTGGTCGCACGGCTCCTGCCGGCGGATGCGCATGAACTGCCGCTTGTAGACGGACCGGTGGTTGCCTGCGTCCAGGCGACGGGGCATGTTCCAGTGGAACGCCAGCAGGCTCGGCTTGGCGGGGATCAGAGGCAGAGTGGCGGCCCGGAAGAAGTGGCACGTCACGGAGAGGCAGACGAGGTCGTTGTCGTTGCACCGCTCCAAGATCTCGAGCTGCAGCTCGCGCGGGAACCGGGCGAACAGCGTCCACGAGAACTTGGCCGGCACCAGCGGTGCTCGCGGGATTCTGAGGTCGATCTCGCGGCGCCGGGCCATTTTGGGCTGCTGGTTGTTGTGTGCTGGGACCGTTCCTGGCTCGGGAGTGGTACTGCACCTCAATCCTGTTTTTGATCGTTGATACAATGTTGTTTTGCCTGCCAGGTGAGGTGGATTGGTGCCTAGCGTGGCGGCAACTGGCCAGAGTATGGGTGGAAGTGTCCGGAGCCCTCCGCCATGGGCGGGAGACCAGGAAAACAAAGCCTAGACCCAAGGCCCATCAAACATTTGCATCGTTTGCCACTTGCACTCCCAACTCACGTCGTCATCTTTTTAATGGTGATTTAATTAAACATTATTCTGTTATCGCACGTGGTCGACTAAACCCGCATGACGCGCTATGGATTCGATCCCGCGCCAAAAATATCGTTCGCTGGGCGTGATATTTATGCACCTTTGGACATTCCCCCTACTGCCCAGTCGAGGTAGCCAGACAACTCGACGATCCAGACCCAACAGCATACCACCGGTATCGCCGCCAGCAGCATCCACCACAGCTCGATAGTTAGTCGGGTTCGCATCCAGCGGCGGAGACGCTCGGCAGGCGTGCGCCGGTGCGTGCAAGTGCGGGTGCCATACACTAGGCAGCCCAGGCCCGGACGGCGGTCGCACTCGATGTGCTCGCGGCGCCGCTGCATCAACAAACTGCGAAGGGAAAATGGTGTAAGCTCCACGCCAAGCACGGTGAATTCACGACGGCGTCAGGCCCCACTGCCCGCCGGTGTGAAGGCAAACTTACGCCACGCTTCCCCGGCAAAACCGCAGGTCGCTCCCGAGGTCGCAGCGCGTGTCGTTGGGACACTCAAGGTGCAGCTTTCGACGCTCCATCAGCCATGCCACCTTGAGGCGGACGCCCGTGTAGACTAGATCGTAGAAGTGGCGCGACGTGTGCTTTAGGGAGAGGGCATCCGGGTAGATGAGCTCTTTGCTGATCATGACGTGGATCTCGGTCGGGAGGTCCATTAGGTTTAGCGCTCGGACCCCTGGAGCCGGACCTGGAGCGGACGAGCTTGACGCCACCCCATCGTCTCGCTTTTCAGTGGGCGAGAGAGCGGGAGGACGTCGCAAAACTGCGGCCATGGCGAAGTAGAAAGGGGATGGTTAAATGGAAAATGTAATTGAGCAATGCTGTGTGCCCGCGACTACCGATGTCAATCGCAAATTCCCCAAAGCAGGCCGCCCTCGGATCAATACGTCAGGGACGAGGGACGAAGCCAGATTTGTATTGACGCTGCAGCCATTCGGACGGCTGACAGGACTCGTGTCCTTGGCTGGCGAGCAGCCTTGCTAGGCGTGTCCGACCTCGTATTCAGCCCTGGGCAGGCCAGCTGGCAGTGCGCTAACAAGAACGCCTGGAGCCAACCTGGGTTCCTTGTTGGACGCTGTGGCTGAGGGTTTGTGACAAAGGTGCAGGCAGAAGTATTTGACATGGCGCGCCATTGGCCGCAGCTTCTCCTGGAATCCAAGGACACGAGCGAGAACTGGCTTCTATCTACATGACAGGTGACCTCTAACCTGGAAACGTCTTGGATCGTGTTGAATTCGTCGGTATTTTTAGGCAACCCGTGTTTCATCCAAAAAGCCGAGTCACAGTGCTGCACGCTAGCGGTGCTAATCCTGATTGAGGCTAGGCGGCGATCTCGCCACTAAGTCACGTGATAGCGCGAGAATCCCAGAGGCGCCCCTCGCCACTGTCGCGACAATCACTCTGTGGCTGCCTGGCAGGGGCGGGGTGAAACCGAGTACAGAATGGCCGAGGGCCTCGGTTCCCTCAAATGCAGCCAGCATTCGCCACAAGGCCTAGTAAATCATTCCACCTCGCTTCCATTTTGCTCGACATGCCCCTAGCTTCCGAACGATATGGCTTTGGCTTCAGCAGCTAATAACGGCGACGAGTACGGGTGGGATCTTTCGCTCGAAGAGGAGGAGGAGCTTCTTGCAGCCATTGCCGACACCACCTTTGCCCCCACCAACGTCACCGCCACGCCGAGGAACCTCGTCCGCAGACCCACGGGCTCTCCGGGAAGTGGAGGCTCTAGCTCGACCGTTAAAACAGCCCTGCGACGCCCGATTGCGAGACTGCCGAACCCTGCGCCGGCCGACCCTCATTCCCTGGGAGCCGACATAAACGCCGCCTTCCCAAAAAGCCCCCGGACGGTGACAATCACCGACAACGACAGCGTGTCCGAACTCGAGTCTCTGGGGCGCCTTTCTCCGCACCGCCATGGCGAGGATACCCCTGTCCATCCGAGGCGTGCTGTCTATAGGGGCTCAGGGAAGGCCCCGGAGGCCCCTGAGGACGATGAGCTCGAGCCCGTGTCTCCAGGGAGCTATGTGGGTGAGGATGTCAGCTACCCAGACTGTAAGCGTGGCACAATCTTCGTTTTATCTATCGACAGGGCAAAATTGCCAACTAACACCCCAGGCTCATGCTCCAGTAACCGTCGCTCTGTCCGCCTTCGATTCGGCATCGGACGGCAAGCCCGAGTCGGCAGCCGAACCCGACCCCGAAGCCGACACCCATATCGCCTCTCAGAAGGAGCGGAAGCGGTCGCCTCTGGCGCTGTTCCGCACCTACCCACGGAAGCCGTTTAGCGTGTCCGACTTCTCGTCGGCCGCGTGGTGCGAGCAGCAGCACGCCTTTACGCTCTTCCTCATGGGTGGGCGCAAGCCCCGGACCGCGGCCATGAAGAGCGGCACGCGCGTGCACGAAAAGCTCGAGCGAGAGGTGCACACCACCGTCCGCGTCGAGATCCTCTCGCGCGAGGACGCGTTCGGCCTCAAGATCTGGAACCTCGTCCAGGGCCTGCGCACCCTGCGCGAGACCGGCCTGACCCGCGAGCTCGAGGTCTGGGGCCTGGTCGACGGCCACGTCGTCAACGGCGTCATCGACGGCCTGAGCGAGGAGAACCCGGATCCCGAATTCGAGGAGCAGATTTATAGCAGCCAGGGGAGCAACAGCCAGGCCTCGCAGAGCGGCCAGAAAGTCTGGGTCTTTGACGTCAAGACCAGGACCCGCCGGTCGGTGCCGAGCATGAGCCACATGCGCCCAGCCATGATCCAGCTGTTCCTCTACCACCGCTTCCTTTCGCAAATGGTCGACGGCAAGCTCGATTTTCTGCACGTCTACCGGCGGTACGGCCTCGACCCCGACGAGCCGTTCTCCGACACTTTCCTCGCAGAAATCGGTAGCCTGCACGACGAGGTGTTCTACGACGCCAGTCCAGCGCCACCATCTCCAGGCTCTGAAACGGGCGGTATCGTGACGGCCGGAACCGTGCCGACCGAATCCGGCGGCCAGCTTCGCTACCGTACTCTCCGCCAGCTTACAGGCCTGCTCAAAGAAGAGCTCCGGCAAGCATTCCCTGACGGATCCGACACCCTTGGGCCTTTCGTCACCATCGAGTATCGATATCGTGGCAAAGAACCCCTCCCCACCCCTGTGGAGCCTGAAGATCCCATCGACAAGGGTCTTCGGAAGAAACACCGCAAGAAACAGGTCCCCGACCCGGAGCAGGACGTAGAAAACTGGATAGAGCACCGACGGTTCCACATGGACAACGAAAAGCTGGACAACTGGCTGGAGGGCCACATGCAGTGGTGGCGCGGCGAGCGGGACGCCGTGGGCGTGAGCATCGAGGACGCGGACAAGTGCCGGTACTGCGAGTTCTCTGAAGAGTGCGGCTGGCTCGCTGACATGCACCACAAGGCCGTTGCCGAGGCGAAGGAGAAGAAGAAGGCGACGGAGGCCACCCAGAAGAGAAGGCGGCCGAAGCGCGGCTAGACACGACGCATGATTTTTGGAAACGAAGCCATGTTTTTATTTGATATTTTACCTTTCTAATCGCACTCCAATCTTCCGGGATCATAAACGTAAGATCTCCCGCTTTTCCACCCGAACACTTCCCATATTGGAATAAGTTTTTTCCTTATGATACCAGATTTTGAGTTCTCCTAGATCGAACGTTTGTGACCCTGGAAGGGTGTACAGCAAAACCTAAGGCAGCAATCCCCCGTTTACCTGCTTGCCCCTGTCCTCGGTGGCTGTTTCCCCGCTCTGGCCCTCATTTCCTTATATAGCACCTCACCTTGTTGTTGTCCACGCTCCTGCCTAATCCAGGCACCCCAGTCATACCATCTACGTCACCGCGCCTGTCTCTTCTTCACTTTTCACCCACACCCGGACAAGCAGGCGGCAGCACGTCATTACAGCCCTAACACATTCGCATTCCGCGCTCCTGCTCTGCACCAATGCTACATGTCGTATCCGTATTACACTACGACGCTCCCGACCGCGCCGATGCAACGTCTTTCCGAGTGCGCAGCACCAACGCCGCGCCACACGCAATTGCTGCTGATCAGGTCGAACTAGTCATTTTTCTTCCCGGATATTCTTCCGACGGGCACGCCTAGATGCCGGAGCCCGCACTCGATTGCCCGAAAGTGGAAGCCAATGCGACCCTCTCTCCTGAACCTTAACGACAGTTGCCAGTCAAGTATCAGATGGCGGCGGGTGGAAGCATTACTCCGCGCGGGGTTCCCTCATCTAACTCCAGCCTACCCCTGACCAAGTGCTGCACTAGGCTAATCTTTCGACGCGCGAAGGGTACCACTGCAGGCAAAAACTCAATGAGGAGAAGCGGAAGCGGGCGAATCAAGAGCCGGAAACACCATCTTGAAGCATTTCGTCTTCTTTTCGTCCTTTGCAGTGTTTGATTGCGATGCGACGGCGGGACTCGTTAACCGCAACTCGCCCTGCCTTGGGCTTTTCTGGATCGCGTGGTGATATATATAATCTCGGGCATTTTTCCCACCAGGGCGCCCGGAGCAACCCTCGGTGCCTGTCTCTACAGCCAGAGCCGAGCCCCCTTCGCCGGCCAGATATTTCTAGGCGAATGCTGGCTCCTGCTCTCTGCCCTGCCATCTGCTCTCCTAGTGTAGTAGGGTTGGTCGTCCAGCCGTGTCATCCATAATGTCTGCATCGTTATTTGTCCTCGGCGGGCTCTTCCTGGCCGCAGTGTCGGTGGACGCCCAGACAGCGCTGGAGGTTGATCCCATCCAATTTGTCGACCCCCTGATCGGCTCCGCCAACGGCGGCAATGTCTTCCCAGGCGCCTGCGTGCCCTACGGCATGGCCAAGGCCGTTGCCGACACCAACTCGAGCTCCAACCAGGGCGGGTTCGCCCAGGACCCGAACGCCTTCGTGACGGGCTTCAGCTCTATGCACGACTCGGGCACTGGCGGTAGCCCCTCGCTCGGCAACTTTGCCATGTTCCCCTACGCCGGCTGCCCGGACGGCGACGTCAACCGTTGCGACTTCCCCAAGAAGACCCGCGTCCGCTTTGGTGCCTTTGACAGCAAATCGATCAGCGCGCTGCCCGGGTACTTCGGCCTCCAGCTGACCAACGGCATCAAGGCCGACATGACGGCCACGGCGCGGGCGTCCCTCTACCGCTTCCAGTTCCCCGCCACAGCCATCGATGGGAAGCCGTCGCAGCCGCTGATCCTGCAGGACCTGACCGATCTTTCCGACTCGCGCCAGGACAATGGCTCCGTCACCGTGGACGGGTCCAGCGGGCGGATCACGGGCAGTGGTATGCTTTTATGACAACCTGCGGATGCTTGGAACGTTGATCCTTCAAAAAATATTACTTACAAAAAGTCCCTCAGCGAGATTCCTTCCCAGCTTTGGCCAGGGCAACTACGTCCTCCATTTCTGCACCGACTTCAAGGGCGCCGAGATCCTGGACAACGGCATCTTTGTCAACAGCAGGGCCAACGCGAGCGTCAAGAAGCTTACCATCTCGCGCAGCATCAACGGCTACCCTTTGCCGGGAGGGGCGTTTATCCGCTTCAAGTCGGCAGACAATCCGATCTTGGTGCGCACGGCGAACAGTTTCATCAGCGTCGAGCAGGCGTGCCGCAACGCCGAGCGTGAGATACCAGACTTCGACTTCGCCAAGGTCCAGGACGCGGCGACGGCGGTGTGGCGCGAGAAACTGGCGCCTATCCGGATCGACGCTACCGGCGTGGACCAGTCCCTCGTCCAGACGTTTTACAGCGGCATCTACCGCACCATGATCAACCCGCAGAACTACACGGGCGAGAACCCGCTCTGGTCCAGCAGCGAGCCATACTTTGACTCCTTCTACTGCCTCTGGGACTCGTTCCGCTCGCAGATCCCGTTCCTGGTCGTGCTGGACCCGTCCGCCGTCGCGCAGATGGTGCGCTCGCTGATCGACACGTACTCCCACCTCGGCTGGCTGCCCGACTGCCGCATGAGCCTGTGCAAGGGCTACACCCAGGGCGGGTCCAACGCCGACAACGTGCTAGCCGACGCGTTCCTGAAGGGCATCACCGAGGGCGTCGACTGGAACAAGGGGTACGAGGCCGTGGTGAAGGACGCCGAGGTCGAGCCGTTCAACTGGTCCGTCGAGGGCCGCGGCGGGCTCGACAGCTGGAAGGCGCTGGGCTACATCCCCGTGCAGGACTTTGACTACAAGGGCTTCGGAACCATGACGCGCAGCGTCTCACGCACGCTCGAGTACAGCTACAACGATTTCTGCATCTCCCAGATGGCCGCCAAGCTCGGCAAGCGGGCCGACAAGGAGAAGTACACGGCTTCGAGCGGCAATTGGGCCAACCTATTCCGGGCCGACCAGGCCTCGGATCTCTTCGACGGCACGCCCACGGGCTTCACGGGATTCTTCCAGCCAAAGTATCTCAACATGACGTGGGCGTACCAGAACCCGCTCAACTGCAGCAGGCTCGACAACGTCGGCGTCTGCTCGCTGCAGAACACGGGCAGGGAGACGTTCGAGAGCAGCCTGTGGGAGTACGGCTACTTTGTGCCGCACGACCAGGCCCGGCTCATGACGCTGTACGGCGGGCCCGACGAGTTCGCACGGCGGCTCGACTACATGCACGACAAAAACATCTCCAACATCGGCAACGAGCCGTCCTTTTTGACCGTGTTCCAGTACCACTACGCGGGCAAGCCGGCGCTGTCGGCCAGGCGCTCGCACTTTTACACCCCGGGCTCGTTCGAGGCCAAACCCGACGGCCTGCCGGGCAACGACGACAGCGGCGCCATGGGCTCCTTCCTTGCCTTCTCCATGCTGGGCCTGTTCCCGAACCCGGGCCAGAACGTGTACTTTATCACGCCGCCCTTCTTCCCCTCGGCAAACGTGACCAGCCCCGTGACGGGCAAGGTGGCGCGGATCCGGACGGTCAACTTTGACGCCGCGTACAAGAACATCTTCATCCAGAGCGCGACCCTGGACGGGAAGCCGTACAGCAAGAACTGGCTCGACCACAGCTTCTTCACCGACGGCAAGGAGCTCGTCCTGACGCTGGGCCCGACCGAGAGCGCCTGGGGCACCCGGCACGACGACGTGCCGCCCAGTCTGAGCCCGTACTCTGGGCTCGACGGCAGCCCTACGGCGGCTAGGTTCTAGTAATGGTGGTTTTTTTAGCCATGGCGGATCCTCGTCGTGTCATGATCGGGGGCATATATACATATATACATAATTAAGGTAATCAGGCCGTAATATGTAATGTTACAAGACACGAACAGCGATGCACGGACGCAACCTCGTTGGAAGTACGATTTATCCACGATATTAGTGTCCAGCGCCGTAGAAATGCCCTCGTTCCCTTTACGTCCGCCATTGCCTCGCCGCGAATGATTTCGTGCACGTACGAGACGTCGATCGACCTGTACGCGCGCGGACAGTCCCTTGCCTGAAAGCAGCGCCTCCCCCGCCTTACGAGGGATATGGTATTGGCCGCTGGCTGGGGTGCGTACCCGGTTCCCAACAACGGCCGTTGATGAAGCAAGCAAGCCCAAATGGACCTTTTCAAGGGATGACAAGAGTACGCAGCCAAGTGGGCATGACCGGACTAGCTCCTTATAGTATATCTGCGACATCAGCTCCCCGAGTCGATCTGCCGACCTGGAGCGACGTTGGGATCTTGTCGACGCCCGTGCCGTGCCAAGGTTGCAGCTGAGGAAACACTCCTTCAAGCTTCGTGCGCAGAACCATGGCCTTCCCCGTCCTCGAATGCCAACTTGTCGGCACCCCCGCATGCAGACATGGAAAATGACGGCTCTGCATATCGCCCGTGGCATTCGGGGGAAGCAAAGCTTGCGCGAATCGTTCTGGAGGAGCTAGAGCATGGACGACCGGGGCTGTGGCGCCTTGTCGAGTTGACCGTGGAGGGCTACGGCGCACTCCCCGACAAGGCCTGTCGACGTGAAGAAGTGGAGACGATAGACCTGGTGGCGACGCCGAGATAGTTGTCAATTTGGGGAAGGCGCGGGACAGACACCCCTGATGGCTGCTGCGGACGGTGGAGATATCGGCCTGGTCTATGTCTCCAAGAGCAGCGGGAGCGGAACGTCGACGGCCGAGACGACTCTGGCAAGATGCCGCTTTCTTTTGCGGCGGGACGAGGCCGTCAGACCATTGCTGAGACCCGAGTCGCCGTGGGGTCGCCGCGGACTCCGATTCCCAGCATCAGAGTGAACACCGCTTGTGTGCGGCCCAAAGGCCCGGGCCTCGATGGGATGGGAAGCTGCTGGCCGGCGCAGGTGCGGATCAGGCCATCTTCAAGATATTGCAACAATGGTGACGGGGTGGTCGGCATTGCGTTTCGCGGTTCGCCTACCGACGCAGAGGACGAGCGCTGGGCCTAACAATGTAAGGAGGTTGGAGGCAGGAAGAAGTCGCTGAGCTTGTGTTCGAGCTGAGGGCGGATAACCCAGATCATAAAGTCGTAATATTTAAAACGATGCTAATACATCAATGCAATCTATACAGCGAATGAAGTAAAACGTCCGTCAACATGTTGTTTTTACCGACAAGCTGTCGCTCAGTGCAAAACAACAACCCCTTTTTTCCCCTCAGCTCGACACCGGCACCAGAATCAGCACCACCCAGCGCACGGTGCCCTCGGCGTTCCTCAACGGCGTCCAATGACACACGATATCCTGCTCCCTTTGCTGGTTCTGCTGTGCACTGGACGCAGCACTTCCGCCACCACCACCCAGCCCCTTCCACGTAGACATCCCCTCAAACGCGTCTCCCGTGCGCGCAGACGATCCCGGATCCTCGGCCGTCTGCTGCGACGACTCGCTCCGTCCGGTCAGGATGCTCGGTATGCGCGGCTTCTTCTTGCCCGCCGCTACGGTCGCGGACCGTCGCCTGGCGGCCGAGAAGTGGAACCCGCCTCCTCCGCCACCGCCGCCACCACCACCACTTGTCTCGGGCTCGCAGTCGGATGCCCTGACAGTGATGCGGGTGCTGGTGATCTTCCCCTCCGCGATGGTAGCCAGCAGCCCGCGCGAGAAGCTCTTGATGATGGACGCCGCAGCGACCGTGCCCGCGCCCTCGGGCCAGCACGGCCAGCACGTCTTGGTGCAGCACGCGGTCCAGCGCGGCCAGCCCGAGCAGCTTGAGCGCGGCGGGCGAGCAGAACTCGATGCGCATCCGTGGCGGTGCACCCTCGGCTGTCGCCGCGGCCGCGTACTCGAGCACCATGTGCCGCACGTACGCGCCGAGGAACTCGGGCGGGCTTGTTGCTGATGCTGTGTCGTCCCCTGTCCCAGTGCGGATCGCCCCTCCCGGCAGCGTCGGTGTGAGAGCCGTAGGCGAGCCGTTGATGCTGAGGCTTGAAGACGGCGGCGACCACGGGATCAAGGTGAGCGGCGACGACGGGCTGACGCTGTCGCCGTCTCTTGTCGCCGTGGCCGTCGTCGGGCTGCCGCGCTCGAACGCCTGTTGGCGCCGGAAGGTCTTGAAGCTGAAGCCGCGCGTCATGGACCGCCGTCTGGTCCGCTCGTCTTCCTGCTGCTCGTCGTCGCCATTGCTACTGGCCGCCGGCGCGTCCGCCCGGCCTCGCCTTTCGCACCCGGTGTCGGCCTTGCCGTCTTCTTTGTTTTTCTTGTTCTTCTTGCTCACCTTTTTCCTTTGCAGGCGTTTGTACCGCCTTGCCTTGGTCGAGGGCAGCGCCGTATCGTCGCCGCCACTGCTGCTCCCGTCGCCCTCTACAGCCGTTGTCGAGCCCTCCGTTTTGAGTGTGCGGACGGCCACCAGCGGCGAGCTCACAGCTCCACCGTCGCTCGACCCAGAGCCCGTCGACGAGGATGTTGGGCGGGGCCCGCCGGCGGAGCCCAGTATGTCGAGAAGCTCCTTGTCGGAGCTGATGGCCTCAGAGATATTGACCTGGCCGCCCAGGTAGTAGGCGACTCGTCCCGTGGCGGTGATGAGCGGGCACACAAACAGCAGGTTCCAGAAGGGCTGTAGGATGCCATCGGCATCGCGGCGGTAATTGAGCACAAGCTCCAGGATCCCGCCACTGCGATCCGCCTCGGGAATGGCGGCTAGGTATGCCATGGACGCCTCCTGCATGGCGGCACGCAGCCGGGCCGTAGAGGAGCGGATAGGGTGCTGCTGCTGGGTACCGCCCCCGGTCGTGGAGGCGTTGTTGCGGCTCTGGAGGAAGCGACAGTTACGCCCGATGATCTCGTCGCGCCCGCGGCCGACCAGGTCGGCCATGCCGTCCGACACGAAGACGACGGGGCAGTCGAACTGGAGGGGATCGGCCAGGCAGAAGGCGTCGGCCAGCCCCGGGAAGCGCGGGTCGAAATGGCGGGCCGAGTGGCGGACCTCTGTGGCCAGAGCGGCGGACGTGGCGAGGGCGAGCTGCGTACGAACAAAGGCTGGGTACTGCTCGCGGGCGATGCGCTGCTCGGCGTGTGCACGGGCGTCGGCAAACAGCGTCTCGAGCGCCGGCAGAATGGCGGCCGCCACGTGCTTTACGTCCGCGTTGAGCGCGCGCGATGTGTGGTTTGGTAGCCGCAGCGGCGACGTGCCCATAATCGACAAGTACCTGCTTGATATGTCGGCCATGCTATAAGTGACGGTGTTTACGCAGTTGGCATACTCCTTGAGCTGAAACGGCGCTTTCTATCAGTAACTCTTCGACACCGGAGGTTCTGGATGGCCCAATCACCTAGCCGGCCTTACCTTCATCAGAAATTCCATACACTCAGCCGACCTTCTGCTCTGGGCGAACCGCAACAACCGGTCTGAGGTCTCTGGGTTCTTTAAAACCATCTGCATGACGTCCATGCCGAGGATATCAGGCCCAGACGATGGCGAGGCCGAGCCGTCGGCGTCATTCCTCCACGACATCACTGGCATGCTGACAACGCTGGTGCGGCTGCCAGGAGTGCCATCTGTCGGGCTGCCGAAAATGGAGTCGATGGCACCCCATTCGATTGCAAACTCGGATTTGACCGGGGTGCCGTCTGGGTTGTAGTCTGTGTATCGGCGCAGCGCTGCCGTGTTGACGTGCAGCGATAGGCCCGAGTTGCTCCTCAGCCGCCTCGCCAAGCTATCTCTCCTCGGTGGCCGCATTGCCCGCGGCGTTGGTGGCGGTGACGGTGTCACCATCATCGTGGCCCGGAACGCGGCCGTCTTGGTGGTCGGGATCTCGAATGCGCCATGGGACAGCGCCGGGGAGCTTCTTCGCCTTGTGTCGCAGTCGTCTAGGGGTGACAGCAAGGGCACGCGCGCTGGCGATTCCTCCAATATACTTGTCGTGATTGTCGAACACATCTATTCGTTCGTCGTATCCTTCCTTTCTCTTTCGATATCTTCCCCGGCTTCGCCTCGTCCTGATCTAGGACAAGGTGCTATCGCCAAAACCTGCCGCCCAGGCTAGTAAGGTTGGGAGTTGTCACCGCAGGCCGCCTTGATCTGCAGATAGGCGCTGATGTCGCCTCATCGACGGAGAAGCGAGGATGCGGGAGTTCAGAGGCGGGGGAAACATGCAGGTTTTGGTGTCGAGAGGACAAATGGCGCCGGGACTGGACGGGAAATAACTCTGCTAAAGATGGGCCACGACAAGCCAGTCAAGCCTGGCGTTGGGTGGCTGCCGGCCTCACTCTGGCCCAGATGCTATGCCCTGCCATCCGCATCCCGACGGCGCTGTGACCGGCGCTGGGCCAGACGCCCGAGGAGGTCGAAGCCCGGGGCTAGTGCCGAAGGCGGGCGGATGGTTGACAGGGAATTGCATACGAAATCCATCGCAATGCGGTCTAGGGCGGATGAGTGTGACGAACTAGTACCCGAGCTAGTGCTCCGTGGCCGCACTTGGCTGCCAGGCTAACGCGCCTGGTTGCGTCGAGGCTCGGATGTCAAAGCACAGGTTTCTCACATCGACGGCGAGCCCAAATCCTATTCGGGGATGGGGAACAAATTGGGCCTCGCATGGTCGCGCACATGCGGGTCAGACTCTCCGGATAGCTCCATGTCTGACCCAGCCAAGGACCATCTGAGTGCTTCGACGAGCAGAAGGGGCTATTCATTGCTTCTTCATCAGCAGACGGATAACGCTCGCGCATCGGTCGATAGCTCGGCAGTCGGTTGGCATGCTCTCATAAACAAGACGTCGCCTTCCAGCCCCTGAAGCCACGAAGCTGCATGTCAACCCATGTCTGCCCCATTTCAGGAACCCAACAAAGAGCGAGGACTTCTGGGGCTTACGCTAGAGCAAGCCCCCGGCAGCTGGGAATCGGGCAGCACCGTGCGCTGATCACCCACTAACTCCTCTAGCGGCCACCAAACTTCTGGGCACGTACTCTGTACCATCCCATTTCCATCAAAGTGGCGTCTGAGCGGAACCGGGCCAGGGGTAAGAGAGTCGACCCTTGTCTGGCCCAGCGGCAGCTGCTGCTCCCAAGAACCCGGCCTCCATGGATTGCGTGCTAGACCAGCCAGTCAACAGACCGTTTGGTTTCATCTACACAATGACGAAGGGATTTATCGCGTCTGCCGTGCCGGTCTGCTGCTATAGATGGTTTCTCTGGATCGGTCCGCCTCCGGTTCCGTCATCCCTTGGTTTTCCCGGATTTCGGGTACGGGCAAGGGGCAGCCCTGTGGCTGGCTTAGGTTCTTTAAAAGTTAGGGAGAGGCGGGGATGTCCGACGATCGATCATCAATGGTTGCGGAGCATGCCGGTTTGCTGAGCCCATTGCCTAACGAGAATTGCCGTGACGCCAGCCATCTTTGAGAACCTGTGGCGCAACGTTTCTGCAGTAACCATAGGTCGGCTTGGAGATCAAGGCGACGTCTTGCCTCCACCTCTGCCGCTCCCACGGATTCTCTGCTCGGTCCCAGTGAATCCTTTGTCGAACGGGGTTGTGGAACTAGCGCGGCACCATCGATCGCGTGGGCCGTTGGAGGTGCCTGTGCGGATTTATAGCCAAGCATCCTTCTCGTTTGTACAACCAGAGCACAACATATCAACTCGGCGATGTTGAGCTTTGTTGAAACCGCTGTCTGCTTGCTGACAGGCATTTGATGGACAGACGCAGCGCAAGCATCCCCACGACCGCGTATCAACGGCCGCGTCTTGAAACCTCGATACGCGGTGGAGGTTTGCTTGAGTCCCGTTGCCCCCGGAGAGCCGGTCCGATCCAATAGACGCAACGACTACCGCAGATCTTTGCCTAGGCGGGAATAGCGGAGGTGTTGAGAGGGGTGGCTATAATAGTGGCCCGAAAATGTATTAAGTAGTATGAAGGTCGGAGATATGGGCTGTGGAACGGGATGGAGAAGGAGCACTAAATTCAATTTGAGAACGGGGAACGAAAGAATAGAAGGTGGTCCACCAATCGCGAATACGCCAAAGGTGAGCTCAAGCGTAGGGAGCCTGTCGATGTGCCAACCCACCAGTGAAAGATCATTTTCCCTTTCATACTATGCTGTCAGCGGGTCGGCTTGCAAGTTGGCTCGTTGTCGGGGACGCCGGGAAGGATGGCGGGGTAGACGCCCTTGAGGGACGTTTGGAACTGCGCAAAGCTGGATCCGAGCTCATCAGCCACACATATGTGTTTGTCGGCGCGCCCGAACGAAACCGTCTCGCACGAGGGCTCTGAAGCCAGGCCCTTGAGGTTCGCACCAGCGACCATGACTTTACCGCCCCGCATGACCAGTTCCACGTCCTCGGCCCCGGCGAAGATTGCCCGGGCATACACGTCGTCTTGGCTGTTTTTGTTATCTGCCAAATTACCGCCGCCAAAGACGACGATGTCAGCTACCTTGCCGGGCACGAGCGACCCGATATGGGCGTCGAAGCCAACGGCCCTGGCGGCATTGACGGTCATCATTTCCCACAGAATCTTTGGCTGCAGCCCCTGGCTGAAACTATGCCAAGTTACGTCACGGGCGCAGACAGCCTCGCGGCCCATGGTGGCAGATCCTGAAGGCAACCAGTCGGTGCCCAGTGCGACATTGACGCCAGCCTCGAGTAGGTGAGTCACGTTGAGCGTCTTTCCGTACAGAAACACGTTGCTTCGGGGTGACCAAACCACGCTCGCGCCACGCGAGGCGACCAGCTCGAAGTCGGCATCAGAAAGGCCGAGGGCGTGAACCAGTGCCATATTGGGCCATACGATATCGGTACTGACCCCTGCTTCACGGCCAGGAAGAGGGATCGTGTCAAACCGCGAGTCGGACAGGCAGCGGAACTCGTTGGCGGCCTCGGCATCGACTCCCTCGGCGACGTGCGCCATGTAACGATGCAGTTTTCCGGAAACATCGGAGTTTATTGGGGCAACGCCGTAGTCACAGTCACCATCACGCAGGATCCCAACAGAATCGTCGAGCGGAAAGACGTCCCACGTGACGACTGCGGAACGGATGCCTTGCTCTAGTCCAGCAAGAAAGTCAAGGTTGCGGGCGAGGCCCGGCGCCATAGCGCCGCCAACAATAGAAGTGGTCCCGGAAAAAAGGTGGCGTAGCTCTCCCCAGGCGGTGGCGGCGACGGCTGACCCATTAACTTTGGCCTCGCGCTTGGTGTGGCCACGTAGACCGCGGCGCCAGTCGTGACGGTGATCGCACCTCTCGCCGATATCGGCGAGAGGCATGATGGTCGAGTATTCGATGTGTTCGTGTGCGTTGATAAACCCAGGGGAGATGACGGAGGAGCCGGTGCACTCCACAAAGGTCGTGTTCCGCGTTGCGTCAAGGCTGAGATAACGTCGTGGGCCGGCATATGTGATCTGACCGGACTGCACCAGCAGAGCGCCGTTGAAGCGAGGACCTAGGGTCGTCAGGAGGGTGCCCGTGATGACGATATCGCCCGAGGTGCCGGTGGAAATGATGCTACAGGCAGCATTGACCTGCGAGAAAAGACAAGCCGCTGCCAGGGGCAGCAGCGCTTTCATTGTGTGATGTGTGTCGACTACGAGGCAGAATGCTACTTGGGCATAAAGCCGGGCCAGTTCTGTCTATCTGGCAAGTAGTCATGGCGTTGATGAGAGATCGACCAGTGACAGCCGCAAGTTGGCACTGGGCAAGACCCCTGTCCCTGGCCCTGCTGACGGGTTCCCATCTCGGGAGCACGGGAGATGCGCGAAAGTGAGACAGGCGGCGAGTTCATCGGGCGGGGCACCTGCAGCAAACATGGGTGGCAGCGCTGGAACCGAGGGTGCCACAGGCGCGGTCCAGGACATGCGAATGTGAACACAACTGCTTGGCCCGCCCTGCGAGATTGTGCGAGCACTTGCTGGTGGGACAAGGAAGCTGAGGCAAGAAGGGGGGTCAAATCGGACGAAACCCGTCTGGCAGAGCGGCTCACTCCTTTGATAGATGAGATGGGAGGATGCTGCCGAACCGGATACTGACCTTGGGGCAAACATGAGGGAGGTCGATCGTGGACTTGCGCATCAATTTCTCATCCCGACTGCTGACCATTGGTCACTGGACGGCTCGTGCCAGGTGACGTGACCGGGGATTTTTGTGGAAAGGCGGGCTTGGCAGGCACGTTCCTGTGGCAATGACAAAGAGTGGGCCTGATTGGGCTGGATCGCATCAACAACTGCTGCCTTTGAGGGGCGGTCGGCAAAGGCAGAGAAACGCGCCGGTTGAAAGGCAGCGGCAATCCTGCATTTTTGTTTGGCATGCACGAATGGATTCCAGGGGATTGCATCAACAACCGAACCGACGCACTCCGACCCTTTGCGCAGACTCTATTATCTCCCCACACAGCGATCATAAATCGGCCCTTGCTCCCAGTCCATCCTCGACGTAATTTGCGCAAGGGATACCAACAATCTGGCCCATTTTTCCTCTGCTCCACAAAAGAAAACAGAAGAGCCTCCGACTACGAGCGCACCGACGACGGCCTCTCCCGACTCCCACGACAGGATCCCGTCGCGATCCCCTGCCGCTGTCCGAGCCAACTACCAGTCACGCTACCTCCCGTCGCTACACCATCTCTCGCGCTCGGGTGATCAAGGTTTGTTTGATCCCCTAGCTCTACGAACGCCCCTGTGTGTGCTTCGCTTGACCGCCACGTCGAGGAAGGATCACGTCAACACGCCGCTTCCTTCAGTCTTCTAGCCCCTCCTGTTTGGCCCCTCTATACTCGGGAAGGGCGCTTGTAGACTCGGAATCACTAACAGCGCAACAGACAGAGTCTCATCGCAGCTTTCGGCGCCACAACTAGAACGCGCAGCCAACACGCCGCCCTAACGCCGAGCGGTGGACAGCAATACCCGCCGCATCGTTCTCTCCTGCGCTTAGCAGCCGGCGCCCATTCCTGGTCTCGGTCTCGATCGCACCGAACCACCGCTACGACCGACCGCCTGCTTCGGGTTGCACACATACATAGCTTGCCAAGATGGCGGAGACGGAGGTCGACTACAGCTCCTTGCCACTCACGGACCGGTGGGTGCACAAGGTCTGGAAGGTGCGCAAGCAAGCATACGAGGACGCCGCAAGCCAATTCGAAAAGACCCCCGACGAGTATGACCCCGCATTCAAGCCATTTCTCCTGGACACAAGCCTGTTCAAGGCAGCAGTAGCCGACTCGAACGTGGCCGCTCAGCAGGATGGAATCGCTGCCCTGTGCTCATTTCTGAAATTCGGCGGCCGGGAAGGATGCCTGCGCACGCGAGCCCATACCATTACTCCGATCCTGGAGAAAGGCCTCACCTCAGCAAAGAAGCCCACCAAGGCGTCCTCGGTAGAGGCCCTGCTGCTCTACATCGAGCTGGATGTCCCCGGGCCTGTCATCGAGGAGATACTGCCGATATTGTCGGCCAAACAACCAAAGGTCATTGCGGCCGCCCTCGGCGTCCTCACCCAGATCTTCCACAGTTATGGCTGCAAGACGGCCGATCCCAAGCCCATATTGAAGGCTCTGCCCAAGGTCTTCGGCCACGCGGACAAGAATGTGCGCGCCGAGGCAACAAACCTGACGGTCGAGCTGTACAGGTGGCTGCGCGATGCCATCAAGCCCATGATCTGGGGTGAGCTGAAGCCGGCACAGCAGACGGACCTCGAGGCCCAGTTCGAGAAGGTTCGCGAGGAGCCAACGCCCAAACAGGAGAGACTGCTCAGGTCACAACAAGAAGCCAAGGCCAGGGCGCCTGCTGGTGATGGCGGAGAGGAGTACGACGATGCCGACGACGGACCCGAAGAACCGGTCGAGATCGACGCCTTCGACCTAGCTGAGCCGCAGGACGTCCTCAAGGCCCTGCCGGCCTCGTTTCACGACAACATGGCCTCGGCCAAGTGGAAGGACAGGAAGGAGGCAGCCGAGCAGCTGTACGCCTTGCTGAATGTGCCGCGCATCAAGGACGGCGATTTCCACGAAATCAACAGGGTGCTGGCCAAGTGCATGAAGGATGCAAACATTGCAGTCGTCACGCAGGCCGCTCAGTGCATCGAGGCTCTTGCCAGGGGTCTTCGGAAGTCGTACGGCAAGTATAGGGCCACTGTGATGCAGCCCATCATGGAAAGGCTCAAGGAGAAAAAGGTAGCAGTGACCGACGCCCTCGGCAAAGCGCTTGACCAGGTCTTCTTGGCCACCAGCCTGACGGAGTGCCTCGAAGACATCACGGCGTATCTGGTGCACAAGAACCCGCAGGTCAAGGAGAACACCACCAAATTCCTTGTGCGCTGCCTCAGGACCACGAGGGAGGTGCCCAGCAAGCCTGAGATTCTGAGCATGGTCGAGTCGGCCAAGAAGCTGCTCGCCGAGTCGACCGAGGGCCTGCGATCTGGCGGTGCCGAGATTCTGGGCACCATCATGAAGATCATTGGCGAGCGAGGCATGAACGCCCATCTCGACGGCCTTGATGAGATTCGAAAAACCAAGATCCATGAATTCTTCGAAACGGCCGAGGTCAAGGCCAAGGAGCGCCCGAAGCCCATAATAGCCCCGAAGCCGGCCGCGGCTCCACCAAAGAAGATAATGGGCGGAGCCAAGAAAGCTCCCGTGAAGAAGGCGCCAGCAGCGGCTCCTCCTCCTCCCAAAGAGGAACCTCTGGCTCCCCAGGCAACATCCAGGCCTGCTGCTGGCAAGATTGGGATGCCCAAGGCTTCGGGTCTCGGTGGTCTGAAGGCACCCGGCAAACGGCTGGCAGGGCCGTCGGGAGCAGCATCTCCACGCCGACCTGGATCGGCTGCGCCCCCCCCTTCTTTTGACGATGAGCCCGAGTTCGCCCCCACGCCGGTCCAGCAGCCCAAGTTGGGCATTGGTCGAGGTGGACTGGCAGGTCGCTCTCTGGCCAAGCCAGGGACTCCCGCCCCAATGGCGGCTCCGCCTTCCCCTGCGCCGTCGTCGGGTCTGACGGTCCTGGAGCGTGCCGAGCTAGAAGAGCTCCGCGAAGCCAACGAGAGGCTAACGCGCTTGGTAGAGGAGTCAAGGCACGAGCGCAGCAAGCTTCTGTCGGAGATCCAGGAGCTCAAGAACCAGAACGCAGGGCTGATCGAGGACCACACGCGCGACGTGCTCAGCATCAAGGCAAAGGAGACGCAGCTCGTGCGAGCGCGGAGCGATGCTGAGGCGGCCGAGGGAACCAACGAGCGCCTACGCCGGGAGCTGGAGCGTCTTAAGCGGGCGCTGGGCAAGGCCGAGTCGCAGATGCAGGCCCAGAATCACCACATGGCGGAACTGCGGTCCAACATGGGCAGTCCGGTCGGCAGCGTCTCGTCGCCCACACACGACGAAGCCGGTATCTACCGCGACAGTGGCAGTGGCAGTTACTCCAACGGCAACGGCAATGTAAGTTCCTGATTGCTGCCCCCGTCACATGCGTCTTGTCTACATTTACTTACCGAGGGAACTGTCGAACAGGGCCGCAACCGTATCAGTTATTCTAGCACACTGAGCGAGGAAAAGGAGAATGGCGGCGCCGGCGACATGGCTCCGCCACCGTCCTATGGCGCCGCCGGTGCTCGCAACCACAAACTGAGCCCCGACCTGAGGTATGGCAACGGTGGAGCGTCAAGCCCGGCTCGCGGCTTCCGCAGAGAGCCGGGAGCGTCCGCTGGAGTCCATGACGACGGCATTCCCACACGTCCGGCCTACTCCAGCGGCGCCAGCAGTTACTCAACAGGCGGCGGCGGATCCGGCGCTCCACCGGCCAACGGGGTCGAGAGCTGGAAGCGGGCGGCCGAGGTGACGAGCCAGCTCAAGGCCCGAATTGAACAGATGAAGGTTGGTGATTCGCCTCCTCCCTGATCTAATGCTCGCATACTGACCTCTTCCTTTTTTCCACATCCATCCAGGCAAAGCAAGGCTTCTCGAGGCCATAAGTCGACACGGTTTACCGTGTATAAACGCTACATCATGGCGCTGGGGACTGGGGATCTATGGATACGGAAAAGGGATTGTAAGGAAACGCGAGAGCAAACTGCGGCTTCGGGCTCTTTTTGCATTCTTTCTCTTCTATTTCTTTCTCATTTCTTCCTAACACATTTAGTTTTACCAACCCTCCCTCCGTTTGGGTGATATCCTCTTTGGCCCCTGTGTCCTTTTGACCTTGTTCTCTTCCACTTGTTCGAGATATCCTACTTCTTTCAATGTCTCCCCTGGGACATTTCTCGTACCTCATGGTCCCTCCACCCGCCAAATCATCCGTCTGCATTTGATAAGCGCTTCCCTGATACATACCCTATTTTTTTGTTCGCCGCGTTATTGCGCAAGCAATGTCGGTATACCGTACCTAGTCCTTGACCTAGATATTCCTAATGTTTCTTTATACCTGTTTCATGTGGCGTGGTCCTTCTTGCGTCTACCTCTAAGGAACATTGTGTCGGCAGCCGAACTATTTTTAAGTATCGTTTATGGATGGGTTGTTGCCAATGATATTACGTTCGGCTGCCAGCGTATCCCTTCAATAATAACAAATCACACCACCCATCCGTGCCGCGGTGGCTTATTTTCTTGAAGATGCCTATTGCGATTTTAGATATCCTGTCAGAGTACTGCAATTCATCCATGACTGTTGGCTGGACAGATACACGGCGTCCGACCTAGATTCATCGGCCTTGGGTAGCGGCCTGTCCACAGCTTAGGGTTGACCAGGAAAGATCGCTGGCGCTGCGCAACCACGAGCTTGCTCACGATGGTATACATGTATACATACACCCGCACCATGACACGAACCGGATGGTGCCACTAGGATGTAGCACAATGAGGGCAAGTCACCGGGTAAACCTGGGGTTCTCCGTTTTCGTTTTGCGTCTCCTCCCAGCCAACCCCGTCGGTGTGCTACCTGTCTTAAAGTTCGAGGTGGCGTCGACTAAGAAGCCCGATACTGGCCTCACAGCCCCACCATCTCGCCCAATTAAGCCGGCCAGCCGCGAGGACGAAGCAAGAAGAATTCTCAACGCCGCCAGCTAACCCACCACGTTGCTGTTCGAAATCCGAAACAACCAAAAGAACCAGAGCTCATCATGATGGCGGCACGAGACGGCATCCTGCAGATGCTGGAAGGCGCCAGCATGGCCCGCACGGCCGCATGGACCAGCGCGCTGCTGCTCGCGGCGTTCGCGGCCTACTCCCTGTACCGCGCCTTTGCGGTGCGGTCGCGGTTCCAG
>GL876970.1:353126-380889 GCA_000193285.1 Magnaporthiopsis poae ATCC 64411 | reverse complement strand
GACTCGAGTGACAGGCCTGGCTGGCGTCACAGGCGATGTGGCAGTACACCATCCAGGCGCCCGGGTTGTCGAGCTGGAACGCGATGGCGAGGTGGCCGCCCTGCGGGCAGCATGGCTGTGTCGCGGCGCGTCGGGTTCTTGGTCTTGAAGCCCCGGGTCGTGCCGTCCCACTTGCTGCTGCTCTGCGATAGGAGCCAGAAGTCGTGGCCGTGCAGGTGGATGGGATGGGCGAGGCTGTGGATTGAAAGTGGTCAGTAACTTGTGCATCGGGGCAGGAGGTGGGGGGATGGGCAGAACTTACGGGATGTCGTTGCTCTGAATCACCAGCGTGAACCATTGCTTGCTGGGGCCGTTTTTGACGGGCTGTACAACTCACATGTTAGTATTAGAAATCACGGGATACTAGTGGGAAGGGTTTTGCGCAACTAACCTCTGCCCTGTGCACGTTGTACCTGGACGGGAAGATGACCTGTTTGGCAAAGATCCTCTCGAGCGTGGGGTCGTGCCAGTCCAGGACGAGACTGCTGTTGTTCAGCGTCCACTGGAACCAGTTCTGGCCCTCGGAGGCGGTGCCGTTGGGCCGGGTGCCCAGATCGGTCCTCAAGGGCTCCGAGGTGTGCGTGACGTCCAGCGCGAGGTGGGGCACCAGCTTCTCAGGGGACTCGTCCGCGCACGTCTCGTCGACGACAACGTCTGAAGTCGTTTTGGGATCGGCTTTGCTCTTGCTGTCGTAGCGGATGATGCCCGTCACGCGCTTCCTCAGTTCGCCCTGATCGTTGGGCACGCAGCTCATGCCGCTGCGGAGCCAGTAGTCTCCCGGCTTGGCGTTGGCCTCGACGATGACGTCGAAGCGCTGGCCAATGCTGATCTTCACGCTCTTGGTCTTGTACGGCTTGATAGGGACAAGATCGTTGGCAACCACGGTGAGTTCGTGCCCGTCGATGGAGAATTGGAAGTGGGCATCGGCCGAGTTGTTGATGAGACGGATGAGATGCTTCTTGCCCTTTTTGAAGTTGGCCGAGAACTTCTTGCCACCTCCTACGCACTTGGAGTCGGTGGTGTTCTTGCAATCGAAGGTGTTGGTGCCGTTAATGAGACCGTTTGCGGGCAGCGGACCGGGTCCCTTGCTAGCCACCTTTTCCCAGCCGTTCCAGACCGTGTCGTGGTCCCAGTCTTGAAGGAAGAGGGTACCCAGGTCCTCGTCGTAGTTGGCAGTAGTAGGGCCGTAGAAGATCATGGGCCCAACCAGACCCTCGGCATACTGCAGCGAGAAGTGGCTGTGGTACCAGGTCGTGCCGTACTGGGTGACTCTGAATTTATACGTGAGGCTCTTTCCGGGGGCAATGGGACACTGAGTGACACCGGGCACTCCGTCGTACTCGACCGAGCCCCTCTGGTGAAGACCGTGCCAGTGGATGGAGGTGCCGTTGGTTTTCATGTTGTTGGTGACGTGGATGACGAGGTTGTCGCCCCAGTTGGCCCAGATCAGAGGCCCCGGGAAGGACCCGTTGAAGGTCTGACAGTACCGCTTATACCCGTCGTTGTTGCAGATCCCCTCCTCCACTGAGAGCCAGTATTCGCGCGTCACCCCGGTATCCGGAGCGGTCTCGTAGTAGTTTGTGTCGATCGAGTGCTTGCCCCAGCAGTTCCTAGAGTTCGGCCCATTCTTGCAGCCCGACTGTGGTGGTTTGTGTGGATGGGTTGGTTTGGGTGGATGGGTTGGTTTGGATGGACGGCTTGGTTTGGATGGTTTGTGAGGACTGGGTGGATTAGGTGGCTTGGGATGATATTGAAGGGATGACGTCGATACCGAATCGTTCGCGGGAGTGGCCAGAGCTGCAGAGCCGCAGACAAGGGCGAAAAGAGAAACAGCTAGGAACTTCATCTTGAAGATGCAACGAGTGAAGAAGTGATAGTGATAGTGATAGTGATGATGATGATGACGATGGTGATGATTATGGTGGTGGTGATGGTGATATCGGAAGCAAATCAAGAGGAAACAGGCGGACAGAGATCATCTTTATAGAAATGGAAGACGATATGGCTGCCTGGGTCGTGATGCAGCGCGGGACCAACCCTGAGGCGGTCACCAAAAGGGCCTGGTGGCTCATGGCTGACACTTGTTGATAGCCAGCCTGATTGCATCCTGATGGAGTCCTCCCCCGACCAGGAAAAACGGCGTCAGCGGAGCTTCCTGCTCCCACACCCACGCCCACCCCAGCGTGACGCAGATTCCAAGGGTGCCCCAGAATCGTGGCAGTCAAACAATCTCCCCACCATCCAAGGGCCCAGCGTAGAATCTGCCTGGGGCTGAGTGGCCTGGTGCTCACCTTCCGGGCAGCCCGAGAACGAGCTCGTTTCAAGGGGAGAAAGCATGTTGCCAGGTGAGATTGGTGTTGTAAAGTCTCAGCGGCTCTGAGCTGAGACCCATTGCATGATGATGACAGCGGAGCACCTGCAAGGGCGAGGGCGAATGGCTCGATAGCAGTTGATGATGTGAGGCCCGCTTGTCGACAAGCGACCCAAGGAAAAGTTCGTTGGAAGTCAAGAGCTGTTGGGCACTGGCCCGGCAGCAGAGACCCGCAAATCCCCAGCACGAAGTAGGATCTGGCGGCAGTTACTGTGGCGCAGATGCCCGGAGGAGTGTGAGTGTGATCGCTTGGCATCAGAAGATGGCGCACGTGAGTGAAAGCCTCGTAGGGATGAAAGACAGCAGATTGGACGATCCGGCGCAAGGCTTGGAAAAGCAAGACCAGCCGCCTTGTGGAATCCACGGTAGGGTCTCACGAACCATACGGGTATGCAGGACCACGCCGATGACAGCGGACGATCCAGATTCGTTGGGAACACGAACCAAAGGTCCGGGAACTAAGTCGCAAAAGATGGTCGCATGGACACGGGATCGATAACAGGGGACCGTATTTTTGGAGCACCCCTGCAGCCGGCTTAAGGCTGAGGTCGGTGAGCTGTCACGAGCAGCGCGATGGGCACATTTGCGTGACTGACAAGGGCCAACCTCGTTGGCGTAGGTGGGGAGGGTTCGTAGGCTGTGAACGGCTGGTCCAAGGGCCGAGCATCGATCAGACGAACAATCCTAAGCGCAACTTGTATCCGGAATGGAGCAAGAAAACGCGAAGTAACAGGCGCCAGCGAGAGTTGAGAATTACCTCTGAGAAGGAAGTGAGGTCGAGTGCCTGCAGGACGATTGCTGGCTCCCTCCGGCTTGCCCCGCAGGTGAGACCCCTGGGGATGGGATCGACAGGGCCGGCAGTTGGCCAATGTAACGACGCACACCCTCCCACACCAGCCAAAGGAGCAACAAGCAACATGGCTGTGCTGCAGACTTGCTCACGCAAAGTTGGACCATGCCTTAGTAGGCAGTCAAACCGTGCCGCCTCGGGAGAGATTAAGAATGCCGTTAAGCTCAGGGGGCGCTGGCACGACAAAAGGCCAAAGTGGTGGCCAGGATGGTGGAGTCAGACGTCAGATGGGTCTGTCCGGCTCCGAGCTGGCAGCCAAGTCGAACCCTTTGGACACTGTCGTCAGTGGCCGGGATCCGCACCCAGCCCTGGAGCCCATCTGCATGTCAGATGTCAGACGGCGCTCGCTGGGCTGGAAAGAGTCGCGCCTGAAATCGAAACAATGACAAGGCTGTTTCAAGAAGATAACGGAGGCGGGTCAAGGGATCAGCTGCAATCACCTGCTGTTTTTGAGGATGCGAGAGATGATTTTCACCGGAATCCCGGAATCTAAGATTCCCTGCATGGACGCGACAGAACGATATCTCCAGCCTAGAGCACGTGAAATCAAAGTCACGTGTAGATATGATCCATGCGCTTGTCCTTGCCGGGTGACTCAGCAAGGCGACTAGATCTGAATGGTCTCAGAACTGGTACCTGCCTACCTACCTACAGTCGTCAAGCAATTGAAAGAAAAATGCAAGGAGATTCTAAACGATTGCGCGGCGGGCGAAAGATGCTCAGAATGCAAAATGGTTTCCTGGGTGGGCTACCTGTACTCTTCTCCGGTTAATTCGTTTCCTCCCAATTTTTAGACGTCCGTATTGATGAATCGGTGCGGTCCTTTCCTGCGCCTGCCGTGCATGAACTGCATTTGGAAAAGCCTCAGCTACGTGCCTCCGCGGGCCCCACTTTTTGTCGCGTCATCTGTTGATTTTGGCAACTGCAGCACAAGCTGAGTGTCGAGCCTCAACCAACGCACACCAAAATAGCTGCCACAGCCCGATCCGCTGTCAGGCACGGCCACAACCCCGACCGATCCCGGCCGACCCCAATGATGGATCGCATGAGCGGAATTTCGTTTGACCCCTCGAAGCTGAACAAAGCCGCCGCCGCCCAGTACTCGTCGTCAGACTCGGACGAAGACGACGAGGACGACTTCCAAATCCCATCCACGAACCCCGGCGCCGACGACTTCGTCCATCACAACCCACGGAAGCGGCGGAGGACGGGCCGCGACGCCAAGGAGAGCGCCGCGCTGGGCATATTCGGCTCCGAGAGCGAGGACGATGGCCCCGGCAGTCGCTGGAAACATAAAAACCTCCGCAACAGGGGCGTCGCTTTTGTTTCGTCCGGCAGCAACAGGAAGGACGAGGAGAATGGCGAAGACGGCGAGGATGACGAGGGCGACGACTCAAACCAGTACGCAGGCTTAGGCAGCATGCGACCGACCGTGGACGATGAAGATGAAGATGCCGACGACCAGGATGACGATGCGCCTGCGGCCGGCCTCGGCCTGGGCTTCGCCACCCAGCGAGTGGCGCAGGACTTTGGCTGGTCTGCAGGAAACAAACCGACGCAGACATTTGGCAAGCCGTCCGCCCAGAGGAAAGGCTCCAGTGCAAATAATCCTCTGGGCCGCGGCTTCGTCCCAACATCATCGTTCATGCCAGAACTCAAGGTCCAAGATGACGAGGAACCCCCCGCCGTCATCTCCCGGCCCAGCGCCTTCTCGGCACCCAAGGGAAAGAAAGGTGCAAAGGGCGCAGCAGGCGGCGGCATAAACCCTGGCTCTTTCGGGGCCCGGATGATGGCCAAGATGGGGTACAAGGAGGGGTCTGGTCTGGGCAAGGAGGGTCAAGGTCGCAACATCATCATCGAGGCGAACCTTCGACCGCAGCGGGCTGGTCTGGGTGTGGTGAAAGAAAAGACAGAGTCGGAGCGCCAGGAGGAGAAGCGCCAGGCGAGGCTGCGAGGGGAGGTTGTAGTTGACTCTGATGAGGAAGAGAAGAAGCGCAAGGCAGCCCGCAAGAAGAAGATGCTCGGCGGCGGAACGGGAAGCACTCCCGCAAGCGGCGCCAGCACACCCAGGCGTCAAAAGCCCAAATACATGACCATGGACGAGGTCAAGAAGGCCGCACCAGGCCTCAACATTCCCGATGCCTTCACCCCGATCCTGGATTTAACGGGCCCAGGCAGGAAACTGCTCACAACCTCGTCCGGCCTCATGACCCCGACAGGGGCCACATCTAACGGCGCCGAAACGGCTGAACAGGCGGACTCGAGAAAGCTTGCCAAGCGCGCGCAAAACCAATTCCTAGCCATCGTGGAAGAGTGGCAGAGCCTGCAGGAGCGCAAAGCGTACGCAGAGCTACAGCTAGAGCAGGAGAGGCAAGAGCTAGAGGAGCTCGAGCGTGACATGGCGGGATACAAGTCTATCGCCGACCAACTCAGCCTCATCTCGCTGTCGAGCGAAAATCAAACCGACGCCACGTATCGGTGGAACCATGTTATCGGCATCCTCAAGGCGACCACCGCCGCAATCCCCGAGTCCTCCCGCGACCCACTGGCAGACCAACTGGCATCAACGGCCGTTGCAGCTCTCCACCCCGTTTTCCGAGAAGTCATGCAAACATGGAATCCTCTGGAGGACACGGGCGCCCATTTTGCCTCGGATATAGAATCCATCAGAGACCTTCTCGGCATCCAGAATCTACACGACGACTCTGCACTCTCTCGAGAGTCGCACCACCGCCGACGGCCAGCGGCGACGCCCTACGAGGCCATGATGTACAAGCTGTGGCTGCCACACGTGGCACGCGCAGTGCGCGAGTGGAACGTCCGCGAATCTGACCATATGCTCGCCCTCTTCGACACGTGGGCCCCCCTCCTGCCGTCCTTCGTGCGCAGTCAGCTCCTGGAGCAGGACATCATCCGCAGGCTGGACGAGGCCGTCGCCAAATGGGAACCCAAACGACGCAAGCACCACCAGACCCTGCCTCACATCTGGCTTTTCCCCTGGCTGCAGCACTTGCCCGCGCGTCACTTGGACCCCAGGGCCTCCACGGGCCTCGTCGCCGACGTCAAGCGCAAGTTCCGGCAGCTCATCGACGTTTGGGAGTTCGATCGCGGTGTCGTACCCGGCCTGGTCAAATGGAAGGACGTGTTGCGCCCGTCACGCAGAGACGACCAGTGGCGACCGCTAGTCATGAGCCACGTGCTGCCGAGCATGGCGCGGTACCTGCGCAAGAAGCTGGGCGTCGATTCGTTATCAACCGACGACTCCATATTGACGGGAATCTTCGACTGGCTCGGTGTCGTGTCTCCCACCTCTCTTGCCGAGGTCCTTGTGGCTGAATTCTTTCCCGAGTGGCACGAGTGGCTCTACCGCATGTGCACAGCTGAGGTGTTCGAAATCGACGAAACACTCATGTGGCTGGAGCTGTGGCGTGACGCCCTACCCACGGACCTAAGAGACACCGCGTCCATCGCGGCCGAACTTCGAAAGGGCGAGCTCGCGCTGGAGCTCGCTAGTGGCCTCGTCGACCGAACCACACTTGCGCCGCCAAAACACGGTCCGGCCCTGGCCGTTCCGACAAGGAAACACGTGCCTTCCTCGCAGTCCCAGACGCCAGTTCGCAAAGAGGCACCACCACCGTCCGCCACGGCCGCATCTGCAGAACCACAGGCAGCCACCATCAAACAAGTGGTGGAGGACAACTGGTGCCAGGCGCACGACCTACAATTCATACCCGAGTTTACAAAAGTCCACTCCAAGGGGCCCCTCTACAGGATCACGTCGCGGGGCGACGGCAAGGGCGGGGTACTGGTATACTTTGAGGACAACACGCTCCGATACGACGCAAAGGGAGGGCGCACCATAATCATCAGCAGCGAGGAGGACTTTTGGGCCGAGCTGGTCCAGTCCGGCCTCGTGGGCTAATTCGGCCCGGCAGAAAGTTCCAGCTGTGTTTGTGGAACAGACCGTCGGACTTTGTTCGGCAAATCAGAGCGGCAGCTGAGACGAGAGGCATGGGTGTTGGTCCGCGTCTCCTTGCGGGGGTTAAATTCGGACACGCTTTATCATTTATCATTATTACCGTATCCAATGCCCGCGCCGGCCTTCTTAATCTATCCCTGTATCAAGATTTCCATTTTCGTCGACTTGCATACTCACTCCAATTTTTACATGACTAGCATTAACTCGTGAACCATGGTAGAAATATATGATCACGACTGCAAGCAATGGAACATATGCCGCCTTGGATTCACCAGAAGTAAAAAAAAAAAAAAAAACCCGATCCCTTAGCTGCGCCGGTGGCCCCCCGACTGCATCTCGCCCCTAGCCGAGACCTGCATGGGGCTAGTGGGAACGGACCCAGGCATTTTGCCCACCATGCATGCAACCGCCCCCTCGGTAACTTGCCTACACGCGAGACAGAGCGAGCAGCTCGGCCCCTTTCCCCATGACTGGAACTCAGTGAGGTCAGTAGTTACTCCCCAACAAGAATCCCTTTTACTCTCCCTGTTTTTTTTTTTTTTTTCCCTCGCTGCCGGTCCTTTCCCCCACCCCACTGCTGACTGCTTCTGGCCTGCAGACGGCGGCCAGCCACATGGAATCGGATCCCCGTCTACGGGAACTTTGTCCCGAAGTGAGTCGGCCGGGTGGCACGGCAGCTGACCCATGTTTTACGCCTAACCAGATTGCACAGTAACGGCCGCTTGAACGGGCCCTGCCCAGCCCAGTGTCTAGCTTAGCCCAGGATTACATAAATCCTCCTCTTTTTAACCTTCTCGGAGCGAGCATGTCATGTCAGCAAGCAGACACGCCACTAGAGCCACTCACCGCTGCCTCTGACCCGCCCGACTCACACCGAGAACCACCAAGGCATCATGGGTCACTCCGTTTTTTTTTGTCTCCCCTTTCTCCTCTTCTGACGGCATCTCTACGCTATATGCGGACCCACGGACGGGTTTGAGTGACCAAAGGGGTGGCCAGCCAGTTCAGTCCGCAGCATAGTCCATGCTAATTATGCCGCTCATTTCCCCCTCGTGTTACCACAAACCAATGCGTTGTCACCATCGGCCAAGAAGAAGGCAACCTACCCCACAATGATATTGATGGGGTTAATATCGATTTCAGCTGCCTACAGGACGCAGAGCCTTCCCATTTCGTCTACCACAACTTCTCGTTTTGATGTTCCCCGGCCGCCGTTCTTGTACCTGGGACTGCTGTCTTCGGCCCTTTCGGCGAGTGGGGGGGTGTGTGGGCTAGTTGGCGGAGACGCCACGCCATATGTGGACGACCCGAGGGTGGGATCCATCACGTAGACCCAAGATCCAGCTCTGCGACCGGCGCGGGCTCCCACGCTTCGTTTAATCTCAGACACGCAGGACGAGACCATGGTCGTAGCGGCTAGCTCTACAGAGACGAGGTGAGGATTTACACAGCGTGGCCGTCTTGGGGGCGAACACGAGCCCAACAGATCTTGGCTCGGAAACACAACATCGAGCCAGCCAGCCGCCTGGTCCATTGCCACCCAACGCGGCGTGCGTGCCGCAGCCCTGCGGGCAGCCAGCGGGCGTCGGAGTAAGCACATACCACGCAGCTTGGGGGATCAACCTTTTGACGGTCGCACGAGGGATTTGAGCCCCAATGCTGGCCAAAAAAACGGCCAACGAGCACTCCTGCGCCCCCTACCACGCGGCAGGGAGGGCTTTTTTCTTTTCCCTCGCGCACCTGTCGTGCATAACGCGGTGCGACGCACACCGCAGCCTGGGAGGGGTTGGGATGATAATGGAGACATTGCGCTTGCCTCTTTGGACGAATTTTGCCCTCTCCAGCGGCAGAAGAAAAATACTGGAAGGGAAAGGTGCCCATGACGTGCTTTTTTTTTTTTTTTGCATGGAAACACCCTGGAACATGGCTGCCGCCTTGGCGGTCAAACCAGATGGAAAGGCCACTGGAAATCCGGGCAAATTAGCCCCCTCAAAAATCGACCGCCCGTTCGGGTCCGTTTCGGCCCCAAAAAAATACGGGCCCCAAACGGATCCAGTTCCTTGGTCGCCGTCCCCGCAGCATCGATCCAGCCATGGAGGTGATAGGTATATAGGGGCTCCCCGTAAATGGGCAGGTCCCTCCTAGGGCGCAAATAGTGTAAAAGAACGATGATCTGCTGCGTCTCTGTCGCGACTGCGACTTTACAAAAGAGCCAAGCTTCCAAAGGGCGTATCAACACCGTTTAGATCTCGCAGGATCCATCAACAACATCCCAAGGGCCTTTTCCACACGATTGCCGATCCGAAGCTTTTCCCCTTTCGGCCACTCCAACACCCGAATACTACTATACCGCAGCGTCATAACCACAAAAGAGAAGAAGGGGCCCAGAAAGCAAGGGAGACCGGTGAAGGAAAAGGAAAGAAAGGGGCGGAGCGAAACCGGCGAAAATAGGGGACCGTAAAGGCGCCATGCACCTCCGGTCAATCCTAAACCCGGACGGTAGCGCCCCAGATAACAGCAGCAGCGGCGGCGGCACCGGCGGAGGAGACGACGGCAGGGATCGACACCCAGACTTCCCGATGCTGCCGGCCGACACGCGCACGGACCGGGACGGGAACCCCGTCTACCACGCGGCCATGCGGCTTCCCCGGCCGACGGACCGGCGCGCCATCTGCGAGTTCCTCGGCTTGGCTGACGACATGGGCTCCAGCGTCGTGGCCCACGCCGCTGCAGGGGGTGACACTCCGGCGTCGGCGGATGGACTTGTCCGGGTGCTTGTTGAGTCTTATGTCGCCAGGGGACGGCCTGGAGGGCCTGCGCTGCCGGCAAGTCATGGTATTACACACGCTCCTTTCCGCTTTTGTTGCTCCGATTTCTCCTTGCATTGTTCCCTCGACCCGCGTATCACGACCACGAATTCCATAAACCCCATCACTTCACCACCCCAACCTTCCTACCCATATTTGGCTCTAGCAAACCCAAAGCTTACCGTGTTCTCAGGACCCCAAGACGACCCAGAAACACACCAGGGCCTGCTCCCCCGTTTCGCGGCCGGCATCGGTGGTCGCGTCGAGATGGCCCCCAGCTGGGCCAGCCACTTGGCCGACGCTCCCTCCTCCTCCTCCGCGGCCATGCCCGAGGCCCAGAGCCACCACCACCAATACTTCAGCAGCAAGTTCCGGACGTCGGCGCGCGAGGACGCTGACGCCGTCGTGCGCAGGAATGCGGACGTGCTCAGGCGGCTGTGGGAGCAGCAGCGGCGGGAGGCTGGGCAAAGCTAGCTGGGAGGAAGGTGATGTTCGTTTACGGGAAAAAAAAGAGTTCGGAGGTTTCGGCAGCGGTGGCGTTTCGGCAAGTCAGTCCATCCCGCCTCGGTTGGCCGATGGGCTGATGGGATGAATCGTTGCATTTGGACGCGTGTCTTTTGACGACCATGACGACATGACGGCTGACGACTGTATCAAGGGAGTTGGGATGGATGAACATAGCGCGGAGTTTGTTTGTACTGTATTTCTTTCGCATCATCTCCTGTCCAAAGAAGATTTCGCCGAACACTTGCGATTCCACACAGGTTTAAAGATAAATTAGTATATGCAAACCTGCGATGCGCTTGATACTACCACGTCAGTTTGATGGGGTCCCACGGCATGAAACACCACTCTTGATCACAGCAACATGTTGGTCAAACGCTGGAAGGGCAGGAAAACTAAGTGGCATTCGCAAGGAAGAGCGGCTGCACAAAGAATACCGTAGAAACTAGCATGCGTCTACTAGCAATACGACAGAGGTATCTCAGAACTTCAAGGTATTCAATCCAAAAATACACAACCGGGAAGATGACGGGCCGTACCCCGTTGGTCGCCCCCCCTTGCGTCCATACACACGCCCAGACCTTGCACCCGCAGTCGTATCAGACAAAGACGGTGTGCCAAATGCGCTTCCAGGTGGGCATGGCCGCGACCTCGGCACGGTAGGCGTGGATCTCGTCCCAGGGAAGCTCGCGGCGGCCCGTGTCGACGTCGATCTGGTCCAGCTTGAGCCAGCCCTGCCTCTTCCAGAGGTACCCGACGATCCAGAAGAAGATGACGATGAAGAAGGCGAGGAAGGCCTGGAAGAACTCCTCGGCGTTGGAGATCTTGGGCTCCTGGCCGGCCTTGGGCGGAGGCGCGATGGCGGCGAAGAGCTGGGCCAGGAGCACGAGGACGCACATCAAGAAGCCGATCCAGGAGCCCCAGACGCCGCCAATGGCCTTGAACGGAATCTCGTCCACGGTGTGGCCGTGGTAAGCCCACGCGCTGCGGAACCGGATGTGCGAGAGGCAGATGGAGCCCCAGGTGAAGAGCGCGGCCAGGGACGAGAGCGAAAGCAGCCAGTTGAAGACGACCTCGCCCTGGGCGTTCATGTTGACGAAACCGAGGAGGCCGAAGGCGATGAGGATGCCCACGCTGAACAGGGGCCGGCCGGAGCGGTCGATGTAGCTGAAGATCTTGGGCGCGTAACCCTGCTGGGACAGCGCCGTCAGGGTGCGCGAGCCGCCGTACACGGCCGAAACACCGATGGAAAGGACGGAGACTAGAATCGTGATGTTCATAAAGTGGTCGAAGCCATTGAGGCCAGCGTACTTTCCGACGAGCACGAAGGGAGAGGCGTGGACGTCGTGGGAGTTGGAACCGATCAGGCGCGGGTCGTTGGCGCTGATCAGGAGGCCGACGAAGAAGAGGCCGAGGATGTAGAACCTGTAGGCGACGTGGTATTAGCAAATGCACCGATCGTGATAGCCGCCTGAAAAACGGAGATACGTGGCAAACACTTACAGAGTGATACGCCAAAAGACCTGCTTGATGGCGCCGGGCATCTCCTTGACGGGGTTGCGCGCCTCAGCAGCGGCCAGGCCGACGAGCTCGGTTCCGCTGAAGGCGAAGGCGGCGGTGACGAACACGCTGCAGAAGCCGCGGAAGCCGTTCTTGAAAGGAGGGCTCTCGTGCCAGAGGCGGTCGCCCCAGTAGTTGCCGTAGCGGCCGTCCTTGGGGCCACCGCCGAGCACCAGCACGAAGGCGATGACGAGGAAGATAACGGTCGCGATCAGCTTGAAGGCCGAGGCCCAGAACTCCTCCTCGGCGTAGCCGAGCGTGCCGAAGACGTTGATGATCAGGATGGCGACCCAGAACACGGCGATCCAGACGCCGACGCTGATGTCGGCGTTCCAGTACGAAACCGTAATGCCACAGACTGTCAGCTCAAGCGGTAGGACTATGGCCCATTGAAAGACGTAGTTCCAGCCCATGGCGAAGCCCCAGGAAGGGTCGATGAACCGGTTCGAGTAGGTGTAGAAGCCGCCGGAGACAGGGTACATGATGGCCATCTCGCCGAGGGCGTAGACGACGTTGAACATCATGACACCGATAATCAAGAAGTTGACGAGGAGCGCTCCAGGGCCCTGAATAGCATGGCGGTCTTGTCAGTATGCGTCTCGCCGTACACGCGATTTAGGGCCTTTTTTTTTTGGACTTACACCACTGGCCAGAGCGCCACCGGAACCGACAAAGAAACCAGCACCAATCGAGCCACCTGTTTTTTGATGCGTGTCAGCAACGCGGCGCAAACACAGCATTCAGATCCAAGGCGGGCTACACTACTCACCAATGGCAATCATGTGCAGATGCCTGCCCTTCATGCTCTGCTCCAGCTCAACGATGCCAGTGCCATATTCCCTGCGCTGGAACGACTTCAGGTTGAGGCCGTTGCGCGTCCAGAAGTCCTCCTGGCGGTAGTCGACCGTGCCGGCCTCGGGCTTCGAAACAGCGTCCGGAGACGGTTGCTTCGTGGGCTCGACGCCAATCTCCTCTTTGGAGGACATTTTGGCGACGATTCTGTACTCAAATGCGCGCTGGCTCGTAAAATCCGGGGTATGGGTCGATTTGAGGCGCCAATGATGTCACAGCCACGTGTATGAATCGCGGCGGGCTTGGATGGGGAACAAGAATAAGAATTAGGTGTGGGAAATTCCCACCTTTAAGAACTGGAGAAAAAAAGGCGGGCAGAACTGCGCCAAGCCGAACGTTGCTCGCGGGGAAGGGGCGAGAACTGGGAGGAGCAAAGTCCTCTTGGGCTGGGGAAAGGAGAGAATGCAGGCGCAAGAGGGAGAGAGCGGGCCAGCAAGCGTGCGGAGGAGAAGTCGGGGTCCTTGTTTCTTTTATGTAAAAAATGCGGAGGGATTCACTGGGGGAGACAAGGTTGTCGTTGCCATGGCCCTCCCCCCGCAGTCAGATTACCATCCCGTCTCTGACTGGATGGACGACGGGACGTGCGAACTGATTGCCCATTGACCTTGGATGGGGCCCAAAGATTGGCAAGCGGACAGGGTGCAGGGGGGCGGGACAGGGAAGATGGGAGGAAGAGAATGCGAGGAGGAGGCGAGAGGAAGCAAACAGACATCCTCGGCCCGTTACGCAGAAAGGAAGGTGTCTGGTGTGTGTGGGAACGCCAGCCTGTCTCGGAGGTTGCACCCAGACGAAGCAAATCAGCTGGAGGAATTTCCCTTCTAGAACACCGACCCGCTCACACATGCAGGCGGCCGGACCGGATCGGCGCGCGGCCAGTCGGGAAGCGTCAGCGATGTAGGAGGAGAGAAGATGCAGGGTGTACCTGTTTTGCATGTCGTTTTGGGCCATGGAAGCCAGCGTTCTCGTCCAGCCAATACCAGGTCCTATCTGGCCCGCCTCCTCGGGAATCAGAGGCGGACGGCCACAGCTTTCGTCCCATCTGGCTCTTCAGCCCGACTCGCAATGACCGTCGACGGGCAGACGCTGAGAGGGGTCCAAACGGCCGAATACGAATCCATGTCCCATCCCCCTGGAAGCATGGCATGTGTCAAGGATGGAGCGCAATTGTTGATGACACGCGCTTGTCCACTTTTCATCACCGAGCCTCGATAAGCAAAAGAAGCATGCAATGTCTGAGCCCGTCAAATGGAGGAGAAAAGATGCAGTTGGACCGCGGCGTCTCCACAGGAAGCTAACTCAAAAAGTCAAGTCTCCCCACACTTTCGATAGCGAAACCACCACCCTGGTCGGTTTTTGGTTAGGTCGCTCTTTCGATTTTTGGCACCTTGGCACCGGGCGCGCCTGCCCTGCCTCGGGCAAATCGCCGCGGCGGCTCTGGCGTGAAGGATGGAAGCAAGTCCAAGTGCCGAGAGTTTGGCCGATCGCGTATGCCCGACGCCCATCGCGCTTTCCCGTTCTTGGCCCAACCTTGGAAATCTCTTGTGTTGCATGGATTCTTTTAAGCCCCTTTTTCGACGACATTTACCACCAGCCCGGGCCGTCAACAAAATATCAAGATTGAGCGGCAGCAAAAAAAAAAAGAAAAGGATGGCGACACAAACAACCCACTTTCCAAGCAATCATGCAACCCCAATCAGAAAAGGGGAAATTAAACTCGGGCTCTCTGGCTGCCCCCGCGAGTCAGCGGCCAACAATACCACCCTGGCCAGTCAGCGCCGCCCCGTATGCGACCTGGCTGGGCTGAGGGGAAGGGGGCCGCTTCTGCCCTGAGCGGCGCCCCGGTGCCCGCCCCGCCGGCTGCATGGTCCTCGATAACTGGCAGACATTAAACATTGACAAACGATATCTCCAGCCTGTCGGGTCTGGATGTCTGTGTGAGGCGACAAAGGTAGGTGGCCACCCTGCTTTTTCGGTCTCGGCAGGCCCATCCGAGGCCATGGCTAGCCGCGCCTTTGAAACCTCGAGCGGTGGATGATGACAGTTGTCAAAACCAATGGAACGCTAGATAGAGCAAAACGCGAAAAAGAAAAAGGTGCATCAGCCGGTCGACCAACTCTCTCCACCGGGTCAGCCGGGGTGAGCGGCGAGATCTCGGCCGCCCGGACACGCCGGGCCAATGCCAGGGCTCAAATGGAATCCCTAGGGCCTGCCTTATCACCGACCGCCTGGCTTCGTGTAGCGCAAGCCAGCCCGGGTGGATCACCGAGGCGATTTGCATTTCCCTTAAAAACAGGTGATAATGGACTGGCCTTTTTTTTCTTTTTCTCTCCGTCGCTCTTTCTTTTGACACCAGCGCCAAACGTTGACGTCAACGGCGCCGACCCCTAGACTTGTGGCGAATGCGACAGCCAACAGCAGGACGTGCCCTTGACCGAGGCACCGGAGCGTTACTAGCGTGACGGGTTTTTGCGCCAATTCTTATCCTGCCAAGTCGAGCTAGAAGAAACATGCCATGCCGCCAACGCTGCCCTTCTTCCCCATTGGCTTTTCACCAAAATGATGACGCCACCCCGCATCGTGGCTGCCGGGCTTACACACCACCTTTTTTCGCGTTCTTTTCCCGCTCTCGCCCCGATGCTCCGAAGCCTCAATTCTCCGGCCTTGCCACCCTCCTCCTCCTTTCTGACGTGCGCTGTCGCGTGCTCTGGCGCGGCCTTTCCCCTCTCCTCTTTGCCTCCCGAGGCCCTCCCCGCAACCCCGATCATTCCAAGATCAGGCCAGCGGCTGCTCATGAAAGTGCAGGCACTAAATTGGCGCGAAACCAACAAGCCGGTCGTTCGATTCGCCACCCACACACATCATCCTCGGCCAGGCCAGCAGTCGCCTCGGCCACTTACCCCAACCTGCCAAGACGTCAGCCGTTGCACAAGACGTCCTCGTGCTCTCCCTCGGCGACCTCCGTAGTTAAACCCCCACATCACAGTGCCTAACAAATCCGGGTTGCACGCATTTGCCAACCCAAACTCGAACTTTTTTTTTTCCAACGCACCCGCTTCCCACGCTTACAATTGGCAACGCCGGCTAACAGCACCCGTTAATCGAACGATATAAGGATTCCGTACTATTAGGCTGCATTACCCGTATTGAATAACCGCAAACCGGCGTAAGCATGCGCGCGATCGGGTTTGTGTTGGAAACGCGACTTTTTTTTTCGGATTTGGTCGGCACTGGTGTGGGGCCCATCCTTGCCCGATTAGGCAGGCGAGGTGCCTATATACGGAAGCATGAAGGTTAATTACGGAGGTCGTCGCTCTGCCGCAACCTAATAAACCCCGGCACCGTCTCACTGCTTATTACTACGCTTCAATCCGCGGTAAGTTTGCACGGTTTCTCGGTGCTTGGGACATCTTTCACTGGATGAGCGACACGAATTTGGTAGAGGTTGATACAAGCCGAAAAAAAGGGGTCGCTAGCGAGCAGATCCATTAGGTAATGGCTCCACCATTGGAACCCCAGATTGAGTTGACAGGCCGAGCGTTTTTGTATCCATGGCCTTGGAGCTTTGTCTCCCTGTTCTTGGCGGCGGTCCCTCTCGGACTGACTCCCGCTTGGCTCTCCGCTTGACGAAGCGCTCGTGCCCCACGTGACGTGACGAGCCCTGGAGTCGGGCGGCGGGCGGCCACCGTCGAAGCGGAACAGCATCGGCCCCTCGACCGCGATGCTGTGCTCCTGCTCCGACTCCAGGCCCCTTGGCGCCGATGTTGCTAAACAGGAAATTTGCTGCCCATCCATAGATGGCACGAGGTGCTTGTTTCGGCGCCAGCTTATCCGGCCGTCCCGGGAGGTCAACTAACAAAAACAACATGGAAAGAGTCAGGTCTCGTGGTTTTGCGGTGTCAGAATGTAGAGCTCCCCCGGGGGGAGACACTCAATTGGTAAAATACTTTTCCCTGTCTCTCGCCACGTTCCGAGCGTGGCAGTACTTTTGTCGCTTTCGCCGGGTTGGACCCCTTGGGATTGCAGCGTGTGAGCCAGGCCTTTGTTTCTGCGGGGTTGACCGCAACGGCGTCAAGGAGAAGAACAGGGCCTCCATTTTTGTTTATTATCCTGGAAAGGTGTAAAACATTGTTTCGTGACTTCATACTCCACATTTAACCTGCCCCTTCCCCCTATTCCCATCGCCACGGGACGGCCGTGGCCTTCAGGGGAGAATGACTTGGCCTTCAGGGGAATGCCATGACTTGGCTATTTGCACCCAGTCCCGCTTTACGTCACGGATATATAAAGAAGTCAATTGTGCGCAAGATCACTTCACATTTGCTCCTCTTCACCACACACAATCGCTATATCTTAACACTGTCATTCACTTTCATAAGATATCACTTTCGTTCGTTGCAATAATTTGCTCCACCCACTAATCCTTCAAAATGGTCTCCGCCAAGTCTTTCGTCCTCCTCGCTGGACTTACTGCCCCCGCTGTCATGGCGGCACCGACCGAGGGCGCTGTCCCTGCCCCTGCCGTCGTCCCGGCGGCTCCCGAATCTGATCTCATTCACAACACTGGGCCTTTCCTTAACCCCAACCCGGGCGCTCAGGTCACGGGTTCAACAAGCACAATCAGGTTCACCAAGGGTCGCCTCTTCGCTGGCCAAAGCATCGTTACCGTTCTCGACAAGGGCGCAGGAAGCTGCTGTAAGTTCACGAGGGGAAGATCTACAAAATTGCAACATAACTTACAAAATCACTAACTTTTCCTGTCAAATTATAGACTCCCTCAAGGGCGGCGCTTGGGACGATTTCAACAAGAACACCCAGTCGTTCGAGGTTCTGGAGGGTGGACCTTGCACGCTTTTCACGTTCGTATCCCGCCTTTCCAGTCCCCCCTCACATGTTTTACACCATGGACCTTGGTCGAGTTGAACTACTCCAAGCTAACTCCAATCTAGTGGCCCTGCCTGTGACAAACTTTCGCTTGGTCCCATTCACAAGGCCCAGCGCATCCCTGACATGGGCAACTACTACTTCGCGAAGCAGGTCCAGTCGATGAAGTGCGACCTGTAAACAGTTACGCGGAATCGGGCTAGTTGATTGGTTGGAGTGCGGCGTACAAGAGGGCGGTGTTGGGAGGCAGCCACCAGCGCCAACATTGCCTGGCTGCACGGAGCCGGAAAAACATGCGGACAATCCTGCCGCAGCACCTACAGTTTAAGCTACCTACCTACCTCGCTGGGCAGGTAGATACCTAGCTTTTAGTGGTGTTGACAGTAGCAAATAATGTTAACCAGGTTGTCTCACGTTTTGGTGCACAGTTCTTGATTGGATTACATTTGATCTCAGCCGCTTGAGGCATTGACGCGGAGTATGTGACGAGTGATTTCAAGCGCGACGCCTCAAGCAACTCTTTCAAAACAAAATAACCGGCTCCGCGTGTCACTTGGCCCCTCCACTCCTTTGTAGCAAATCCAACTGTCGTTTAATAGCCACACTCCACCTAATGTAAAGTACGTACGGGAAACATCCCGATGAACATAACTGGAGGACGGTCCCAAACAGCGAATTTTTTTATACGGATTTTAAAAACTCCTTGCTTCTTAGGTTATAATCCGGGCAAGGTACTTCCTGGCCCTGGTTAAAAGCTTAATAAATATAGCTTTAAACCCATCATTTTAACAAGCCAACCTGCTTAAACGTTTGCACTCCGAGGATAAGGTTACCCCGGGAGTGTTTTCCGGGAGGAAGAACAAGCTTATTTTGTATGGGGAAAAACAGGTAGGGGTTGAAAAAACACATGGTCTGGGACCAGCCCTAGGCAGGCACATTGAACAATTTTCTGGATTTTTGGCTCTACTTTTGTGGCGACCCCACACAGCAAGTCCTTCCAGGGGCACGATCAGTTCTACATTGGCTTCAACAGCTTCGGCAACTAGAGACTGATATGCCTCTCGGTTCAGTTTCGACGTGGACATGTCATTTTTCGCGGTGGAAGGCTGGCACACTCTCCCCCGTCCCTTCTACGTATACCACATCGCCCTCCTGAAGGGCCGAAAATGGATCCCCGACGCCCAGGGCACCCCCCTGCCCGCCCCATCTCCTCGCCGTCACCCGCCTGTCCGGCGCCCTCGGCGCCCGCTGGGTGGCCTCCCACAGGTGTCGCAAACCCTGCTGTATCGACCCCGACCACATGGGCTAAGAGCCAGCCTGGTCAACAGCCTATGCTGGATTCGTGGAAGGAGCGGGGCGGTACTACCGGGGTCGTCAAGAAACAGGTCCTTCGAGGGATGCTGGCTGAGTTGGGTCGCGTCGAACATGGCGACACAGCCATGGTGACCGGGGCATTTGCTTTCTGTTGAAGCAGTGAAATCGTCCAGCACAGTCGAATCCCTCATCATTCGGGTATATGGACGAGACTATGCAAGTCCTTCTTTCAACACAAACTCCTGGAAGAGCCACGAGCCAGAAGAAGCAGAAAGCACGACACCAAAGAAACAACAAGGAACAGCCGGAAGCAGCCACACCGGAGCTAAGCAGCAACACTAGCGATGTGGTGGCGGAAGCCCTCACGCAGCCTGGCGTGACGCCGGTGAAACACAGCCGCGCGGTCCTGGATATCACCCTCCTTATCCTCATCCTCATCCTCAGCCTCAGCCTCCTCCTGGCGAACCGCCGTCGCATGATCGGCGACAAGGCTGGTAACCTGCCTATCGTAGGCAGCGATAAGCTCGGCCTTGAAAGCGGCCTTGGCAGCGGTCCAGGCATCGTAACCTGGGTCACTAGCGCGGAGGCGCAACTGGAAAGGAACAGTGAGCAAATAGGCCGAGGAAATCAAACTGGCTCCGGATGAATGGCGCTACCGTACGCGGGAGAGAACGCAAGGAAAAGACCAAGAAGGATACGGGGAAGAGGGGGAGCGGCTGCGGCTGCATGTCGCCGAGGTGGCTGAGGTGGAGCTCCCGCACAGCTCTGTCGGGGGCTTGCTGGAAGAGACGCAGGAGGGAACAGGATGAGAAAGGAGACATGGATACCAAGTGCTCGACGACTGGGGTCATAGGTGAACACAGCTTCGAGCATGCAGAAATTTGGAAGCTGCACAATACAAGGTAAGAGGGTTGCTCCAGCAAAAGAACTTGTTTTAAAGTTGGGGTATCCCACACCACCTGCGACATGCGACATAATCTAGTCTTGGCCAACGGACTGGGAGCGGCGGGATGCCTAGAGATGTCTCTCCGGGCACAAGCACTCTGTATCTCCTATCCCACTTACAGCTTCAACAGAACACCCTCAGACGGCCCCAGTTACAAGTTTGTTAATTACAAGACGCTACGGCAGCTCTATATCCCAACGTACACCGTCTTGCAGCCGATTTTGTTGCACACGTTGGGTACGTTGCAGCCCAGGTCGATGCTGGTCGTGGGCAGCGGGCCGGTGCAGCCGGCCGGGCGGCTGATGATGACGGTGTCGGTGCAGCCGGGGTTCAGGCAGGTGCGGCAGGCGGTCGCCGTTGACGTCAGCGTCGGGCAGTTGTCGGCGGGCCCGCAGGGCTTGGTGGTGGTGACCGTCTGCCTCGACGTGGTCGTGGTCGTGGTCGTGGACGTGGTGACCGAGACGTACGTGACCGTCTTGATGGACGTCAGGACCGAGGTGGTCGAGTACGTGACCGTCACCTTGCTCGTCTCGGTGACGGTGACGGGGCACTGCACCGGCCGCGTGGGGCCCCGGATCGTCGTCGGCTGCAGGGTGATCCCCTGCGCCAGCGCCGTGCTGGTGGACATGATATGTTGTCAGGGGCTGTGTCGCGAGGATGCAAGGGGGTTGGCGCTGGACTCACGTGGCACTGAGCGCCAGAAGCAGTGCGGAGATGAGTTGCATCTTGGCGGTTGACTAGATGATTGGGAGAGGGGCGGCACGGGTGGAAGTTGCTGTCCTAGGAGGTGCTGCTTGAGGCTTCTGTCTGTCTTTTTGAAGCATCTCGACAGCCTGGAAGAAGGCAGCGGTCTTTATACCCCGAACGAAGCCGGTGTCGGAATCGCTGATGCCAATACTGGCCGGGGGACCAAACCGAGGCCCGGCGGTGAGGTGCTCAATCTAAACACCCCATAAAACCCTCATTTGCGCGGCGGAAGATGTCTGCAGGACGCGCCCAGAACAGCCACTGCAGCGAGCCTCGGGCGGTGGGCCGAGGGTGCGTTCGCTTCGTATTCCGAGCCGCCAGGGTGGCCAGGAAACCAGATTGCACAGCTCAAAAGTCCACGGCTTCGTGGAAGCTCCCCTCTGGCGCACATGAAGTTGGCAAAGACCAAGCATCCAGATCGAGGAACATGCCACGGCGGTCACATGCGGGAGGCTGAATAGAGTAGCTGAAAGTGATAGATTAGGACGGGTCGCTTGATTACCGTTTCATTGGTGCGGGGCGTCGAGGACGAAGCCACGGAACGACGTGACAATATTCTCTGGCGGCTGAATTGCGATGTCCGCAGATGTCGCTTTCGTGGTCTGACGGGACGCATATAACAATGTAATATAGGTGCCAGCCAGTGTTCCCAAAATAGCCCGCCTGTGGAATACGCTGGCGGGGAGACGACGACGTCTTGTCGGTCGAAGCGGGGTGGTCTGTTCTTGTTATGGGTATTGAGGCACACTGATGGTAATGCTTCGTTTGTGGTTTGCTCGCCGTCCAAGTACTAGTGATGGGGACTTGATGCGGCAGCTTCCCTGTAACGCCGCAGGGTTTTCTTCAACCGGTAGAAAGAGGCAGGAATAGCTGGAAGCCTTCTGTTCCCGGCGAGAGAACGAAGAAGTGGATGCTGGCCGTTTCCAAAGCGGATATCTTGGTAGCATCGCGCCAAGGGGAAGCGGGGAATCGCAAACGGCCGAGACGTTATGCGGGGTTGCTACTCGGCGGCGTCGGCGAGCCCTATCTGCCACAAGATTTCTAGGTTACATAGGTCGCTACCTAGGTATCAAGGTAGTTATCGTCAATGTCAGTGGTGCGCCGCTCAATCACCGCCGCGCCCAAGCTGGGGGTACGCACCGGGTCCGGATAGAGGACGCAATCGTGGTCAAAGTGAGGTGGTGGAAAGAAACAGCAAATGCTGGAATGGTCTGATACGGTCGTATTCCATGCGGGGAAAACCGACTTGGTGCGTTATACCAATGCAGAGGTGCGCGCCGAGACAAAGGCCAGGAGCGAATCCGCGGTTCGGCGTCAGCTCGCTTTTTTCGTCTCTCCCGGCTGAATTGCGAGCTAGTAGCAACATAGATCGGAAACCTGGACAAAAAAAGGACAAAGCAATCTAGTCAGCACCACGAACTAACCTGATGGGTATTCCCTCCCGCCGCGGTGCCTGGTCTCCGGCTTGCTTTCGACTGCGGTTGGGGTCTGCTGCACGCGGGCGAGCGCACATCTGGAAATTCCGGCGGAGTAGGTGCGTACGGGTGGTAAATGAACGGGGCGAGACGTCTAAAGTTCGTTGGGCTGAGCCTCTTGAGCCACGCTCTTCGCTGGACGGGCGTTGGAAGGGATTGGTGGCAATTAATACAGCCCGAGATCGCCTCGTGCTATTCTTGGTGCTGGATAGATTGGTGCGATCCTGGTTGACGGTCTTTGTTCTGCGTCCCAACGTCTCAGCTGAGGTGACCATGGGGAGCACTCGGAAGGTCCCAACCGTCCCGCTTGTTTAATCGCCGCAAGTAAGATGTCTTGAATGAACAAGCAATGTTATAAATAGCATGCTGCAGCAGCTTGATGACTGTCGAACTCCGTGGCAGCGATCAGAACCCTTGGCTAGGGGTTTGTCCGGGCGGGTAGCCACCACTGTCCGCCCTGTTGGGAGCGGCACGATTGAGAGGCATGCGTCTGGCTTGGGGTCTGTTCGCCATATTCCCATCTAGGATTCGAGGGAGTTATATCGACGTGATTGCTCGAATTTGGGTTGTATTGGAGGGTGCAAATTGCGCGTTCGTGATTCCCTGGCAATCGAAGAAGGGCATCGGGGCTTACAATCAAGGCATCGCAATGGCGAGGCGCCAAGATCGGGCTGCTACCGTACGGCAGAAACCGACAATACCCCGAGCTGGGTGCGACTGATACCCGCGCCGCCCTGGCTGTACCTATGCCGTACCGCCGGATAGCATGAACGACGATAGCTCGACAATGATAGGCATAAAAAGGGCGATAGCCAATGAACAGCGTCGGTGCGTGCAGATGCAACCGTCGTCTACCTATTTCGCTGTGCACCTGCCGGCCGTGGGCCAGACCGTCCAAGCCAGGAGCGAGCCTATCATAGGCCGCGTGGATATTTGAACAGTCAGCACCAGAGAGGGGCAACAGCTTCGAGGGACGGGACGCTTACACAGACGATGCGCCACCACACCATCACGGTGACGTTATTTTCCCCTCATCCACCAAGTTTGAGGTTATGCGGGCTAACACGCAAATGGTAGCCCGGCTGCACTTGCCATTGGGCGTCGATAGCATGTCGTAACGCGCGGGGTTTTGCCGGCGATCAGACTCGGCGGCTTCGGCGAGGCCTGCATGAGGAGATAGGACGAGCAGTAGGAGGAGAGGGGCTGGCGCGGGATCATATATGGGGATGTGAGCTTAGAGCATCGAGGTCCGAGAGCTCTCTCCCTCTCTCCCTCTCCCTCAAATGCGTTGCCAATTATCAAACTAGACGATAGACAAGACCACCATGGCGCCTTCGGAACCCAACGCAATTCCCTTCCGCGCCAAGGGCGAGCTTCCGCAATTCGCGGAGGAGAAGGAAGGATGGAGGGGCTACATCGAGTGGGAAAGGTACCCCGAAAAGAAGGAGAAGGTCAAGGAGATCATGAAGAACTACGACTTCCCTGACGTGAGTGCCGGCGCTGGCTCGGGTTTGCCGTGGTGGCAGAAACGAGGCAACTGACGCCAGATGAATATTCTTTTTTGCAGCCGCCGGAATTCCAACTCCAGCCGCTGCCCAACACGAACCCCATCCTCACGGGCGAGCGGTTCAAGCAGTACCACTATGCCTGCGGGCTTGCGTCGATGCCCGAGTACAGCTGGGACGTCGTGAAGGAGGAGAAGTCGGAGGACATGATCCACGTGCTGCAGTTCCCTTACAATGGCGAGCCGCCGAGGGTTAGTTCTGTCCACGGCGATGCAAAGCCGCAGGTTCACTAACAAACTTGCCAGGATCGCCTGGTCAGCACCGAGATCACGACTAACAAAGATGTAAGCGATCGTCCTCGTTCCATCGCTCCAGATGTCTTCTGACCTTGGCTCGTCAGCACTTCGTCCGCAACCACGGCGGAATCCCCGACATCGACGCCGACAAGTTCACGCTCGACATCACGGGCCTTGTCAAGAACCCCAAGCAGCTCACGCTGGCGCAGCTGCAGGACGAGAGCCTGTTCCCGCGGCAGAGCACGGTGGCGACGCTGCAGTGCTCGGGCACGCGGCGCATCGAGCAGATCCACGAGTACCCCGGGGACGGCGACGAGCTGATCAACGCGCCCTGGGGTGAGGGCGCCATCGGCACGGCGCGGTGGACGGGGGTGTCGCTCAAGAAGGTGATCAAGCACTGCGGCGGGCTCGTCGACGGGGCCGAGCACCTCGAGTTCTACGGCGCCGACACGTACTTCAAGAAGGGCCACGTGCAGAACTACCTCGTCAGCGTGCCCTGGCGCAAGGTCAAGGCCAACGAGGTCCTGCTCGCGTGGGAGATGAACGGCGAGCCCCTACCCAAGATCCACGGCTACCCGTTGAGGGTCGTCGTGTTTGGCTACATTGGCGCGCGCAGCTGCAAGTGGCTGTATCAGGTCAAGGCCATCAAGCGCCCGAGCCCTGCGTTCGTCTACCTGTCCCAAGTCCCAAGCCGGATTTTTGTGCTTTGCTCAGCTGACTGACCATGAGGATTTCGCTGTCCTGCAGACCCGTCCAGATGAAGGAATACCTCTACTACACGTCGCAGGTCGGCAAGCAGAACGCCAAGTACAGCAACGGCTTCTCAATCCAGGACATGCCCGTGAGCTCGGCCATCATGAGTCCCAACAACATGGACCAGATCGTGCACGACGGCAAGATCCGGCTGCGCGGCTGGGCGTACTCGGGCGGAGGCCACTGGCCTGTGCGGGTCGAGGTCTCGGGGGATGGCGGTGGTACGTGAAAACATCTTTTGCTTGGGGAGATTTAGGTACGCTGACGACGACCTTGCCCGACAGCGATCTGGTACGAGGTGCCGTACCAGAAGATGAGCACCAAGTACTTCCACGCCTGGCGCACGTGGGAGATGGACCTCCCCGTGGACGCCGAGGGCTGGCTCGAGCTGGTAGTGCGGACGTGGGACAACGCCATGAACACGCAGCCGACATATGTCAGGAGTGCCTGGTAGGTTTCTCGCCCGCCCAGCCTCGCGAACCAGGGTTTTTGCTGACAGGACCTGATTGTCGATACAGGAACTGGGACCTCCACGTCACCTCGTCGGCGCACAGGATCAAGGTGTACAGCATCAACCGGTCCAAGCCGGCGACGGCGAAGCGGCTCAAGGAGCTCGAGGCCGCGGGCGTCCCCATTGTGCCCATCACCAAGCCCGTTCCTTTCGACCTCGAGACGGACGAGGAGTACGAGAAGGCGATGGAGGAGCGGGCCTGGCGCGATCCATTGGAGTAGGGTGGGCTCGAGATTGCCCTGCTGTTTTCTGGCTTTTGTTTCTTCTACACAATGGAGCCAGCCGATAGTCAGGTGATCAATTATCAATCGCTGGCTCATACCCGAAAAAAAAGCTGTCACGTGCGATTTCGAAGCAAGTTGTGCTACTTTAGTCTCCCGTCCAGGCCGGGCAAAGTCATTGGTACAACGTCGTGCACGAAGAGAGAACAGGTGTCTATTGATATGTAGACGTGTTCCAGCGCGCCCACGGTGCGGGGCCTCTTCCCCGTGCGCGATTCCTCCAGGCTGGGAGCCGACCTAACCACCCCTGTGACCCCTCGCTTAGGGCTCAATCGGGTCTTCGCTCTACATCGGCGGTCGAGGAACCAAGAATCTGGAACCGCTCTGTGGTGGCTGCGGCAACTCTGCTCCAAGCCTTGGTCACCTCGATTGGTATCCGGATGGACCTTGGGTGTTTCTGGGGGTTACCGCTACTACGAGTTCCTGGGATGCTCCCTTGACTTGACAGCGGCGATATTGGCTTTCTCTATGATCGTGTTTTGCGCTGCCCCACGAGCATCGAAAACAGATCGCGGTTATTCAAACACCCACGGAACGGCGTATTCACAGTCCGCGGCTCGTCCGGCTCAAAGCAGCCACGCCAGATGCACGGCAGCACTGTCAGGGTCGTCATCGGGAGCACGTCGTGCGACCTCATCCGCCATGTCCAGCAGATCACAGCATGGTCCTCGGGCGGTGGGCGTCACGACTGCCCGTACAGGAACCCGGCGCATCAACAGCTGTTGGTGGTTAGGCACTCAAAAGTGCCGAGACTAGAGCCAGCAGTATATAGCGGATTGCGGCATCAAGGGAGAGAAAGACATGTTGTCCAGCTGATTGATCGCACAGTTCCGTTTCGTGTTGCGCGAGGAGGCACAAGGGACGCACGAAGAAACGTGATTCACAATCACACCCTCACTTCAATGTTGGATTGTACGTGACTGATGCTCGTTGGTTGTGTTTGTCATTCATTGCTGCCCGTGGCGTACAGTGGCTGCACAAAAAAAACGCAAATTTGAGCCCCGCCCCCTCAATTTAATATTTTTCAACACCACGGATCCGACAGCCCCCCTAACAAAAATGGCTGTACAACGTCGCACAACTGTTTATAAACCAAAAGGAATACATTTTACGCCTCGCCGTCGATCGCGCATTTACGCCAGATATTAAACGGGCCAATCTGCCAAAGCAATTAGCGTGCACGAGGGCGTTAATCCGGCGCACGTATATGGCGTGGTGCGTCGCTATAACCTTTAGGATTACGGGGTTTCGCGCCCCGGCCGAGGGCGACCCTCAGTTTTATCAAAACGCGATAAACGGGTTTTGTTACGAAAAATTAACGTTAATTTTTTTATTATAATCAAATAATTCCGACGAAATTGTTATTTTTTTATTTTTAAAATGATAATTTTAAAGCATATGGTTAAATAAAAAATTAAGCACGAACTGGCGATAATAAGGCCGTTTTTAAACGAAAAAACGGCTGCATGAAAATATAATTGGGCTCGGAAAATGCGTGAAAAGTTTTTATTTTATTAAAAAAAGGTTTTTTTTTAAACAAAAATATTTACGAGCGTAAAAAAAGCCGGCGCCGGCAGTTTATTTTTATCTTTAAAAATAAAATAGCCCTTTTATATATTTATAAAAATAATTTCACTAATAAGTTATACAGGTCGGCATAAATTATAATAAAAATACGTTTAAGGCTAATCTAAAACCTTATTAATTAAAAAAATATTTTGGGCGGTTATCCGGTATTGTTAAATTATATAGCGGGTGCGCAGGGGATGCAGCGCTATCACAGGGACTGACGTTTAGTTGGGTTGGGCCCTGCAATGCACTAAATTACAGTGCAGGGCCCCCAAGTAAGTTGTGGGTTACAGATTTGTTATTCTTGGGAGGGGCAGCCAACTCTACTCCCTCATATACCCTCCGACATCGGTACCGCGGGATTTGCGCGGGCGGGGGTTCCGGTGACCTAAGCTAATTTCCGAAAAATTATTTTGTATGGGATTTGCAAAAAATCGACCCACGGCCACCAAAGTTATCTCCGCGTTGGGCCGATAAATTTGACTTAATCGTGGGAGCGATTCATTTGCGTGGCCGCCTTGCA
>GL876970.1:319752-332148 GCA_000193285.1 Magnaporthiopsis poae ATCC 64411 | reverse complement strand
CCCTGGTGGCCGCGGCCCTGCCCCGCCTCCAAAACCTGACGCTGGCTAACATCTGTGCCGGCACGGCGCTCGTGCAGTTCCTCGACACGCGCCAGGTGGTCTGCGGCAGCTTGCCGTCCCTTGACCTGGTCTACGCCACGGCGGATCGTTGTGGTGTCACGTGGGGCGAGTTCTTCAAATGGCTCATCAACTTCCGGATCCAGATCCGGAGCTTCCGCATCAGGCGGCGGCGTCGCGCCGAGTGCCTCGAGGAGACGGAGGAGTCGGACGACAACGACAACGACAACGACAACAGCGACGGCGACTATGCGCCCCCGGCCGCGCACGCGACGGCGGAGGAAAGTCCCCTCGAGGCCCAGTCTCGCCACTGTCGGTGGCCGTACGTATTCATTGCCGGCGACTCTGGACACTGGGTAAAGGTCACGTATCGCAACGAGAGTCCGGACCAGGCTGCCTACGATGAGTTTATGGATACGGTGGCTGCCAACGGCGACGGTGCCGCTTCTGGGGATTCTGGGAGTGAAGAGGATGGGGAGGATTACGAGGGTGAGGTAGGTTCCGAGGCCAAGGAAGATCGCTGGGGTGAGAGGGAGATGAGTTGGACCAGACACGGACGCGATGCATGGGCAATCAAGCGGTAGGCTTTATGGTCGAGCGAGTGATAGCAATGAGAAGATGATTACATAGATGACGAGCCAGATTTTTCAGCCCGGACGGCCCCTATTAATGATCTGATACCTTCCTGCCGCCAGTTCACACAGAAAGCGATGGCCTGGTAAAAATGCACACAAAGTCCCTGGACTCAAGGCCAATCTTTCCACGAAGCAAGCGCACGCATAAAGAGTCTAACCGTGACCCAACACAAGCAGGGAAACGATTACATGTTCATACCAGGGAGGTGAGGGAGCCCTGTTGGAATAGGAAAAGGTCATTAGCAGCTTCCTCAAGTCGGTTGATCAAAAAGCCAGCCAGGCAGGAAGGAACTTACATCCGTCAATGTCCTCGCGCACCTGGTCCTTGACCTTGCAGTTGTTCATGGGGCTGACGGACTGCGACTTGAGCGGGCGGCCGTTCTCGCAGGCCTGGAACATGCACGACGAGTCCATGGCGCGCTGCAGCGAGTCGCCCTTCCACCCGAAGACGTAGTCGGCGTGGGTGCCGTAGCCCTTGTCGTCGCCGTAGGACAGCACGAACGGGTTCTGCCCGTTGCTGGGCCACATGCTGTTGAACTGCGTCGTGTCCCAGAGCGTCTCGTACGCCACCTGCGGCACCCGGACCGGGTGCGAGGCCGGGCAGGGGCCGGCGTTGATGAAGGCGTCGTTGGTCGTGCTGTACATGTGCGACTGGTGGTCGGGGCTGTCGAGGTTCTTGCCGTCCCAGCAGCTGTTGTATCGTATGTTGTTAGACGTGGGCTCTAGTTTAGTTTTCATTGGAAGCCAGAGGTAGGATGGGTAAAAGGACTTACGCAGGGAAGTGGTGGACAGTCATGATGCCGCCTCTGCAGGGCTGCTTGGGGAAGTCGTTGAGCTCAGGGAAGCGAGTGCCCTTGTTCTGTAGACAGACGAACTTGAGTCCCTTTTGCTTGTTGACCTTCTCGCCTGGGTTTCCGACGACCATCCTGAAGCCCTGTTTCTCTAGTGTCAGCGCCGGCAGCCGCAGCCAAAAACGTGGTCGCCACTCACCGGCTTAAAGGCCGTCATCTTGGTCTTGCCGTTGTTGTAAAAGTCCTGCTGGGTGTAGTAGATGGTCATGCCTGCTCCATGTCAGATCTCGTAATCGACGCTCCGACTCCCCCGCGACTGCAGCAGGTCCATACCGCCGTTGATGCCGTTGGGCAGGGCCGTGTTCTGCATGATGGGCACGCGCTTGTAGGTGCCGTTGGTCGGGTGCTTGAAGAACATGACGGCCGTCCAGTAGTTGGAGAAGTCCTCGGAGAAGGTGCACGTGGTGCAGGTGCCCTGCTCGCCAATGTCGCCCGTCATGGTCGCGTTGAAGGCATTGCCGCCAACGATCTGGTGCAGGTGCGACGACGGGATCCGGCCGGGCTCGACGAGGGGATCCAGGCGCTGGATACTGACTGTCGAGCAGCCGAACCGGAGCGCGGCCTCGGACGGCGTGGCGACGAGCGCCAGGGCGGCTGCGAGCCAGTTCTTCATGATGCCGCTGTCTCGTGTGTTCTAATGGCTTCTCAGGTGGATCTTTGTTGCCTTGAAGGAAAAAGTGCAAGACACCTATTCAACAATCTGCTCGACAGCACAGCAAGGCGGCATGGACAGAACAACAGGGGAGCGGATGGGTAGGCAAAAGCTCACGGTTATAAGAGCTCGACCCTCCCCCGCTCTCCTGGGGTGCCACAGCATGGACTGGAAAGGGGGAACCAGTCGTCGAAGCACCGCAAGCTCTGCCGAGGGCCGCCTGTCCGGAAAGCTTGGTGCCGTATTAATTGCGCGGGTGCGCCGTATATTGCTGTAGCGGATACGCCCCGGGTTGACCGACCAATCCCCGTCCTCGCCCGCCCCTGTCGTCTGCCTCTCTGCTCATTACCGCCGGCGTCTATCCCCCGATTCCGCCTAATCCCATCCTATCCACTTTCACGGCTTGCGGCACCCAGTGCCGATTCATGGCTGGCCCAATAAACCTTGTTGGGCTCGGATTTGCCACGCCATAAAAAGGGTCGTGGGCCTCTACGCAGACACCCACCAACAACCATACTGCCGATTATTGCTCGTCCCGTCACCTTGGGTCTTGGCGTCCTGCCACCCACGGCCGTGTCTCGGCTGCTGTCACCCGACCAAGCATAAAAAGACCGGATCTGCCGGCGAGTTTTTTTATTGCTGTGGCAATCCCGCCGCGCTGGGCGGACCAGGAAGCCCATGTGACGGTCATCACTTTCTGATAGTGGTCTTGGGCCTCTGGGCAGTGCAAACTTGGCAGCGTCGCGACCTGTCAGCTGTATTCTGACAAATCTTAAAATGGGACCTTTATATGCCAACGAGAATCGTGTGGAGGAACCGTCTTTGATGATTTTCTTCGGTCCGACTGGCGTTCTCGGCGACAATATCGAGTTGCCAGGACTTTTCGTCACCCGCTTCGGCACATTCCTGGGAAAGACGACGAACGGACGTGCTAGGAGGAGCATTCGGAAGTTGATATGATTACAGCCCGGACGAGGTCTCGGCTTTTGAACAGAGGGCCACACTCTTCTTTATCATTATCGGAGGAAGAAATCATGTGTATTGTTCTGGGAGTGCGACTCAACAGTCTTTCCACACAGCCAACACCCCATCGTCTCAGGGAACTTCATGATGATCGGCGTGTTTGGTGATAAGGTGTTTTTCACATTTTTAACATGGAAACGTTTTTTTTTTCTCGACGCGGCCACTTTCGCGACGACCCTATCATCCGATAAGGTTCTTTCTTCTTTCTTATTATACCACTCGAACCTGGGCTTTTTCCACTGCCGCTTTTATATCTTAAAGCTCCGGCGCCAGTGGAGCCTTGCTCCTGCTGCTCCCTGAGCTGCTCCTTAAGCAGTCGACTTTAATTTACCTAATTAAAAAAGGACAAATAGGTCAGGGTTAGAAACGACCCTAAGCTTATCCCAATTTAAAAAATAAAAAAGAAAGGTTAGGAACGGGAAAAATAAAAGGATCGGTAAAAGCCCGCGCGATTACCGCCTTTGCCTTTTTCCGTTTTACCGGGTTCAATTTTTCTATATTATTAACCACGCGTTAAATAGTGCAAATTTTTTTAAACCATTTTTAAACCTTTTCAAATCACGTGTAAGTAAACTTTACAACCAGAACTGTTTAATACCTTTCTTAAGTGCCTTACCTTAAAGTAAAAGGCCTGTTTACAACATTTAATCCTTTCTTTTAAACCCCGCCCATGCTTGTAACTATCATCTTTATTCCGTTTTAACGGTTAACGTTTTAATGCTATTTTAAAGGCAAGGCTCCCGTAATCCACGCTATATTATCTTCAACCCTCCACCGTTAACGCTTACATCCGCGACATCCAGGATTGGCGAGTCTTGGAGGGATATCTTTCTACAGAAATATCACCGAATATACCAACCACCCCAGGGATTTCCACATCTTCATCCATCACTGTGTAATCGTACACATCGGCATTGTCGGCGGGAATAAACCGAGGCCTTAAAGCAAAGAAAAGCGACCAAATCGCCGGCGTCTTGCGGTCCTCGGCTCTCCGCAGCCTCCCGAGATCCCAAAAGAACTGCCCCCAAGGGCCGTATTGCGTAATGCGGGCATAGACGTCCCCATCGCCCCTGCTGGCGTTGCCCGAGGCGATCGATTCCCTCCGTAGCTGCATCTCCGTGTCAAGGCGCGCCGACGGGATCACCATGGCCGTCGGATCAGCCGATTGTGCCGCCTGGATGCTGTTCAACATTTTGAGAAACGCGAAATCGGCAAGCACCTCGTTGGGCTCGATGACTTTGGTCGCGAACTCCCACCGCGCCAGCAGGCCCTCGATAAAGCTGGCGCCCATGCGGAAGAAGCGGAAGCGCTGCCTGCCGAGGTCGTAGTGGACGCCCGGAAGCCACTCTTCGTGGACGGGCCTCGGCTGCCTGCCGCCGTGCGTGCGGTGACTGCGTCGGGCCAGACAGGGCTGGAAGATATAGAAGCGGTCGTGCAGCGACACGAAGTGGTGAACCCGATCGACGACCGAAGAGACCTTGTCGTCGTAGAACTTGGGCCAATCGAGGCCCACGCCACCCGTCAAGGTCGGGATCCCCAGCGACCCGACCGTGTCCCACAGCCCCATAAACGTCACCGGCGGCCGTCGCGCAGCCTCTCCGGGCGCCTCATCCCCAATGAGGGGCCAGGACTTCCTCCTCCGGAAATCGGCCGACTGCGCCGAGTGAGGCTCGTTGACCGTCAGCTTCGACCGGTATATGCGGTATACCTCCTCGCACAGCAGCCGCGTCTGCTCCTCGCTCGCCTGCCGACGCACGATGCCGCAGTTGTTGATCATGCCGGCGACGCAACGGACCGTATAGGCGCCGCGACTAAGGCCGAACATCCAGACCTCGTGGTCGGCGGCGTCGTAATGGTCGACGATGAACTTGTAGCAGGCGGTGCACTCTTGGGCGATGTCCATGGCCGTGACGCCATTGAAAAGGTAGTCGAGGAAGCCGCTGTTAAGGCCGACGCCGTGCCGATAGCGGACCTTGATCTCGGGTCTGAGAAGGACGTATTCGTCTTCGGAATTGGGGTTGGTGACGCCGAGGCCGACGAGCTCGGCCAGCCGGTAGACGTTGGTCTGGGTGCCCGTCTCCCGGCCGCACCACGTGCCATCGCAGAGGAGGACAATTGGAATCATGTTCTCCATTGGCGTTTTGCTTTGTGAGGGAGGATGCTGGGAATTATGCCCTCGACATCGAACCGAATTCGAGAGACAGCAGGGCCACCTTTTTGCTAAAATACAAAGTATAATTATATGCGCCAACCAGCCAGAGAATCATTTTGCGCGCCACCCAATCTCCAGCCCCCGGGCAGTGTGAAGGGCATAAAGTTCCGTAGGGGCTGGCTAGCTATCTAGCCGCAGTTTGGTTTGCGAGGGTGCTAATTAATTCACCCGCTAAAAGGCTGAAGCTTGTGACTCCCTTCTTCAGCACCCATCACCAGTAGCAAAACCACTGGTGTTGAAATCGGCAGCCCGAAACTTTGCAGATGCGCATGCCCGAAACTTTGCAGACGCGCACGCCCGAACCTTTGCAGACGCGCACGCCGAACCCTTGCAGATGCGCATGTTTGAATCTTGTAGTATATTGCGCACCGCGGCGCAAAGAGGAGGTGGCCATTGCCTGAACGGCGTGAGCCCTTTGCGTAACCGTGCAGCTGGTCCAAGCACCATCCCGTCAGTTTCGGTAAAGGTCCCATAGGCGCCTTCGTACAAGAATGGTTGGTTGACCATATCAAACAGGTGCTCGGCAGTATCACCCCTGGACGATCGTGGCGGCGGGCGGTGAGGGACTTAAGGTACTACGTTAAAAGAGCAGTCTGGTGCACTGAGTCCGCTCAAGCCGTCTGCCGATCGTACCCGGATGTCCCTCACTATTTCTGACTGCCGGACGCGGGCGGTGGCGCTGTCCGGGTGTTACGATGGCGTCTGTACCTGGCTGCGTTGCCTCTACTTGGTTCTTCGATCGATTCTCCGCCCTTCCGGAGGTAAAGCATCACGTCGATGCGGCCACCACCCGCGCACGACACCAACCCAAACCCCGCTGATTACCTGCAAGCGTTTAGCCCGACGCCGCATGGTGGGTTGGCATTGGGGTTGTGCCTGTGAGCTTTTCGCCCAACGCCTTGCGATATGTGCCGCTCCGCCGCCATGCAGTTGGGTTGTGCTGCAGGCCGTCAACCTCGGGTTGGAGCTCCAGGAAAAAGCCACCGTCTTATATGCGTGTGTTTCTAAGGCCCAAAGCTGACTGGCTTCAACTAGGTGACGACACAGCCATGTGGCGAGGCAAGTTGCTCTCCGCCCCATTGGTGGCCTGCCCGGATACCCTCGCTAAGCGGACAGCTGCTCTTTTAACCTGCATATCTGCCATGCCCTCTACCCTTTTTGTTAAATTCCCCTCCCCTTGGGAAACCTTTAGGATTTGCCTCGCATCTCTCATACTTCATATCCAGCGTCCGCAGCATTCCTAACATTAACTCCATTATTAATCTCGCAAGCAAGCATTTAACTCGCCTAATCGTTCGCAACATGCCATTTTACATTTACCAATACGAGGACATCGACCTCGCAACCGATGCTACCCGTCTGGTCCGTCTTCGGCAGGGTTCGGGCGTCGTTTGCTGCGAACTGTTCCAGGTCTTTTAAACCCCGACAAATTGGTACCCTACGAGGCCCTGTCTTACGTTTGGGGCAACAAATCGCGACTGTCCGACATTTACATCAACGGGTGGAAGCACCAGGTTACCCTAAACCTGTACGACGCGTTATTGGCATTGCGACAGCCCAACCAGGACCGGCTGCTATGGATCGACGCCACTTGCATCAACCAGAGAAACCACGACGAGCGGGGCCACCAGGTGCAGCGCATGAAGCTTATTTATCAGTACGCCGAGAAAGCCGTTATCTGGCTTGGTGTGGGAAGCTTGCGTACCGATATTATTTTCGACTGGATGGCTCGTTTCGACGAGCTGGTCGTTACTCGGCCGGGTTATCAAAAACGCGCAGAGTGTATGGAGGGCTGCCTTTCTCGACCCTGAGACACAGACAAACTCGCGGCCGTCGCGATTCGGCAGGGAGCACCAGCGGGCCCTTCAAGACCTTATGCTGGAACAACCTTGGCTCCGCAGAGTCTGGATCCTGCAGGAGGCCGCCAGCGCCAAGTCAGCACTCATCCAGTGCGGCACCAAGTCCGTTCACTCGAGGACATTCGCTATGGTTCCGCTGCTGGCCGGGATGGACGTCCCCAGCCACGTGAACGCGGTCCTTGATGTTATGCCTGGGCCCCGGAGCACGGCTTGGTGCAGCCGCGGGCATAAGCTGGAGGAGCTTTTGCTTCAATTCCGCGACAAGGAGGCCGGGGACCCGCAGGACAGGGTGTACGCCCTTATCGGAATGTCTGCAGATGCACGCGATCGTCCCATGGCCAACTACAACTTCTCACTACAAGATACCATTAAAGCTGCAGCTATATTCATGTTCTGCCCCCACAACTCTCAGGTGGAGGCAAACATTTTACCAAATAAAAACAAACTCGCACAAAAAAAACCAAGCCACCACAAATAACAAATGTAGCAGTGGGAAAAAGCAAAAACGGCGGAAGGACAGGACAGCATGTGTTGCGTTAAACAGGACCAAGCCACTTCGGATAAGTCAACCCGGAAGGGTCGGCGCTTGTTAAAACCGACTGCCCCGGATCCTCCTGTAGGCGGGCGCGATGCCGTGAAGGGGTTTGCTGATCGAGATGAAACGCTTCTTAACCTCGGCGGCCTGCCCGTCGACAACGTCGCGGCGCTGAGGACCCCAAGGGATAATCTCCCCATTTAGGGCTTTAATTTGCCTCCCCCCGGCCGTTGCATGCATGCCCAGCTTACCGCGGCCCCTTTTGGGCTCGCGCTTCTCGACGCTGGCGGCCTGCTCACCGGCGGCGGCGGCGCTCTCGCCGCCCGTGACGGATGGGTGGTTCGGCAGGAGGATGGGCTCGCGCTTTTCGAGTGCATCCTCGCTCCGCTTGGGCATCTTCCGGGACGCTTTGCTAAGGCGAGGATGGGCACAGTCGAACTTGTGGTCGGGACACGCCGGGTGGGTAACTGGCTGACCGGGCATGAGGAGGAGGGGTCCGCGCGCCACGAGGGTGCCCGCGCCGTTGGGCTCGGCAGGGGCGGCCAAGGCCAAGCCGGCGAGGCAGATGGCGGACCACAGCTGCATGGTTGCTGGGAGAAAGAGAAGAGAGAGAGATAAAAGAAAAAATAAAAGGAAAAGAAACAAAAGGAAAAAGAAACAAAAGGAAAAAGAAACAAAAGGAAAAAGAAACAAAAGGAAAAAGAAACAAAAGGAAAAAGATAAAAGGAAAAGCGTAGGCCTGGGTAAAAATGCCCGATGGGATGATGAAGCAGGAAAAAATTGCACCATCGAAACAAAAAGGAGATTTGCTTATATACACGTCGTTCTCTTTAAAGACCGAGGTGTTTATAGATTTCCTCTTTTGGCATTTCTATTCTGGTTGACGGTACAACCACACGCACGCACAGTGTTCTACCACTCGCTTTTAGCAGCCGTCATGCGTCCAAGCGTCTTGTCGCGGCTGCGGCTGCTGGGGTCTGGGGGTACAAGGCTAGGGTGCAAGGCGGCCCCATGCCCCAGGTGCGAAAAATAGCATTCCACGCTTTGACAAAGGCATCACCTGATGGGCAAACCCTATATGGGACGAGTCATCCCGACTCCATCGCGGGTTGGCCCCCGAGGATCGTCCAACGGTGGGACGTCACCCTTTGAAACGCATGCTAAATGCCGTGCCCCGTTCATGGGCGTGCGTACCATTGCAGTGCGGATCGGGAAAGGGGCAGGTCGAGACGAGCCATGATTAACGCCGACAAGTGCTTGACACGAACGAACTGGCACCTGCCAGAAACTGGCGTCCGAGCACCGATGAAGCAGGAACACTTTCCCAGGAACACTTTCCCAGGCACTCCAGGGCTGTCGAAAGTGCTGTCATCCAGACTGCGCGTTGGGAGGCAGGCAGCATCCCATCCCTGAGAAAGCCCCACCCGTCCGCCTCGGTCCGCCTCGGCAGCCGTTCGGACACCCTTTTCACCTGGCTGCTCGCCCACTCCATATTTATATATGCGGCCAAATTGCGTCAGCGGCTCGGGTCTTTGTGTACTATTTTTAGCCGTGCCGTAACTCGAGCGTCTGGTGCCATTGCTACTGCTGGCGCCGCCGCCCGTGTCCCCGTCGTCGTCCCCGTCATTCTCGTCGCGCACTGGCTGGTCGCTACACTAGCAATGGATTTGATCAGGAGATAGGGGTTCTCCCCGGTCAGTATAGAAGACCACAGTATCTCTTGGAGACTTGCGAATGATAACCTGCACGAGAGACGGATCACCGCTACTCGAGATAGTGCCGGTCATCACTCTCGTTGTGGCCCCTCCCAGGACTTACCGCCGTGTAAACCAACTTCCGTTAGACCGCATGACGCGTCGACCAAGGTTCCGCCGGGCCGCCTGGATGCGCGTAGTCTTTGCGCCCTCACCCTGCCTCCCGCGAGCACGCTCCCCGCTATTGACCCCTGCCCGGCCGACCGAGCGGCCCTGCAGGATCAATGCGAGGGCAGTCGCAATGTAAAATGCGTCCGGCTCGATGCTTCCGAAAAAAAAAAAAAACAAGCGACAGATTGCGGAGAAAACGAAAGTGTTGCTGTACCGCGGAATATCCCCGGAGGGCCGATATTCGCGGGTGCGTTTAACCCACGCGCAAGTACATGCTGCACTCCTACTTTGCAATAACCTCCCACCAAGCTTCCGCCTGCGAGGTGTTTATCCCACTCTTTTATTGGGCCAGCCCGAGGTCAGACCAAGACGAGATGCACTCCCAAACGCTGCTCTGCCTCGCGTTCGCGACAATACTTTGTCGCGCAGCAACAGGCACCTCAGGCAGCGCAACAAACACCCCAAGCAGCAGCGATGGCGTCTATGCGACGTACCACAACAATCTAGACGATCTCTTGCAGGGGCGAGACGGGATTCCAATACATCCTGTCGATTACCAAGCTAGTGGGAAGCTGGCTACGGCGGTGGACCAGGACGGGAATGGTTTGGAACAAGCCGAGGCTCACCTGTCGTATTTCGAAGGTCGTTACTATCTCTACTCGTGAGTGAACCTTTTCCATCTAGGTTTTTGTCCTAGCGACAACTAACATTGATCTAGGGCGACATGGGCTTGCGGCAAGTTTGTCTACTCTAGGATCGCCGGGTTTGGAAACATCAATGCGACCGCTCAGGGCTCTCCTCCAACCCCCATCAAGCCTCGAGGGTAAAGTCAGCGTCGGCCGTTCGCACTCTTTGGCCCCAATTGTGCTAATTAATGTTTCCACGTTCAGGTCGGCGCCGGTAGCATGTGGGATCAAGTGAGTACTCTTCCCTATCCAGGCGCTAGGATATGGGGAGCGCTGACTGAGTGTTGTAGAACCTATTCGTCACCCGACATGACCAGCTGGAAACTCCAAGACTTTTACGTGCCGCCAGATCCCACCATCACCCTGACGAAGCCGGTCGTGCGCTACTCCAACGCCACTGGACAATATGTCATGCTGCTTGGCAATCAGCAGCTCACCGACCTGGCATATCTCGTGTCCGAATCGCCAGCAGGCCCATTCACAGGGCCCACGTCGGCCGCCCCTGGTGTTCTGTCCGGCCCCAATATCGGGCACGACTTTGATGTCGCCGTCGGGCCGGATGGGACCAGCTGGTTGTTGACCGACACGCGCAGCAATGCCACGCTTCCGACGGACGGGAGTGCCAAGTACCCCACGACGGTGGCGATCGCCTGGGACTTGGTGGTGCAAAAGTTCAACCCGGATCTCACATCCGTCCCGGCACAGAGCAACGACACGTTTCGCATCGTTCGCACCGGCGCAGAGCTGGCGGCTCTGGGCCTCTCCCTCGAGGCCTGCTCCTTTTTCGCCCATGATGGCTACTACTACATGATGTTTGGGCAGACCTGTCAGAATTGCGCCGGCTACGTCTATTACCTCTACTCCAAAGGCGACCCTCTCGGGCCCTACACTGATGGCGGCTTCCTGAGCATGCACGGATGCGGGGCCCAGAACAAGGGGGCCAGCGTGCTGCCGGCAGCCCAAGGCGAAGTCGTTTTGGCTGGAGCCCTGGCATACCGCACGAGCCCGACGAGCCAAACCCTGAACGGCGTCGTCGCCCACGCCAACAACAACCAGGCCTTGTCGCAGACGCTCTACTACCCGCTCGAGTTCAACGCCAACCACACCATCAAGCCCTGGACCTGCCCGGCCAGCGTGCGGATCCCCCTTGCCGCCAACACCACCACGTCGCCGCGGGACCCGGGCCGATATCAGCTCGACTGCCGCGTCCGCAACTGGCAGTCTATCGAAGTGACCTTTGACCCGCCCCGCGACGCCAAGAACATTTCGTTCCCTGTATATCAGCGCAACGACGACGTGTCGGGAGCCTTCACACCCGCCATCATCGACGGCGACCTGAAAATCACGCTGCAGTACGACGACGGGTCGAACTCGTCTCGCGTCCTTCGGCCCCTCGATGTCAGTTGGGCTCCAACCAAGATCAGCATCGTTCCTGCGAAGGGCAAAGTGGCCAAGATGCTCTTGTCTACCAACGCGACGACGGGGTGTTTTGGCTACATCGTCCAGCCAAAAACCGACGCCGGGGGGTCTCTGTCCAGCATGGACGTGTACGGGAACCGAAAGGATACTCCAAAGGCTCAGGTGTATTTCCACAGCTTCTGAGGGGCAGGTGTGGGCGTATGTATATTTATTTTATATGTGTGTGTATAAAAACCATGCAGGATCGTAGACCCACCTACGACAACCTTGGTCTTGTTCATTGACAAATTCGACCTGGATGGTACATGCAACACAGAAACCTCAGAGATATTTAGCCATGAGATCCTTCACCTTGACCAGATCCAAAGCCTCGACGGTGGCCTTGAAGCCCCGCATCGTCTCGGCCATGCAGACGGCGTTGAGGATGGCCTCCTCGGTGCAGTCGGCGGCGGCCTCGAGCAGCGGGTTGATGGTGACGTCCTCGACGAACGTGGCCGGCAGCACGAGCGGCACTTCGCGGTCGACGTTCTCCCGCTGCACGGGGATGTCGACGGCGGTCGAGAAGGCCAGGAAGATGTCGCCCGACTGGTTGGCGCCCCAGC
>GL876970.1:277316-291315 GCA_000193285.1 Magnaporthiopsis poae ATCC 64411 | reverse complement strand
TCGTCGGCCGGCACGACCGGGGGCGCCGACGAGTACGTCGTGTCGGCCTCCGGAGAGAGCAGCTGCAGCCACGTCAGCGTCAGCAGGTGCGGCAGCAGCGGGTGCGGCGGGTGGTTCGGGTTCGTGCTGTCGTAGCCGTACTGTCTCAGGTACGACAGGTTCGCTTGCGAGTTGGGGTGGATGACGGTGATGGTGTTTGTGTCCGAGTATGGGATGTGGAAGTCGTGCGGTCGCTTGTTGCGCGCTGGCGGTCGACATGCTGGCCGGCTCTTTTCCCTCGAGTTGCAAGTGCCGTTGGCTTGCCCCTCCTCTTCTTGGCTTTCCCTCTCTCCGTTCGTCCCCGGCCCTGCAGCTGCGCTATCTGTCTCTTGTTGATCCACCTCCATCGCATCGTCCAGGGGCGTGTCGTTGTGGCTCGAGACGCCAGCTTCGGTTTTGCTGTTCTCGCCTCTGCTCACACCGTTTGTATGTGTTTCTGCTGTTTCTGAAGCGTCCAAGCCCCCCTCGCTTTTGGGGTAGAGAATGCCCATCTTCTCGGCTAAAGCAGCCACGAGGAGGCCGCCAGTGTCGTCCACCACAAGCCAACGCCCTGATTCTTCTAGCGGATTTTTAGGGCTGCCCGCCCTCCACTTCTTCAAGATCATGTCGTCGTATTCGGACTGGCCCTCGGTCGGCGGTGTGGGCAGCACATCGACGCCGTCTCCGCCGTAGTGGACATTGGCCCAGCAGCCGACCAGAGCGACCATCTCCTCGCGCATCTCGAGGATTTTCGAGCCGGCGTCCTTGTCCTCGAGCAGGTAGTTGCCCATCTGGGTCGGGTCGTAGGGCACGACGGCGAAGCGGCGGATGTACTTGCGCGTCTTTAGCAGCTTATACTTTGAGAGTGAGAACTGAGTCTTGAGGTCCAGAGCCGTGTGGCGCAGCATCAGCTTCGTTATGAGCTCCTTGCCAGCGCCTGCGCCCTCGCGCTTGAGATCCTCGATCTCCTCGAAGCTGAGCGTCTGGCGCGCGTCCTCGTCCAGCAGCTCGCGGCTGGAGCGGGCCACCACCTCGCCCTTGGGGCCGACTACGCTGTACTCGACGTCCTCGTCGGCGGCGAGCAGCGTCACGCCGTCACCCATCTCCTTCCCGGCGCCGCCATCGGGGGCCGACGCGGCGGCAGCCTCCTCGGCCAGCACATCGGCGTAGAGCTCCGCGGGGGGTACGATTCGCAGCCGGTTGAATGTCTCGTCCGGGCGCCTATCTTGGACCTCGAATGTGACGTGGTAGGGGCGGTGGATTATCAGGTTGCTTGGGAACGAGCCGTATTTGCCTAGTGATATCGTCCTGAGCGAGTCCTCTTTTAGCTTTGCCGAAAAACAAAAGTTTGAGGAGCGCCTGCGCGCGCAAACTCCCTCTTTCCTGGTCGGGAACTTACGTATTTGGCACGACCTGCATAACCTTGAGATTGTCGGACGGCAGCCTTAGCGCCACCCAGGCATTGGGCTCAATACGTTCATACATTGCGCGGTCTCTGGAATTCGAGACCTCTGCGAAGTGGCGACGTACTGCGGATCATAGACCGGAGTCAACATTTTCTGCCGTATGGTGAGCGGGCGGCTGTGGTCGTGGGCGGTGGGGGAGGGTGGGTCGCGCGAGTCAGGCTGCAGCATTGGAGGAGGACTCATTGCATCAATCACCGATCAACTCTGTTTAGTTATTTCGATCTTGCCACCCATCTTCGATATTCAATCACCGGAGTAAACTACCTGCCCCCAGGACAAGGGGACTCGCTCGCCATAACCGACTAGAGCGCGTTCAACCTTGCTTCTCCCCGCTGAAGCCTAGGCCTTTGTTTCACGCTCGCTCTTTTTGGGCCTCCTCATCGGGACACTCCTGGAGGGAAGACCAGTGTCCTGGACGACGTAACCAGCGCGCTCATACAAGGTCACAGCCAGCTTGGTCGCGTCCAGATACGACGGGTAGTCTAGAGCGTCGGCCAACTCCTTGCCCAACTCCAGCATCTTTGCTGCAAGCCCCTTGCCTCGGAGCCTTTCGGATATGGCAATGGACTCGAGGACTGGGTGTGTCAACAAAAAGCAAGCCAGCCAGCACCTCAAGCCATGGCGGGGTTGGAGTACTCACAGATGTGGCCCTCCTGGCCCATGACTTTCCTATGATTGTTCTCCATTATGGTGAAGAAGCCACCCAACTTCTCGCCGTCCAGGCCGGCCACCAGCGGAGGGTACCGCTTGTCCCACGGCTCGAGCCCGCCGTCTTTCGCGTCGATGATACAGTACAAGGCGTAACCAACCACCGTTTTCCCTTTTGCCATGGCCAACACCCAGTCAGCTCCAGAGTTAGCCAGTCGCCAAGCACACGCCCTAACCCTAAACAATACGCACCGTCCTCGTCGCGGAGAACAAAAAAGCGCGACTGGTGCTTGCCAGCCTTGCCCCTGACGAAGCTCTCGTAGCCCCTTTCCAGCCAGGCTCGGACTTCGGGCGTGGGCGGGAGCAACTCATCCATTCTTTCGCTGGCGAAGGCCTGGAGAAAAGTATCGGTGATCCCGGGCACGTCGGCCACCGTCGCCGGCGTGATGGCAAGGGTGGTTGACATTTTGCTTAGGTGTGATGTCTGCGCCTGTGGTGTTCTGGTACTATGTCTGCCGGAACACCAGAGCGCAAAGCAGCCGTGGCCGTGAGTAAACAAAGGAGAGATCGCAACGAGAGGAATGGATTCGGATGCCAGGCGAGCAGGGCAGTGGCTGGTCTTTTATCCCTTTCCAGCCTGCAGCTAATCTGACGCACGCGGGCCTGCGTCTTGGCAAATGCCATGTGACAGCCCGCCGGATCTGGCTGATGATGCCTTTGTGTGAGGCCACCCACGAAGAACCGTCCACTAGGGGTTTTTTTTTTCTTTGTTTTTTTGGCCGCCAAATCCAAGCAAGCCCTGATTTCCCGGCTTCCGACATCTACTTCAGCCGGCTAGTAGGCTCCGGGCCCCTTCGCCCATCATTTGGCGGGCTCGCCTGTCAGGCTGGAGCGGCATCCACCGATACGTGGGCAAGATGTGGATATCCCCAGAGCCGCGTGTTGCTGGCCGCGCCTCGACCCATCTCCACTTGCCTAGGATCCTTAACAGGAGGCTCTCGGCTGACACGGCTTACGAATTCCTCCGAATACTGCTGCTCCGAACGCGGCCAGGCAGCAACCTGCGCACGTCGTCCTCCGCGCACTCGATACGTCCTGTTGACGACACTCGACGCGAGCCTCCCTGGCAAGCCCCTGCGGCGGCGTGAGCTGTTACAATGCTGCGTCGGCGCCCTTCTCGACGAGGAAACTTGACAGCCTCCATCCGGCCCAAATATGCTGCTGCGGCGGGGGCGCTGACGGTAGTCTAGGTTCCTTCTCGTCTATGGTTACGGGTCCCGTCGCGCGTCGCACACCGTTCCCCCTAGTCTGAGCTCTTCCGCGTCAGCGGCCTCGAGCGGAAGCATCCGGCCTGCTGCCCGAGCTCGTCTTGGCCCGCTTGGCTTCTGGCACCTCGTTCGTCATTTTGAACCTTGAGTGCGATGTACACATGACAGACGCCCATATCATCTCTGGCTATCGTGGAAAAATGGCGGTAGGATAGGTAGGCAGCTTGTGCTGGTCCAAGGCTATGGATATCCTGCCCGCGCTGGACCGAGTTCTTGAGATCTTCCAATACCACAGCAGCCATTTTCTCCATGCGGCTCGGCAGACAAGGAGAATTGTTGACTTAAGGTTCCTAAGGCTCCGAAGGACTCTTAGTATACTCCCTCATCATGCTGAATTGTTCGATTAGAACCCTTTCGGTGGTTGATTCGTCATCTAGCACGCCGGCGGCGCCGTTATCCAAGCCGAGAGTTTCGCCTCCAAGTTTGCCAAACTTACCCAAGCCGGCGTGCTTGCTATTCTGCATGTAATTCAAATGCTTCTTCACCACATCCATACGGGCGGCCTTCTCGGCGCTTGCTGTAGGTCCTGTCCGAATGCGCCAGACGGTCCCAAGTGATTATCAGCGAGCGGGGCCTGCGGCGAGAGCTGTGGCCATGGGGCTTCCTGTGATGGTATCTTCGGCCTTGATCAAGGGAACGGCGCCGGTGTGCACCTTGTTCCCGCAGTTCCTGTAGTCGTAGTCGTCTTCTTCGACGTCGCGGCCAGCACCAGGAGATTGCCACTGGTCTGCCCCTTGCGGTGTATGGGGTAGGCTTCGGTGATCCTGGAACCCTCGTCGTGTACGGTGCACGTCATGACAATGCCGGCATCTGCTGCTGCCCGGATCTGGTCCTTCATTTCTTGGGTATCTTCGCTGATGACGACGCTCATGGACATGACGCCGACGGGCTCTTTCCTGGCTCACTTGATCGCCTTTTCTGGTGATGGGAGGCCAAACCCCGGTCGCACTCCCGAGCCGGGCCTTTGGAGCCCCCGGTAGCTCATGCCCCAACCCTCCGCCGTTTGGCGGAGGGTTCTTTGGGTCGGGTCGCCGGCATCACGTTCACAGACGCCTGGGCCGGCGAAACGGACATCACCGAAAGCTCCAGCGCACAGCCAGCCTTCAATCTCTCGGCAGGGGGCTGCTTGCGGCGATCCAGAAGCAGCCGTACGCGTCCGTCACCTGGGCGGCTTCCTTTATCATAATTCGGTTTGTCCAAGATGGGCTGCTACCATTGGCTTGTTTACGCTGTTTTCCTGGATTGAGAGTGTGGAGCCGTCACACCTTCGCGGAGCCCGTCACTTGGTGCCCTCATCGCGCTCTACGAGGCTGGTCTCCAGTCACCGCCCGGCAGTGGGCTGGATCGAGCGTGACGAGGCGCATATCCAAGTCGAGCAGCTTCTATCCAAGCTGAACATGGGCCAACAGCCGATTCCCGAATTGGACAGCGACAAACACACAATTCTGGAATTCCTCTACGGCTGGGCAAGAAAGCTGCAGGCACACAAAGACCTTTTCAGCTGGGACGGGGAGAGCCGCTGCCGCATCCTCTGGGTCGGCGGCACCGTGGGCACCGAAAAAACCACGCTTTTACAAATCGCCATACAGCAGCTACCGAGGAACAACCCGGAAGGCGCCACAAATGTCACCTACTTCTTCTGCAACACCCCCGGAGGGCCGCTGGGAAATGCGTCACCCGCACTGAAGAGCCTGATTTCTGGCGTGCTTCTTGCACAACCCGAGCTCCGCGACCGGTTGCTGTCCGGGGCCGGAGAAACCAAACGACGGGACTTTGACGGTCCGCGAGATTTTACGGTCGCGCACGTCTAAAGTCCTGTCAATGATCTCTCCCAACGGCCGTCTCCTGGTGACGGCATCAATTGACAAGGCCGCCTTTGTCTAGAACCTTTCCGGATCCGATGCGATACCCCTGACGCCAACCTTTTGTCTGGACCAGAAGCTTCCACCAGGCTTGCCTCCAATTGGCATGCTCAACAAAGCCATTGCCTGGGGTGGCCGCGACCTCATACACATCCCTCAAGGCTTTCGACCCACCGGAGAGCCCTACTCCTGGCGCGTGCAGGGCCGCATGCTCGTCATTGGGATCATGTCTAGTCAAGTCCTGCTGTTCAGGTTCGATGAGAACGCGAATCCCGTCCCGACGTAGCAGGGAGTGACGACGTGGCTCCAGGCCGGCATCTGGTGGTAAGTCTGGAGAGGAGTTACCTGGCTGCCGACGCGCCGGACGAGTGCGAGACCGGCCTGGCAGAGCTCTTGAAGCTGATCCCGGGCCGGGTAGATCGGCACTCGTGCTACCTGCTATACCGTTTGCTGTAAACACGGCCAGGCAGCAACATGCGCAGGTCGTCCTCTACGTACCTGAAGGTCTTATTGATGAACTCGACGCAGTCCTCCCTGATGGGCATCCGCGGCGTGAGCTGTCGCGAGGACCCTTCACGGCGCGAGTCCTAGTCGCCAAGCAAAAAGCCAACGCCCTTGCCGTTTGCCTGCCGCATGTTTGCCGCGACTTGTGGTCTGAATCGTGTCCGTAAATCCCGGGCGATGTGACCGTACCCCGATTCTGCGAGTCATATTACGAACGGCTGCCACGCGTCACATTAATGGCGAACCATTGATCTGGGTCGTCTGTTTCCCGTCAAGACATCCAATCTTTCGCCTGAATTTCTGAGCAGGACGCGCCCCCGGATATCCCGGCCGTCTAAGATGTTAACAGGGAGAAATATGCGGCTGCTCAGGCCAGTGAGGGCTTGGAACTGTTGACAAAATCCTGGGACAGATCGGGACAGTCGCCCAGACTTGGACCCCGAAACCCCTCACGACAGCTTCCCCGCTCCAGACTGCCACCGGCGGAGCCGGTCGGGGAAACTTTGCGTGGTCCCGCATCCCCCAAGGCAGCGAGCAGCAGAGGACCCGCATGATTGTTGCTACCGCAACCTCGAGATTTGAGGGTGGGATATATGATGGGTGGCTGGCGATCAAAATGTCCCTCGCCCAGCTCTCTCAGGCACCTGCGGTCAGGCTCACTCCAAAGTCGTGCTGCCAGGTGACATAATAGTGATATCAGCCGCTGCAATATGCGCCCTGGTTGGATTGGGCTGAGGGCTGTCGCCCTGTATGTCTCGGCTACTGCCGGCGTCTCCGCCAAATCCACACTGCTGGACGTCGCCGGGCTCTTCAACAACAAGGCGTTCGGTAAATCCCCCGGCGAGGCCGCCTTTGACGCGCTGAACCAGTCGTATCCAGATCCGGGGTTCGACGGCAAGACGTACATCTCGCAGCAGACTGGGATCGAGTACTCGTTCCCCGGCTACACCGGACCCGGGACCAATGACAATGTCATCTGCGCAGGACAGAAGATCGACGTGCCGGCGGACTCGCCCTCGTTTTCCGTCTCTTTTCTCGTCGCTGGAGATCTCGAGCTCGCCAGCGTGTCCAAGAACGTCACCTTCGAGTACTCGGACGGCAGCACGTCGCTGTACGAGCTGCGCACGCTTTCGTGGTTCAACCTCCTGACGATAAATCGGGGCGAGATCGTGTTCCCCAGCCGGTTCACTGCCGACGGTATCAATTACAACACATCTCACATATTTGAGCGCACGGCGTCCCTCAGTCCGGGCAAGCGCCTCGCGTCCATCACTCTGCCGTCGACAACAAATACCAGCGAGAGCAGGCTGCACGTGTTCGCCATCTCCGTCTACAAGGGCTCTGCCCTGAGTGTGCAAAGTGTGCGGCCCACACAAAAGTGGTTCGGGAATGGCACCCAGATTGTCGAGGTTACCGTCAACAATGCTGGGTCTGAGTGCGCTGCCGGGAAGGGGCTGTCAATCACGCTTGAGGGCGACGGCTTCGCGACCACCCGCCCGGGCGTCATCAAGCGACTCTGTCCCGGCGATCAAATCATGGCTACTGTGGGAATCGACAGGCTGTCGAACACCGCCGGGACGACAAAGACGGATGTAAAGGTGCTCGTCGCTGGCGGCCAAAACAGGACGATCTCGAGCACTTTCAGCGGCCTCGAAGTGGGGTTGGTCGAGTGGACGTCCGACCTATCGAGCCTGGAGAAGCACGAGGCGCCAGAGTGGTTCGACGAGTCCAAGTACGGCATCTTCCTGCACTGGGGTCCGTACGCCGTCACCGGATGGGGCAACTCGTCGCCCCACGAGTCGTACGCCGAGTGGTTCTGGTGGTACTCGACGAACCACCCGCAGGGCGACCGGTCCAACTTCTACGGCTACCGGCGCGACACGTTCGGCGAGGACTGGGCCTACGACGACACGTTCCCCAAGTTCACGGCCGAGAAGTTCGACGCCAAGGCCATCGTGGACCTTGTGGCGGACGCGGGCGCAAAGTACTTTGTGCTCACGAGCAAGCACCACGACGGCTTCGCCATCTTCGACGCGGGCGGGACCAGCAACCGGTCCTCGATCCACCACGGGCCGCGGCGGGACCTGCTGGGCGAGCTCTTCAGCGCCGCGGCCGAGCACCACCCGGACATGAAGCGGGGCGCCTACTTTTCGCTCCCGGAATGGTTCAACCCGGATTTCGCACGCTACGGCTTCGACCAGTTCAACAAGACGCTCGTGCCCTCGACCGTGTCCTGGCCTGGCGGCCCGGCGCGGAACCCGTACACGGGCGCGCTGGAGCCTTACACGGGCCACGTGCCCGTGCCGGATGGCTTTGTAACACGATGAGAGCTACGGCTACAACCGCGCCACGCGCGACGACGAGTACATGAACGCCACCGCCATCGTGCGCACCCTCGTCGACATCGTCAGCAAGAACGGCAACTTCCTGCTCAACATCGGCCCCCGCGCCGACGGCACCATCGTGCCCCGCGCCGCCGAGAACCTGCGCGAGGCCGGGAGCTGGATCAGGAGGCACGGCGAGGCCGTGTACAACACGACGTACTGGTTCGTGCAGAGTCAGGTCGTGGAGGGTGGCGCGCCTGACGTGAGGTTCACGCATGGGAAGGACGCTTTTTACGTCTTTTTTCTCGAGAGGCCGCGGCCGGGCGCGGACGGGTTTGTGCGGATTCCGGCTGCGGTGCCGGTGCTTGCTGGGGATGGCGTTAGTCTGCTCGGCGTCGAGGGTGGGGAGAAGCTTGACTTCAGGGTCGACGGGGACGGAAGCGGGAAATCGCTGAGTATCAAGGTTGCTGACGAGTTGCTTGCCAAGGAAGATATCTGCTGGGTGTTTAAGATTGAGTATCTGGCTTAATTTGCGAAGAGCTAATTGCATCCGCTGCAGCAACAATGCTTTTCCATTTATGTCCTTATCTGTGAAGGTTGGTTGCGCCGCTGGTCGTCTCGGAGCCGATTTACTTCCCTCTCGAACGCCACGAGAAGCCGTTTTCGTAGGAGGCACTGAGAAGAAGACTTTAACTCTCAAAGCAACGGATATTTCAAGCCATTAATCTAGACTCGGAGGAATCCCGGCGCCCATCACTCCCTGCACAACTTCTCCATACTCTTCCCAGTGCTCTCACAGATGCTAGCCTCGCCGAGGTGACAATCAGTCAACAACACAATGAAGCCATTCATTGTTCTCGCTGCTGTCGCCGGCGCGACCGCCAGCCTGCCGGACCACGCCGAATTCAGCGGCCAGCCAGTGGTGTCAACAAGCCCGGTGGCAGGCAACCACAGCGTCCTCTGGGGGCAGACTCTAGCAGCAGGCACTTCTCGGGCTAAGGCGGCAGCGCGCCCGACCGGCGGCATCGCTACCATGAGCCGCGCCGACTCGACGCCCTTCACGACAGCGCCGTACGTGTTCGAGGTGACGTCGACCGTGCGGGCCGGCAACAGCTCCTTCCGCACGGTCGTCGCCACCAAGACCACGCCAGCGACCACGGCCACCGGGACCGACATGGTCGGCCCCACCAAGGCGTGGGCGAAGCCGACGCTGAAGGAGTGCTTCACCCATTGGAGGTTCTGCAAAAAAGACTGCATCGCGCTGGGGTGGTTGACCTTTTTTGCTCCATGCGGTATGTTATTTCCGGCCCTGGCCTTCCTATTCCTAGCGTCGTGCGTGTGAACAAAAGTTGCCTGACAGGACGTCCTTCGGTGACAGGTGTCTGCCTCGACAATTGCCACAATAAGGGACATTTCGGGCCCATGTCGTAAGCGACCGAGGGAGGATGACACCCATCGCCATGATCGTCCTGTCAAGTTTTCCACGAGGTATCACGGGATGCGGAAAGAAACAGGACAGCATGGCTGCCGGTTGCCGAAGCCGGCCAGGCAGGGCAGTCAGTCGACCGCGATGGAAAGGAGGATGGGACATTGCCAAACGAAGTCGCAATCAGCAGACTAGGTACCACAGTTCAATGATAGTCCGCGAGGCTACAGTATCTCGGCGCCAAGAGCAAAAAGGTCCGCAAACGCGTGATGTCCAACCAGACCAGACCCCACGCGCTTTGGCGGCGCAGCATCAAGACCACTTGACAGCGAGTCAAGAAGCTGCCGCACAGGCCACTGGGCTCCATGGGGCATCCCCTGAATCAATGCACCAGCACAGGGGTTCTCGAGTGTTTCTCCTCCCAAAGTCCCCTGCAAACGGTTTGTTCGCTCAGGGCCTCTAGCATCAAATTGATTGCAAGGAACGCTTCAAACGTCCATGGGGGCTGGTGACCTGTCCCGAAACCGTGGGATCAACCAAGCGTACTCAAAATATCGACGGACAAAAAGCCGGTACAAGCAAACTTAAAGCGCCTAATGGGGGCATCGGCAGCCGAGACGGACAATTTTTGATCGGCGGGCCTGGATTCCTCTGGACGCTCGCCCAGACAAAGAAAAACAAGCCTGCAATTTACGTTCCCTAATCAGGTGCATCATCACGACGAACGATTGTGAATTAAAAAGTCGTAAAAGCACCCCTCTGCATTCGAAAAGCGAGTACTACACGATTTTAGGGCTGATGCCATGATACGGTCACACTTGATATTTTGTTTCTGCTTGGGTATGTGATATTTGAAAGTCGAAAGATGCGTTTTTTTTTTGTCGTGTGCAAGGGGCGCATTGGTGCTGGGTAAGAGGATGTGGCCAATGCTGTCCATTAACTTTCCGAGCCGCGAACCCCCGCGTCGCTTCCCAGGTACCCTCTCTTGGTGGCGGTGGGGAAGCACGATGCCTTCAATGTTGCCGTGCCGTACACGTATTACCTAAGGAAAGCGAAGAAAAGGCTTGGGCTTTACCACGGCTGGTGCTTGTTGCCCACGAATAGACAAAAAACCCACGAAACAGCCGCAGGAGGGCCTTGGCTCTCTTGGCCATTGATAATGATTCCTCGAAACGAGATCCGTCTGGGAAAAACGGTTTCAAGCATAAATCAGGAGACGGACGCCAAAGCACGGCCTTCCGGAGCAGGAACCCGAATGCAGCTAGGAACAAAGCGGCAGTCCGATCGATCTTGAGGCGCGCATGGGTGAGGACACCCTTGACTGCTGAATCCACCGCTGACTACAGTACACCTAGGTATCCGGACCGGGCAAGTCTCAGCGCATGATATTTCCCAATATAGACCGCGACCCTGCTGGGCACCGGCAGCCGAGTCAGGAAACGAGGGCCCTTCCTTAAGCGCGCCAGGCTCTTGGCGGGGGCAGATTTCTGGAGCCACGATCAAGCAGAGAGAAGTAAATCTTTGACCGCGCGGCACTTCGCCGGGGACCGAACAGGGCATTGGCGACGGGCATCAAGGCAGGAAAAGGGAGGCTTAAAGATGAGATCGGATGGCGGACAGCCTCGTTTTAGCGATCAAAGCCAAGCAACAGACGAACGAGTCCAGTCCGGGAAGGGAAGCTAATCGTTTGAAACGTCTTTTTTTTTTTTTTATTCCGCGTGCTTTAACGATGAGGCTCCAATGATAGCCTCGCACCCCTGTCCGCGCCCGCTGACCAAGGGTCGGGCTGTTGGACGACAAGGTCGCGGTGCCGAACTGACACTCCTACCTCAAGGGCAAGCCGAATGCCACATCGGGGCCGTCTTGGCGTTTGCACCGTCCTGCAATTTATTTAAATGTGACGATGTCGACATCCAGAGTCGCATTCTTGCCCCTTCCTCTCTATCCTCATCCATCAGGACGACACTCTCCTTCTTCTCCTTCAGTCTATTTATCTCCTTCAGTCTCATTTCCTTTCTGTTCTTTTCTTTTTCTTCTTTCTTCGGACCACCTCATCCCTTCACTTCTTGTTTTTCTTTTTTTGCGAGAACATTTTCCATTTTATATTAAAAAAAAGAAACACTCGACAAAATGTCTGCCTTCAAGACCTTCCTCGTCTCCTCCCTCGCCATTGGCGCCGGCCTGTGCAACCCGGTCCCGGCCGGCAGGGCTCAGAACCACCCCACCGCTGCGGAGGCTGAAGCTGCCGTGCCCGCGACCGGCGGCAGCATCAAGCCTCCGGCGGGCTTCACCAAGGTCGTCTTCCTGGACGACTTCTCCAAGGCCAAGGCCGGCAGCCAGCCCAGCAAGGCCAAGTGGACGTACGACCTCGGCATCGGCTACCCCGGAGGCGCCACCAACTGGGGCACGGGCGAGATCCAGCACTACACGGCCGACAAGGAGAACATCGCCATCGTCGACGGCGCCCTGCGCATCACGCCCGTCAAGAAGGGCGAGAAGTGGACGTCGGCCCGCATCGAGACGACGGCGTCGCAGGACTTCACCTGCCCGCCGGGCAAGAAGCTGCGCATCGAGGCCTCCATCAAGATCCCGGCCTCGGACCCGTCCACCCAGATGGGCATCTGGCCCGCCTTCTGGTCCATGGGCTCGGCCTTCCGCAACAACGTGACGTCGTGGCCCGCCATCGGCGAGCTCGACGTGCTCGAGGTCTCCAACGGCTCGCCCCAGGTCTTCCACACGGCCCACTGCGGTGTTGTTAACGGCGGCCCCTGCGAAGAGAAGAACGGCAAGGGCTCCGGCGCCACCTACACGCGCGGCAAGTGGACCAAGTTCGCCATCGACGTCGACCGCACCAGCAAGGACTGGAAGGCCGAGAAGCTCGTCTGGTCCGTCGACGGCAAGCCCACCTTCACCCTGACGGGCCAGCAGGTCGGCGACGCCAAGGCCTGGGCGCCCCTGACCAGCACCCCCAAGATGATCCTGCTCAACGTCGCCGTCGGCGGCGAGTTCCCCAACGCAAAGGCCGGCAAGGGCGTCGTCACCCCCAACGCCAAGACCGTCGGCGGGCCCCAGAGCGCCATGGACGTCAAGTATGTCGCCGCCTTCACGTCGTAAGATGTCATTCGTCTTTTTTCCTTTTCGTTTCTGGCATCACGCAGCTGTGTTGTGTCTTTCACTTCTCGCAGCCAGAGGCTTGCTTCGACTTGAAAAGTCTTCGATTCTCTGATACCCCCTTTTTTGTTGGCCGAGGAAGCCCAGTGTTTGTTTTTTTAGGTTATGTTCTCCGCGTTTTTTTCGATTTGCTTTTTTTTGTTCTACATTTCTTGCAGAGGTGGTCATTTTGCATAGCATCGGGGCGTTACATGTGTTGGATCGCGCATCTTGGCTGGGATCAGAGACTCTTGTACATAGCCCATCGGCAAAGCTGCTCCGGCGGCTGCCTTATATACTCCTACGCGCGTCGCGCTTTTGGACACTCGGATCTGCCCCATGCTTGATAACTTGCTCTCCAGTGGTGTCTAGTACCGTTACAAAGCCCATCGATTGGCTGCTTGGCACGCCATGCATAAAGCGGTGTCACTTCGGGTGCACAGCGCTACACAGGGGTCGTCCAGTTCATCCATGGTCTGTCGGCGGGACGTCCCGTATCCACTTCAGCCTACGCAAGTTGCATACCTACCTCGTTTCGTGCCAAGCCGGGCGCCGGCAGCTGGTATTACATCAAGTCCAAAAGAGGAAACATCTCTACCCATAATTGTTCAAGCCCTATCTGCGTTTGTCCACCGGGTCCGATTCCGCTGAGCTGCCGAGGTTTCCATCGGCAGGCCGGTGTAGTCGGCCCCAGCCAATAAAACATCGCTCCTGCGGCCTTAATCTACCATGTGCTGGGCTTTTAGAGCCTCCAAGATCTCACGCCCAGATCTCTATAAGTCTTGGGCTATCGAACTCGATCTTTTTCCTCATGCTTCAACGCGGAGTTTGGTGGCAAAGGAGAGAAAACAACAACCGGCACTAACGGCTTCGATCCGGCTGGCGTCGCGTCCTGGCATTGGATATGCTGCCACTCAGAGCGGCACCATGTCCCCGCCGCCGCCGCCACTTGGGAGCTACCCAGAATCCCACGCACAGGAGAGGCCGCCCGACGAACAGCGGCGGAAGTCGGTCCCATGGGGGCTGAACCCATGGTTGTTTGCCGCCATGGCCGCCTTGATCGGCATGCCGATAAGCGGTGCTATTTTCGGCGGCGTCATGGGATCTATGCTGGCCAACAGCAGCCAGAGGTAAGGGAGCGGCTTGTGCCCGCCAAGCCATCCAAGACCAAGTCGCTAACCAGAGAATCTACACAGCGGCAGCAGCACTGCTCTTTCCACAGCAACCGGGCCACCAGACCCAGCCTCAGCAACGTCAAGCAGCCAGTCCCAAC
>GL876970.1:265231-276598 GCA_000193285.1 Magnaporthiopsis poae ATCC 64411 | reverse complement strand
ACGCGCTCCGCCGCGGCGTCCAGGGGTCTGCGCTGCTGCCTGGTCGTGTTCCGGACGCGCATGCGGGCCTTGGCCGCCAACGGCGGGAACTGCTTCCTCAAGGACGCGACGAGGGTGGTGGGGAATAATTGGGTTGCTAGTGGGAATGCTGTCACGGCGAGCTTGGTCACGTCGTAGCTGTTACGGGTATGTAAGGGAGACAGACTAATGGGTATATTCCTGTAATAATGCATGTGTCTCTCCTCCATTCGGAAGATATGGTCCCCGGTCTCCCAGCCCCGCATAGCAACTCCAACCCACAACCAACTTAATACATGCTTGCCAGACTTAGGAGCCACCCCTTTGTGTAAAGCATCGCATCTACAGCGGCAGTCTTAGGCATACTGGGCAGCAGTATTAGCTCCGCATACAAGTGACATCAGCCCACATCAACACCAGCACCAGCACCCACCTTGCCCTTGTCGGGGTCGTTGGGCTGGCAGTTGTGGCCAACCCTGGTGCCGGTCCACATTTTGCAGTGCGCGCACTGGATCAGATCGCCCGTCGAGCCGCCGTTGCCGGACACGTTGCTGCCGCCGCTGGCCGTGCTCGAGCTCGCCGACGACGAGTAGGTACCGGTGCTCGAGCCGGAGGCGGACTTGGAAGTCTCGGACATGGTGGAAGACTTGCTGACTTTGGTTTTTCCTTTTGGAGCGCTTGAACGTTGATATCTTGGATTGCATACCGAGTAGATCGCTCTAGATGGTGCCATTTTTCCGTGTTTATAAGGTGCATGGTTGAGACACCGTCACTTTGGCGGTGCCCGTTGTCCCCGGACCGTGATGTGGGCTGCGGTGACCACGCGAGCACCAACTTGCCGACTCACTATCGAGATAGTCACACCCGCATCCTGTGACACGCTCTCGACCGTGGCGATGGCATCCAGGTATGCCATTACCGGACTAACACGACTGTGTGGAATAGTGACAACTTTTGCTTCAATTAAAGACCGGCCGTCCCGGTTAAAAACGCTGCCCCGTAGGTTCGACCAAATGCTGATCCTTCATCCCGTGTTTCTTCCATCCGAAGCCCACCCTCACAAAGAAGGGACGACAACAAGCTTGACCTCCATACACGGCCTTTCAGGGGTCCAGGCTGTTTTGTGCAACATACGGGTCAGTTCAAACCCCATTCCCCCGTTTCATCAGACGAGCGGGCGGGCGGCAGAGAAAAGCTTACCTGTGTTCCCGGGAGGCGAGTATCGGAACTCGTGTCGCTCGCCAGACGCCGTCCGGACACAGATGTGTCCGCCGGGCAGGGACCCGCGAGCCCTAAAGGCCAGCTCGGTCTGGACCCTGTCCGTGTCTGGGTTGCAGCCGTAGACGACGTCGTACACGGCCCTCGGGTCCCCGCGCTCCGTCATGAACATCTTGGTCGTGTTGTCCGCCAGCTCGTACTTTTATCATCTGTTAACCTCCTGTTTGGCCTCACAAGGATGGGGTGGCGCGGGGTTACTCACCTCGCCGTTGATCACGGCGCGGATGACAGGGGTGACAGTCGCCTTGGTCAGGACGCCGTTGATGAGCGTCAGATCACTCGCCCGGTCGCCGGCCGGGGCGAGGTACAGGTGCTGGTCGCCACCGCCGGCGGACCAGAGGTTCATGAGCCGGTTGTGCACCTCGGGGAACTTGGGGTTCTGCACCTTGACCGCGAACCCCCGGGTGATGTTGACAGGAGGCGGCACGGTTGGGAGGGTGCAGGCCGCTGCCACCGCCGTCTGGAGGAGCGCCGAGGTCGTCACGCGAACCATTGTGAACGTGGCACGGTCAGGGGAGGGCAAGTGCCTGATGTATGTGTCCTGAGCTGGCGGATGGTTTACACCACCGACGAACAACGATGAGCAGAGGGAAGAGGTGAGCTATATAGGCTGGTACCCAGTCACTACTAGTCAGTGCTCCTAGCAGCAGCTCTCCCGGCAACAGTCAGCACTCCCAACAACAGCCACCCTGCTAAATCACCGCGCATACACGACGGGCCCTGCCAAGCCAACAATACGAATCAGCCCTAATTACATAGATGTAATCCACAGATCGACACTGCAGCGGCTGGCATTCCATCTATTTCCCCGCATAAAAACACCGCCAATCAGGCAGCGTTGACACAATCACTGTTAATGCCAAGGCCATCCCTCCCCAGCCTGTGGTCGCACCGGGGCCCGCTTACGGCGGAGACGCGATCAAAGAAGGTTTGGCCGCACAGCAGCATGGGGTGCTTTGGCGAGGGTTGGACGGGCCTCGCACCATCTCGATCTATTGGACATGCAACGCCATTTTTAGGAGTTCAGCCTTCGCCAGACGGATCACGGGGACGATGTTTGTCGACTACACGAATTATTGTTTTTCAGCCGAGTCGTCTCGAGAGTGCTATTAGTCCACCTACTATGAAGTGACAATGCTGGTCGCTGTTGGTGGATACTGTCTCTGGCGGTCACAACTCAGAGGAAATAACGAATTAAATGTATAAAGTACCCGGGGGCTGTGCTTTGTGGGGCCCTCTCGGATAATACAGGGGATTTGCACCCTCGCTTTCGCCGCGGCATCTGCGCGAGCCGGCCGCTGACAAAAGAGCTGCTCAGTGCGATGGTAGAGTGCGAGAGATGCTGACGGGGCTGCCGCATGGGCTGGAGAAAAAAAAGGGAACTGAATGGTGCTCCAACGTGCAAAAGTCTTTCCCCTTCTGCCCAGCTCATAGCTTGTTGTCCACTTAAGCAGCCGCCTATCCACCACGCACACCGTCATTAGCAGCCAACCTCAGTACCTCGGTAGGGGCGGGGGAGAATACGACGGGATGAGGCCATCCGGGTTGCTGTCGATGGACCTTCTCCGCATCATCCGGTAACTAGGCTGCTCCTCAACCTTTTCCTCCTCGCCGTCGTCGTACTCTTCCACCTGTTCACATAGGAATAATCCGGGGCCGCTTACTTTGAAGGCGTCGTTGAGCCTGGGCATGGACCTCTTGCGAGCGTTGTTGCTCAGCCTGTCGCGCACCGAAAGGTGTCTGTTGCTGCTGCTGCCGCCGCTGTTGTTGTTGTCGTTGACGGCGGCCGACTCACCCGCGATCGCGTTCTTGAAGCAGTCGAGCGCGATGGGCGCAATGGCCTTTCCGGTTTGCAGAGCGAGCGGTCCAAGCGTCTGGGCCGCCGTCTTGAGGAAGTCGATGACGCCCTCCTCGTGCAGGCCGTGCTCGCGCGCGACTTCGGGGCTGAGCTTGAGTTTCTGCAGATCGGACTTGCTGAGCGAAGACAGGGCCTGCAGGGACGCGTCGGCGACGTAGGCGCGGCCGAGCAGGATGTGCACGGCGCCGTCGTTGAGCATGTCCTCGTCGTCCATGGAGGACTCGGCGCCCCCGAGCGTGCCGGTGATGGCGGCGATGACCTGCGGCCCGTACTTTTCGACGGCCTTCTTGGCCACCTGGGAAGCGATGGGCTTCGCGGCCCGCAGGGCCTTGGAGATGAGCGGGCCGAGGTGGTCGAGGAAGGCCTCCTCGCCCGGGACGGGGATCGTGGGCGTCATGAGGCACTCGTAGAGGTCCTTGCCCTTGTAGTCGCTGCTCAGCTCGGACTCTGTACGGTTCTCCTTCAGGGGCCGCCGGACGGGGTCGTCGACCGCCGCCTCGGCCGGCGGGTGCAGGACGGTCTCGTTCTGGTTCATGGCCTGGACGGCCATCTGGGCCACGTGCTTGGTGAGGACGGGACGCAGCTTGCTCGCGATCCCGTCGAGGTTCGGGACGCCGTCTTTGCAGATTTCCCTGACGTGGTCGAGAAGCCGATCCACCTCGGGGCCGTCGTTAAGCGCCATGATGGTCTGGAGGGCGGCCTCGGCAAGAACCGCTCGATCCGGAGCCGCACTGCTGACAGAGCCGTCGTCCTCCATGCTCTCGGCGCCCGTCAGCGCGCCGATGACGCTGCTGGCCACGCCGGCGACGGCGCCTCCGATGGGGCCTCCGATGACAGAGCCGGCGATGGGCAGCGCGGTACCGATGAGACCGCCGATGATGTCAAGGAATCCTTCGGTGTCTCCGCCGCGGGCGGGAATGCACTCCGCGCCCTGCGACGACCCGTTGCTGCCGTTTCCACGGCTCTGATTTTTGCCGGTCCCGTTGGCGGTCGTCTCGCCGAGCGGCACCAGGACGGCCTTGCCGCTCTTGGCGGCGGCGACTCGCATGGAGAAGACGCCGATGAAGGCGCTGTAGTTGTTACCATACGTGCCTCCAATGGAGTTGCCCGAGTTGCCGTCCCCGCCGCCGCCGCCGTAGCAGTGAGTGCCGATGACCAGGCCGTCCTCGCGGCGGATGATGGGCGCGCCGGATTGGCCTACAAGGGGAAGAAGTGGGATATTAGTACCTGTAAACTTCGGTCTCGGTCGGCGTCGGCTGGATAGTACTCACCACCAAAGGTGGACACCTTGTACTCAATCATGTTGTTCTTGTTTTTCGCGATGTTGTAGTCCGTGGGCGCGAACTGCTCGTACATCTCGGCGCCGCTCTCACTGCCGAGGCTCTTGTCCCCGGGGTATCCCACCACGCCGAGGATGACTCCGCTGGCCGACGGCGGCGTTGCATTCGTATACTTGAACAGGTTCAAGTTTCCTTTGAAGGGCTTGTCAAGCTGGAGGAAGGCGACGTCCTTGGTGCGAGTTCGGTCATTGTTGTTCTGGATCCACTGAGCGGTGGTGACCACCTTGGTCGCCAGCCGACCCTGCACAGCTGGGGTCTTTCCATCCGAGCCCTCGTCTTCCGAAGTCGTGGGGATAGAGGCGCGGCCGCGGTAGCCGATATAGCACCTGATCTCTTGAGCCTCCTTGAAATTCTGAGTCCAGTCATAGGCGACGTGGCCGGCGGTGACGACGAGGTTTGGCTCGATCAGCCAGCCCGAGCCCATCATCCACACCGGGGCCCCTGTCTGCGCGTTGCGGAAGCGAGTCTGGATCTTGACGACCGCTGGCGAGTTTTTTTTGTTGGTTAGTACATGCGCATGACCGGGTAGGTGGGCTTCATTTAGTACGTACATCGGTACGGGCCGCCGTCCTGGTAGAGTTGCGGGTAGACGGGCATTCGGCCATCAACGCCAATGATGGACTCGCCGCGGTCCTCGCCGCCATGTTCACGAGAGTAGTTGTCCTGGCTGGGAACGGGCATACTCTCCTCGCCCGAGGCGGTGGAGAGTGTCCAGACTGCGGCTTGAGCCATCTTGTAGACAGGCAGATAGGAGATAGAAGATGGAGGGAGTAGGAGTGTTGAACAAAAAAGCTAGTCGAGGTAGAAGGCCAGGGGAACTCGGGGAGAAAGCTTGTGGAATCGTGTATGATGCTACGGAAAAATTCTCGTTCCAATCCAGGAGGACGCCCGCTGATTATATAGCCTTCGGTCTCAGAAGACCTGCTGTCGTTCCGAATTGTGATCGCGACCTAGTTTCCCACACTCGGGCTCCATCCCCAGCGTCGCTACACCTGTCTAGACAACGATTGACGGCTATGACGCACCGCTTGCCAGACGCGCCAGACTCCAGCCAGCCACTTCCTACCGGTTCCGCGCAACCATTCCCATTCCTGCTCACTTAACCGAGGGGCGAGCACTTAAGCCAGCCACTTTCCTGCTAGTTTTCGTGCATCTATTCCCATTTCACACATGCAGCTAATGCCCAATGAGCTTTGGAGCCTGGCCCAGACCATGAGGCGTCGTTTTTGATGCTATTCCCTGTTCCGTACAAACAGGGGCCACGAGCGGAGGAGCCCATTCTATGCTGTGATTGCCCAGATGGGTTACGTAAAGCTGCTGATCTCGTGGGTCTATCCCTTCACGCAAGCCCCTGCCCAGCTGACCGAAGCCGGCCAGGCGCTGTGGCTGCAGCAAAGCTGTCAAGAAGAGGCTAATCTTTTCCAATAATCGCCTCTACCCCTCCCCCACGCCTTGGACGAGCTGGACCTTTCGGGTGGCTGCCGATCCGTCAACGTTTCGTGGCATGGGCGTCTCAGCTGTCTTGGCTTTGGCGGGATGTCACCGGAACTCTCGGCGGGATGTCACCATGACGATCATCTGCATGTCGACAGCTGAAATTCGACCCTAGCATGGATGTCCGCGTTAGAGAGGGCGTCGTCTCGGGCCGTGGGCAGTCCCGTTCGAGGCTAGCCTCTGCGGCTCCAAGCCGTGCTTCCGGGACAGATTCCCCGGTCCGACCAATCGCAGCAGACGTCCTCGCCTCGTCCTTCCCAGCATCAGTGCTCAGACCTCGTCCACGCTGGGCTGTTGCGCATCCATTTTGCAGCTGAATGCGCGATCCAACCAATCACGCCACTCGAATATCGACGCAGAAACCGGAACTAATCAGAAAGAGGGAAGCCGGGAGGGACGGATGATCGATCCCGCCACTAGTTCTTGTTATTGACGGTGATGTTGAACGGGAGGCCCGGCTCGACGTCAGGGGCCGCCACGCGGGTCGTGGGCGCCGTTCTCGTTGTCGCCCGGGGCAGCTCCAGCCCGACGCGAGAGGCTAGCGCATACGACCAGTCGCCGCAGCCGCCGCGGAAAAAGCAGCAGCCGCAACAGCAGAGCGAGATCAGCAGGATGGTGCCGAAGGCGGAGGCGAGGACCGTGACGATCACGAAGTTCTGCCGATCTTGCTCCCTGACGTCTACATCATTGCTGCCTGGAAGCGCGGTTGCCGAGATGGAGGGCGGCTGCGAGGGCGAGGTCACCGTTGTGGTCGCTATCGCCGGGGTTTCAGCTGTTGATGGCGGCACTGTGGCGACAGAAGTCACCAGGGAGGTCAGTGTGATCGGCGGCGGAGAGCTAGACGACGATGATGTAGGTACTGCCGAAGAAGACTCGGTGGAGCTCGTAGACGATTCTGTGGAGCTTTCAGACGACGAAGACGTTGTGGCCGACTCGCTAGAGCTGGTCGACGACGCGGTGGAGCTACTCGTTGATGTCATTGAGGAACTAGTCGCAGTGGCAGAGCTATGGTTGGACGGGTTGCGGAAGTCCTCAATCTCGTCAAACTCGATGAACCTGGCCTGGACACCGGTCGAGTTGCTGCAGCTCTCGGGAACATCACCCCGGGCCGAATCCTCCCTAAAATACACCATGGCGCATTGGTACTGGTAGCGGCCCTCCTTGGACAGCTGGTAGACGGAAAAGGTGGACTCGACGCCATCGGGAAAGGAGCCTAGCAGCTTGCTAGTGTCCGGAAGCCAGGGGATGCACAGGGAGCCGGCGCCGGTCTGCCATATGTACTTGAGCGTGGCCAGATCCTTGTCGTCCTCGCCCACGCGGAACGCCCGTACGGCCCAGATGCATTCGTTCAGGTCCGTGGTTACGGAGAGGGGAGATCCTGCGCGAGGGTAGTCGGAGAAAGGCCCCAGGAGGGCGCCGCCACCACATGGCGGGTAGGCACCGCTCTCCTTGCTGAGACTCCCGTCTGTTTTCTGGATGTATGCTGGCTCAGGGAGGTTCAGGCGAAAGGCAGCGGCTGTGCCCAGGAGCAAGCCGAGCGGGGAACATTTCATGGTGATGAGATGACTCTCGGACGTTTCTGGAATCGGCGTCGCGATCTGGGCGAGGAAAGGGGGAAAAAACCAGGGGGTCTTGCCAGGAGGGTTTTACAAAAATATGTAGTCGGAGGCAGGGTGTCTGCGGACCCGGTCACTCGGGGCCGGTCACGCGGATTGTGTGATTCGGGCACCGCCACCGTTAGAGAGAGGATAACAAGTCCGAGGCCGATGAACGATAGAGAATGGAAGATTAGAGAAATTGGGACTAGGCCAATTAAAATCCATCCGAACCTGACCAGCTTCCTCCACGGCGTGACCCCATCGCCTGGCGCTGGAGGTCCCTGATGGCAGACTCGCACGTACACCTTGATGTACAGACTAGACAGGACAGAGATTGAGAAAGAGACCGAAACCTCGGCCTCAAGACGGAAGCTTTGGTGGTAAAACAGGCTGCTCCAGCCAGGTACAGTGACCTAATGGGAATCGGCTTCACCGACGTGACTGCTTGGCAAGGAGTGACGTTCTGGGCGGAGTGATTCCCCCGCCCGAGAGCCCATCATACAAATTCGCATCGGGTTCGACATGGCGTAAACATAGACAGGTAATCATCACTCAAAAGCAGGCGCAAAAAGGTCCACATACGCCCTTCGCATCCATCGCCAGAAGCCCCGTATCGACTATAACTATCCCGCCGACTACAGATGTCAGCGCCGACGCTCTACAAGGCCGGCGAGGAGGTGAGGGCAACCGCGGACGGGGGGAGACCGACCTCATGAAAAACATGCAGGACTTCGAGGTCGAAGGCGTCATCGCCTGCGACGACGCCCCCGATGTCCAGAGCAAACATGTGCAGGTCTCCATCAAAAGGATGCGGCAGTTCGACCGGCGCATCCGGCGACTCGGCCCGTGGATAACGGCGAGCGGCCGGGTGCCCGTCAGGAGAGAGACTGTCAAGCCGCGGCCGGATGGGGAGATGACTGTCAAGCCACAGCCGGATGAGGAGATGCGGACATGAAGGCGGAGAAGCAGTGTGCCGGCCTAAATTGGGACACGCGGCTATATTGCCCACGGATCTCCATCAACACGCATGATATAGGCACCAAAATCACAAAGAACCCAACATAAGAGTGTAAAAAGCAGTGTTTTACTCCTAAAAGCAGTCGGTGTTCTTCGAGAAGTGCATCTTGGACTGCAGCCCGCCTATGTAGTGCCCCGCAAGGCGGGTAAAAACGGGGTAATAAAAACGCCAAAACGGTTGGGCTGTGGCGGTCAGGGGCACAGGCCCGCGCCAACACACAAGACAAACAAGAGAGGAGATTCGTAACACCGGCGCCTATTGCGCCCTAGACTCCGGAGCGTGACGAGATGAAGGACATGCTCAGGACGCTTAACCCAGGTGGGGGTTGTGCACAAAGTCCATCTTGTTCTCCTGGTTCGTGGTCGGGTTCCTCTTCTCGCGGCGGTAGACAACGACGGCGTAGATGAGCATGCCGAGGAAGGTGAGGCTGGAGAAAAGTGGCGTATTGGTCAGCACTTTGCTTGCGGACCCCAAGGGTGACGAGCAGAAGCATTGGGTGATTGGTAACTTACTAGATCAGGACGGCGATGACAATGGGGCCGGCAGTCCGGGTGCCCACCAGGGAAAGGGCGAAGAGGATAGTCCAGATGATCTGTGGGGCGAGGGTCAGTTTATTGTCTTTTGCGCAGTAACTGGGGACAGCAAGAACTTACAGTCTGGACAGAGTTGGAAACGAGGAAGAACTTGGGCGTCAGGGTGTGGCGGATACGCTTGACCAGGCAGACGAGGTCAAGAATCAGGCACAGCATGATGATAGTCATGTTGACGGCGGCGACGGCAATGACGGTGCCCGCGGTGACGCCGCTCTTCCTCAGCTCCTTCCACCCGCCGCCCATCTCGTCGTGCTTGTTCTTGCGATCGGCATAGGCGAAGGCGAAGATGATGAGGGCCAAGAGGGCGATGTTGATGGTCATGACGAGGTCACGGATCAGCCACAGCGGCACGAGGACCAGCTTGCGGAAGGGAGAGGTGTCCTGGCGAGTCATTATGGCGGTTTGGTTGGGGGAGGAGTAATATGAAAACAGAAAGAAAACAAAAAGAAAAACAGTAGGGAATGATGAACAAAAGGAAATACTAGAGTTGGGGGGACCGATGCGAAGATGGAGAGAGAAAAAGATGGGATCTGGCAAGCAGGATACGACGTCTTATAATCACGACAGAAGGGTCTGGAACTGGTGATCTGGAGTCTGGACCGTGGCCACGTCCCATTCATGGAAACAACCACCGAGGATGGGTCCCGGTCTAGAAATAGCTGTCAATGTTACCGCACGAACGTTGACATGCCATGCCAGGAGGCGAAGGTTTCTTGCCGAGGACGACGGGCACAACGGTGCCCTGGCCTTTGGACCCATGCTGACATGGCTCAATTCTTGAAATGGCCTCCACAGCCCACCATGCCACCCTTGGCGACAGCTCTGCGGCCTGAGTCGGGCACCAACAACATTGGAGCCGAGCCAGGCGCAAAAGAACGGCCCATCGAGCCCAGGATCTTGGCTGTCCTTGTGCGATCCTCTGGGGGCCGTGCCACACGGATATGTCGGGATGTAAACGTTGCTGTTTGCGGGAGCGGCACAAGTTTGGCACTCAGAAACACGAACCAACAACCACTCTAGCGAGAGCCTTGGCTGATTGAATGTCACGTCGGCCCTGCAGCTTGAATCCTCTGGCTGCTTGGCGCCTCTAAAAGATGACAGCGCAGAGTATTGGCGGTTGTTGGCTCGAGAAGAAACGCCTGCCAAGTTCGAATCGAGCCGAAACGTTTGGTACCGGATTAAGGCGGTCAGAATTAGAACACTGGGGATCTGGAGCCACAGGAAACAGAGGCCGTGCGCGATGGAGGAAACAAACGGCCCCGCAACCTGCCGTTGGCGAACGGGTTATGTTTCACTTGGGCTAAGTCCCCCGTCTCGATGTTGATGGCATGATCAAATAGGTACACAGTCGGGCCAATAGCACGACCCGACTCGGCAAGCGGAAGAATCAAGAAGCACCGAGGGCCTTTTTGGTTTGGCCAACCAAGTACGAGAGCCGCAACTAGCAAACACCAACAACCGCCCGGCCAAGCACTGCAAGATGAGGCGCGGGGCGCTGGAAGCTGCCTGGCGGGGCAGCCGGGCGCCTGATTGGCCCACCCGTAAGAACAGCTGAAATTTGTCCCAGCACGGGTGTCAACGTCTGCTCTAATTTCCCACAGCCAACAACCAACCGCGCCTCAATGCCATGAAGCCTGCCGACGAGGAGCGATTCGCAGCGCTGGTGCAATGGAACAAGTTACACGGCGGCTTCCTCCACCCCGACGTCGAGATCTACAGCGATGAGCGGACGGGGTTTTCCCTGCGCGTCAAGGAGGCCGCCGCGTCATCCGGTCACTGCGCCCCGCGCTCCGCCCCAGACCCCACGATCAACCCGCCCGTCGCCACCACCCCCGGACCAAGCCTTAATTCTACCCGCAAACCGTCGCCACCGCCACAGGCGGTCAAGTCTGGGGATGCTGTTGTCAGCTGCCCGCTGTCCACCACCCTGTCCTACCTCAACGCCGTGGTCGGTGGCAGGCCGCTGCAGCACGATGGCAGACCGGCACCAGGCCATGCAGACGACGCCGCCTTCCCCGAGGCCTTTGTGCGTGCCGTCCCGCCGCACGTGGTCGGCCGCTGCTCCCTGATCCAGCAGTACCTCCTCGGCCGGGCCTCGCACTGGCATGCCTATATCGCCACGCTGCCGCAGCCTGAGCACCTCGCCTCGTGGGCCCTACCCGCCTTCTGG
>GL876970.1:193284-219213 GCA_000193285.1 Magnaporthiopsis poae ATCC 64411 | reverse complement strand
AACAGTTATTAATTATTTATTACCTTTAGTAAATGCTGAATAAAATTAATTAAAATGTTACAATTAGGCCTTTTATTTTTAAGGTAAGGCATTTAAAGGCGGTGTTAAGCAGTAATTGGGTTGCAAAACTACTTTACGTGTAAGTTAAGGTTTGGTAAAATAATCATTTATATTATTTGTTTAAAGGGTTATTTTGAAACTAATTTAGGTTAATTAATGCTAAGTCCTTTATTCGTAGCTATTTGCGTTAACTAACGTTATAAGTGAGAATAATAAATACTTTTATTGTTTAGGTATTTAAGTAATTTGGTTTAAATAATAAAAACCAAAAGAGAGATTCCTTCGTGCGAACCTCTCCTAAATATAGTTATCTAGCCACGGTTATTCGGCACATCGTACGAGGCAAGTCCTTGTGGCACTTGCTCCGAATTAATACCGAGCCTCCGTGCATTGTTTTTAGCATGCCGGTGTTTTCCCGCAACGGACCCTCCGTGCCGGGAAGCCCATAGCTTCCGTCCGGAGGCTCCGGTCCTTGGCATCAAGCATCTCCTGCTGCCCAGCCTTAATTAAAAACTATTTTAAAACAGTAGGATACCTTCCTTTTTATACCTTGAGCCTGCCCGCGTTTTTTTGCGTTATATTATTATGTTCGTAGTAAATATATCACCCTGCTATACCTGTTATGTTTATAAAGCTTATAGCAGCCTGTTTAAGTAAGACCCTGGCCATGTGATTTCCATTCTGGCCCGGCCTTGGCTAGTTTAACCCTTGGCCTCCTGGCTGCGAGGTAAAGGCGTACTGTTAAGGGTTAGCCCCAGCCCTTTTATCACCTGCTGGTCGTGGTCGTAACACCCGTTCGACATTTTTTTCGGTGTATTATTTTTTGGCATATAAGCATTAAATTGCCGTAAAAAGTATAAAAAACGGATCGGAATCGCGAGATTTGTAGCAAATTAAAAACGTGGTCATATTTGAGGCAATGGGCCCGTTTGAAGTGGTCGTCCAGGGGGGTGGCCGACACGGGGTGCACTGACTTACGTGGTTGGCAATGGGCCCGCTACTCCCTACCTAATTTATATTAACGGGAAGGTCTCCCGTATATACCCCCCTTCTTTAATTGTATATATGGTGTTTGTTTTGGGCGTTGTGAGAGGTAATGTCACGGGACCAAGCCCGTACACATGTATTTAGCCAGTGATCCGCCAGCCCCCCCTGGGGCCAGCAGACTTTCCTCCCTCGTGCAACAACAGATCTTCAACCTAGTACCCAGCTGCAGTGCCGTGACAGGTAAAGAGCAAGCGGCGGCGCGATGACAAATGAATTGGAACGAGAAACGATAATTACGAACCCGGCAATTTAGGGGCAGGTATATTCGGACCTTAAGTGTGGAATGCTTACCCTCGTCTCTGCTCCTCTATCTCGTCGTCTGGATCCGCCATGTTTCTTAGACCTAGGGCCTTCTAGAATGAGACGTGAGAGACGTCCCCTTTCGGCATTCCTCCCCGCGACGCGGCGACCCGCCACGGCGACCCAGAGGCTGGCTGAGGAGAACAAAGAGAGGATACGGAGAAGAGACACCCACCGCTACATCTGGCCGAGGTGGCCGAGTCGTTTGCAAGCCTTTTGGAAGACGATGATGCTCCCCTCGGTCCCAGCCGGGCCGCCGGTCGGCCTGTGGAACAGTGAGCTTAGATGGCATACCAGTCATCGAGGTCCACCATTCAGAGAGTCTCTGCGGACGCGGGAAGCCGGCGGCAACGGCTGGTCCCGAACTGTCAGTGTCCTGGGCCATTGCATGATTGTAGCATCCTGACACACAGCAGCACAAGGTTTTGGACTGTCCCAGATCTTGACATCCATCCATCTTGACCGACTCTCTTTCTTTCTCACCCTCGCTCACGTCGAAGAGGAGGTGGTGGAAAGCCCGCCCAGGACCACCGTCGATCTCGATGGCCACCCTCGCTGCAAAAGCAAAGGAGACGAGTCATAAAGGAGCAAGGGACGGGCACTGCAGCCGGGCACCCGGAGCAGCCTCCGAAGCGCCTGCTTGCGCTCATTGGTCAGCCATTAGAGGCTGGTTCAGCCCCGACTGCAGGGGGCTCACACCAGACAACCGAGCAAGCCACCTGAGCTGCGGGCGCCCGACACATTACATACACAATCACGTCCACGACAAAATCCTTGAGACGCTTGACTGCTAATTGTAAGCTGCTCTTCCAAGGACCATCCATCACGACATCTAGTGTACAGCCATTCTACCCTCTACATCATTTTTTTTTTAAAAAAATAAAAAAAAAAGATAGCTAGGTATTTAGTAAATATAGGAATTCATCTGGGCCTGGGGAAAAGTTTTCCAGCAGTCTGTTGCGAATTTTTAAACAGCCTGGATGGGGTTGAATTTGGCGGTGGTAATTAACAATTAGTAATCAAGCGTCTCACGATTTTGTCGGGGACGTGACAATCCCCATCAGCCCCTGCCGACTCCACGCCTCCCCGAACTAGTGCACTGGGTCCAGAGCAGCGTGACACCCCGGAGCGGTCAGTATCGGCCCTTCTGGACTCTTGGAGTGCTTGGCCTGTGCTCGTGTTGCCGCAGCCCCCTCCCACATGTTGGCGAGGACATCTCGCATCCCTGCCAGACCTTTCTCACCAGCTTTTCGCCTTGGGGATCTCTATTTTGCCCGCAAAACCTCCTTTACCCATACGGTCTTGTCTTTGGCGCTGTAAAGGCAGTACTCAGACAAAGAAATGGCAGTGTAGAGAAGCTCGATTCGTGGTAGCCCAGCATGACGATCGTCAAAAGCGGTGCGCACATTGATCCAAGACGCAAAACTACCAGGCAGGTGTGCCTCCAACGTGCCAGCCAGCCTGCCTGCCTGCCTGCCAGGGGTTCTCCGGCCTCAATCTCCCACTTTCAGCCACAATGGAAATGGCAAGGGCAACAAACGACGCGCTTCCCTAACCAGGCAGCTCCTGAGGCCTTTGTGCAAGGGTTTCGCGATCAGCATGCTAGGCCCAAACTGCGCCCAGTGTCAGCCGTAGAGTCCGGATAGCCCGACGATAGCCCGCCCTCAATGTTGTGGCGTCATGCCTGTCACCATGGCTGCAGCCCTAGCACAGCACATCACATCGTAGGGAGCGGTGGATGCCAAGCTCCTCGTTCCGGGCACGTCCGGGGTTGCCCATAGAGCGAATCCCGTCGGTTTGGTAACGGCGCGCAATCGCTCAGTCTTGGGCGACACGGGGTTTCCGAGCGACGGCGCCTGGCAAATTCCGCCTAGCGGCCCCAAATCACCCCATCCCCGGAATCTAGAACTATCCGCTTCCCCTCGCAGCGTCTCGCTAGCAATTTCCGCCCCGGGAGCACCCTTAAAAAAAAGCTGGCAGCGGCAGCCCTAGAGCTAGCGCTTCTAGCAGGTATAAACTGTCCCCGCCGCCCGCCCCATCGCCGCGCGATGAAACACGGCATCCGGCCGCTTGGGTCCAAAGCTCTCCACACATCCGCCGCTTGGGTCCAAAGCTCTCCACACGTCCGCCGCTTGGGTCCAAAGCTCTCCACACGTCCGCCGCTTGCCCCCCATGTCGTCCAACTCGACCGGCCCCTTGGCCTACCGCTGGAATGAAGACCGAGCTACCGACGGTGTCCCAATCACCATAACCTGCGCCTCCATCGCGCTCTTCCTTGTCGCCCTCCGCATCTACACGAGAGCTTCCTTCCTCAAGAAGGTCTTCTTGGATGACTACGTCATCGTCGGGGCCATGGTACGTGACGAGATCCCTGGCTGCTTCCCTTGATCCCGAGCCCTCCGACTCCAGCCAAAGCTTGATGCTTAACTCGACATCTACAGGCCTTTTCCATCTTAGAGGCCGTCTGCATTGTGAAATGTAAGCTGCAGGACGTGTCCCGGACAGGCGGTGTTCGCTCCGCTATTCCCTCCCGTACTAATATCACTAGCCTTCTCGTATGGCGCTGGAAGGCACTTCGAAACAGTCAGCGCCGAAAAGTTCGCCAACATTCGGAAGGTATGTATCTTCGAAGTCCAACTTCATGCAATGCCCGCGACGCAGCAACTAATCGCAGATTCTCCTCCGCAGATTGCTCCGCTCGTACATATCGGCTACAACGCAGCGCATTTCCTCCTCAAGCTGTCGATCATATTCCAATATATGCGAATCAGCGTCATGGCTTTCGAAAAGCGTCTTTGCTATGCTCTTACTTCGATCTTGGCCTGCGGGTTCATTGCTTTCTTTATAACTACTCTTCTCCTCTGCATGCCTTTGTACGCCGTATGGACGCCAAACGTTCCGGGAGCCGTCTGCCTCAACACTGCCGTTTCAATGACCGCAAACCAGATTTACCTTATTGTCATGGACTTTGCCATCCTTATCATTCCCTTTTTTATCATTCGGCACTTAACAATCCCTTGGCCACAACGAATACTTCTCGGCCTCGTTTTGGCTCTTGGGGCAATGTAAATCAAACCTCCTTACTGTGGTGCACATCGGATAATTGAAACCGGCAGCTAACGCATTCTCTCGTTCGTTTTCTCTCTCCTTAGGGCGAGTATCGTATCCATCCTTCGCCTACAGATAATCAAGCAATCGCAAACCTCAACAGACAAAACATGGGATAGCGTCCCCAGCGCTTTATACGCCATCACCGAGATAAACGTTGGCATTGCCTGCTCATGCATCATTACGTTCAGGCCTTTGTTCGGTCGATGGCAGTGGTTTTCCCGGGGAGAACCGAAGTCGCTGCAAGTGATAAGTCCGGCACAGAAGCCTCCGCGCCCTAGGGACCCCTTTTCGTTGAGCACCGACAGCACCCAAATTCTCAACGATATGGAGCTTGGCGGGGTGCACACGACCAGCTACGGGGGCGGCTCCACCAGGACAGGCAGCAGAACTAAGGAAGATGGAGAGCCGGTTCTTCCGGCGACGTCGCGGTAGCAGAGCACAACCCCCTGCTTCCCGTCAGATGAAGCGCAGCAACTCCAGCAAATGTCTGTCCCCCAAGGTCCCGACGACCTGTACTCGAACCATCCGAGGCACCCTTCGACCCAGCTTAGCGACAAACGACACCGATACCAGATCATGGGTGTACCCGACAGGCCCAGGTGCAAATCGACCGACAGGTCATACGCCATGTTTGGCATAGGCCAGCCGTGATGTGCTGGATATGCTCCGCAGCGACGACGCTTTCGCTACCTCTATGTCTGAGGTGGATCTACCACCTCTCACGTACGGGCGTACGGAGCACCCTCATAGTTAGATCTAGTACTTGCGCACCAAATTTAGGCGTACAGAAACAGCTAAATATATACGCTTTTTTTTTTCATTCCTGTTGGTTCAGATCGGTGCACGGGCATCCGGGAGGCGCTGGGCGCAGGCGGAGCACGGGATCGGTGATCCCGAGCGCCGACGAGCTTTGGAATCGGACCGTGCCTTTGTCACGTGGCACGTGGTTCGTGCGTCAACCGCCTCTCTGTATCTAAGCCGGCCTCGGGCCGGCCCTCTCTCAGATAGATTCCTTCCGGCCTTGTGCACAATATACGGATATCCAACGATCGGATCGATCCCTGTTCACCACTTCGGACGAGAGGTAGATCACTCTACTGCAGGCGTGGCCTACCAATAATTCCGGTATTTACTGCATGCTACCTTTTATACCCCGCAACACGCGGAAGCATCGGCCCCATATCGCCTCGGATATTCGTGCTGCGGGCACCCCGCCCGGTGGCCCCAGCAAAAGTAAAGAGCTTTATCACGACTCCATGGAGGTTGTCCTTCTCATTCGTCCGCTGCTTGCGGCGTCCCTGCCTTTTACAGCCACACGCCAACACAAGGGCACGGAAAAGTTCTCCCAGCCTGGACCCAGAAGCGGGCCAAGCGCACCTCGGCCACGATTCGCTGCTTGCGGCGGCCTTGGCTGGACATTTACGCACTCCGCTTCTGGGGCGTCCTTATTTTGGAGGCCCTGACGTAAACCGGCACAATCCCGTGCTGACCGAGGAGCGGAGTCCTGACTCCCGACGCCCATGATTTTGTCTTGACCCATACCTAGGGGCCATTTGCCGCACTCCAACGCCCACGCGGATATTCGATAGGCCCCTAAACGCTGGGTGTTAAACCGCCTTGCTTTAGCAGCAAGCGGTAAGAAACTACTCTCTTCACAAATCGACAGGAACGACGCAAACCGATTGGGAGCGGGACAAGAAAGTACGCTGGAGGGAGACCAATGGGATGGTTCCCCTGCTCTCAAGTCATGTCAATCACCAAGTAGAAGCAGTCCCCAAGATGGTTCCGTAGGTTGTAACTGTTACAATGCACAAGGAACAGCATGCGACGTATTCCTACATCCAGATGCCTTTCGGCCACACGCTTAACTGAAAACTGTATCCATTCCGCACCATATGTCCGTGTAGCTGCTTCAACGTGCAGGGAATAAAATATTGGCGACACGTCAAGCAAGCTTCCTCGACTCTATGGCCTACAAATTTCTTGGCTCAGTACAGTGTTTATTCGTAAGCGCCGAAGCCAGGCTCCCAGCACATGCCCGCCTCTCATTCGAGCAGGGTTCCAAGCAAATCCCAGACTAGCTCACCTTTCACGATCCTCTCGTTCGTGTAAGGCTGCACGGGCATGAGGAGCTCGCTGTGTTGTGTCGCAGTTAGCTATCAGCAAGCACGCGACATTTTCTTTTGTCTTGATCCAGGAGCCGGGCTTGTCAGGCCTCGATTGTCTGGGTGCGCCGCCCGTCCCCGTATGCGCCCCCAAGATTTTATCGCGATGTTTTTTTTTATTCCGCGTCCGATCGGTCGCCTCGGACCTTCGTAGAGTTTTCTATATAAGCTGTCGATCGCCTCACTGGCCTCGGTTGGGATCCGGCGGTCGCGATGGAGCTCTCAACCTGTTTTCTTGGTTCCGTATTCGTATATATCGCCACTTCCGTATCTGGCCCAGTTTGGTATCCATATGGCCGGCCTTGTTTTTAAAAGCCCAGTTGTGGTATCCAAATGGCTAGCCTTATTCTTGTAGAGTACAGTTGGCGTATCCACATGTCTGGCCTGGTTCCATCCGCCTGTTCTGGATCATGGTTGAACGGTTCCAGTCCGCGACTATAAAGACGAGGCTGTGAGCCTCTGTTTAAGCCATTGCCTAACTCACCACCGCGCTCCGACCAGAGATCAGCACACAGGCAACACACAACTCGATCACTATTACCCTTCTCTCCCAGCCCATCTTCAGCAACGACTCATCATGAAGGCCACCTTCGTCCTCGCGGCCCTCCTCGCCGGCGCCGCCGAAGCCGGCAACATCTGCCTCGAGGGCACCTACAGGGCGTCGAAGTGGCCTCGGTCCAACATCGTCGTGTTCGCGGCTGGCTCGCCCTGCACCGGTGGCCGGACGACCACGTACGGCGACAGGACCATGAACAACATCTGGGACAGGCTGCCCGTCGGCGTCCGCCTTTGCAACCGCAACGGCAACCTCGTCAGGATCGACCACGGGCCCAGGGCCGCGCCCGGCTGCCAGAACGGGCTCGAGATCGACGGCCGCGTCTACACCGGTGACACCTACCCTTACAACCCGGACGACGCCAACACCCACAGGGGGGCCGTGCGACGCGAGCTGCGGCCTCACCGGAATCGACGGGTTCCTGCACTTTGTCGCGTGCCCATGTGTTAACCCGCACGAGGGTGATTCGCCACATCGCCTTTCGACTCTCCCCGACATGCCACCTGCGGCTGTGCAACCTGTCGTGCTACTTAGGAGAGGGAGCCGTGAGGAAGGAGAGGAGGGAGGAGTGTGTTGCAAAGGAAGATCGGGCTCATTTGGTAAGCTTGTTTCAACGACTCTAATAAGAAACCTTTACTTTGAGCATAAAAGATGCGTGGAATAACCTTAAAGGAAGCCGCTGTTAACACAATGTTTTTTACACAACAATCCTACAGTCACCTCACTGGCTTCGGCGCGCTTGTTACCGATGCGTAGTGTGCGTGTTTTAATGGTTGTCATGGTAATTCATCACCAGCTTCCTCAACGCGGTTAGGCCAAACGCGGCGCGGGTTTCTCCTTGACCCAACAGCCGATCCAGCCGACCTCGACCAGGATGGGGATATCGTAGTACTCCTTGAAGCGGTCCGTGACGTCGAGCAGGAACTGGGAGCAGTGCTCCGTGTGGCCCCAGCTGGCGGTGTACTCGTCAATGTTGCGGCCCTCGAACAGGGCGACGTACTGGCGCCGCCACATCTGGACGCAGTGGTTGACATGGTCCCGCTGCGACGTGTCTGTCGTTCGTTTGTCGTCCCTCATGCGTCAGTTCGGGCTCTCTTACGGGAAGCATGGGGGTCATTCTTTTTTGCTTACAGTAGTGGTCCACCTCGCCGAGCGCGTCGGGCCCTCCCTCGATGCGCTGAGTGCGAGCCTCGTCGCGGTAGCCGTACCACGTGTCGTCGTCGGCGTACTCGTCCACCCACTCTCTCGAGCTGCAGGCGGGCGCCACCCAGTGGTTGAGCAGCATGTCGTAGCGGCACCCCTTGGCTTTGGCCTCGGCTGTTGAGGACCCGCAGCTGACAAAGGTCGCGCCCGACGTCGCGTTGTGCGTCGCCGCCGACGACGACGACGACTTTCCGTGCGGAGGAGGGGCCTTCAGGTCCACGGCGTGCCCGCCCGCGTGCGAGTGCCCGGCAGCGGCGTGGGATGGTGGTGATGATGATGGTGGTGATGGTGGTGGCGGCTTCGCACACGATTCGCGTGGGCTCTGGGGGAGGACGAGGAAGATCCAGAGGAGCGAGGTGAGGACGAAGACGAGCGAGTGCGAGACAAGGGGCTTCACTGCTCGCCTCCACCTCCTCTTGGACTTGGACTCGGCCGCCTCAAAACTTGAGGCCCTCCTCGGCTGTCCGCATTGCGCTTCGTCGTCGGTGTACTGGAGGAACGGCTGCTCGTCAGGCTTGGAAGGCATCGTGTCTCGTCTTGTGTTAATCATTGGTTGGGCAATTTGCTGCGCGATGCAGTGGTAGTTGGGGCAGAGTTTAATTCGGGGGTTAGTAAGGTAACGCGAATGATTGTCTGCCGCATGTCGGAAAGTACAGCGCAGCCGGTCTGGTCTATATACATCTTGCCCTCTCGCTCTCGCGCTCCCTCCCAGCCCCTCCTTGTTTAGCTTCGCTCTTCTTGTTTTGCGTTTCACGCCCAGGTTTGCGTTGTTCGGGTGCCGTCTCGCGTTGGGATGAGGAGTTGTCTGGATCGCCGCTGATCCGTGCCCGGGGTGCCAGCTTGGAACGAAACGTGCGATCCCAAGAAGTCAAAGTCAACGTCGTGCGGGGTGGCGGTGGTGGCAGGGGTTGGGGACCAGCCATGTTTCACGCTGCAGTTTGGTACCCCTGGCCATGTGGGTTGTCATCCCCAAACAACGCAGCGCGATTGGCGGCTCAGATCTGGGGGGTCGGCTCATCCCATATTTTGGTTTATGGAAGGCTTCAATGCTGGCGCCACCCGTCTAACACGGCTCTCTCGGCAACTCTCGGAGTGTCGGGGAGGCAACGGCTGCGCCCCTAGGTATACGATACAAAAGCTGGTTGCTGGATGAGGAAGACATTGCGACGGCCCCCGAAATTTGGAGACAAACCGCCCGTGTGCGCGACCAAAGGTGATATCGTCCTTGGCCAGTTGCAGCCCGGGTTGATCGGCAAGGCGCCGCAGAATTGTCGGTTCTTCAAGGAATCACAGAGAAAGGTCTCGACATTTCCGTTGTTGCCTGGAAAAGTTGGGCCGCCTCCCTGGGTAGCACTTTTTGTCGGCCTCGGCCTCGAACCTGACCGGAAGTAATCACGGATCATGGTGGCGCGCACGGCGTGGAAGAGGCAGCGCAGGGCGCCGTCGTACAGGCGCACACACTCGCGCGGCCGCAGCGCGAGCTCCAGCACGAATCCGGCGTCGAGCGCCCTCGGTCTGTCGCACCCCCACTAGTAGTTTTTCTGGAGCAGGTGCAGCATCGCCGCCGCAGGCCACAATCGGGATAGCTCCGTTGAAGGGTCCGCAGCGGTCTGACAGTCACAGCGTAGGGTGATTGCGCTGAAAGGCGAACATCCCTGGTTGTCGTCCGGTGTGCTTGCGCTACTGGCGGCTGACGCCGCGAGGGTGTGGATCTCTCGAGATACGACCTCAACGGCCGCCCGTCTTTTACGGTAGGCTGACAGATTCGACGGATGCTGAAAGGCCGGGCAGGGGTCGACAGGGACGCGGGGGTAGCCCCTGGTGAGTGGGTGGCGCTTCTCTCCTCATCAGACGTGACCATATTGCACCGAGGAACGGTTGGGTTGCGATGGCAGCAGTGGCCGCGTCGACGTTGGCCAAGAGAGCGGTCCCAAGCTTGTATCAAACGCCGGGAAAGATAGGTATGAACGAGGACAGCAGAGAGTTGAAACAAGCCACGCCCGGCAGCCAACTTAACCCTTTCACTCGCGAAATGCCCTGGCTTTTGGGGGTCACTGGCTTGCTGCCGGTCTTGCCACCGACCCGGACCGGAGGCACTATCCACATCCGGCCCCCAGCAAGCCCGAAGAAGCCATTTGCGGGGATAGCAGATGCCTTTTGGGCAAGAAAGTATCCAAGACGAAGTTTAGTGGCAGAGCCATGAAGAAGACGTGCGCGTTTGGGGGATATCGGAACACGCTCCGTGTCGGGATGGAGAAGACTTGATGTGTCCATGCGGGAGACTGGCTACCTATCCGACCGTCCTCGAGGCTCATCCACCAAAAAGAAGGCAGCTTCAGCCCCGCCACCCCTTGCCCGCGATGCCGCCGCCAATGTACGGAGGCGGGACCTCGCCGACGCCGCCGACCATGCGATCCTCGCGCTCCTCGACGACCTGGTAGTCGGGCAGGGCATTGTCCGGGCCGGCCTCGCAGGCAAAAATAAGTGGCGAATTCAGCATTCTGCCCTAAATAACTCTGAGAGGCTTGGTTATCACAATATTCATCCAACCTGGTGCTGCTCTGATCACTGGTTTGATGAGGAACTTTAACAATAAGCCGTGGAGTATATAGCAACGGGTTCAACGGTCTTGTGAGTATCCTCTCGGTGAGTTCCCAGTGTAGATTTCGTACCGAGTCAGAACCCGGCGGATCGAGATGAGGGAGGGGTGTTGTGGCTTGGCGACGGCGCTTCTGGCGGCTGGTTGCGCTGGGGCATGGCGTCGGCGAATGGGTTCGGCACGCCTCTGCTCGGTGTTTCCGGTCTTGGGTCGGTAGGAATTCACGTGGAGTCTGCGATTGGAGTCGGAAGGGGAGCCTTGATCTTCACATTGGAATTGGAGACACCCCAGCGCGGGGCTCTGCTCGACCGTGCCCCGCGACCGTGAATTCACTGTACAGACCACTGTGCGCCGACACTGCACCGAAGCATAGGCGCGGGGTTGCCCGTTTGGGCGCGTTGCGGCAACTCTGGCGGCTTCACTACTATCGAGATTGCCCTACAAGAACCCCTGAACTAACAGCCCGGCGCCTAAGACGACGACAACCCACCAGTAGCGCCTCCACAAACCGTCACGTAGCTGACCCCTCGCGACGCCGTCACCGTGAAGGGCTCGTTGAAAATCGTGGTAAACGTCTGAACCCTCAGCTCGTACACTGCCACAACCTGGCTGGTCACCACCGTGTTGTCGACAAGCCCGATGGTCTTGAACGTGCTGCTGACCGTCTTCACCGCGGACCCCGTGGCCGCCGCAGCATCCTGACGCCTCTCGTGAAGCTGCGCCTCGCCGCCGACCGCCGCCCCCGTGGCCCCCGCCGCGCCGCAGTTCTTTTGCGTCACGTACGACGTCGACGGCGCCGGCGTCACCGTCACCACGTACCACACCGCGGTCACGGACGTGCTCGGGTTGTTACACACCGTCTCCACTGCGGTCGACGTCCGGTCCGGCAGCGTGACGGTCACCACCGTCGACGTGGCCTCCTTGATGGTCAGGATGGTGTCGGGGCCGCCCTCGCGGAAGCGGCTGATGGCCGGCACGTAGGGCTCCGTCGTCGGCATGCGCCCGCCGCCCACCACCGCCTGCGACACGCGCGACGAGACCATGCAGACGCTGGTGACGGTGGCGCGCGTGTACGTCGTGGCGTAGGGCAGCGCCGTGTGCGTGCTGGTCGACGCGACGTACAGCGACTCGACCAGCGTGTTGGTGCAGCTGGTCGACCACACGGTCAGCCCCTCCGTCTTGCTCACGACCACCGCCGTGACCGAGACGACCGTCTTGGGCGGGCTGAGGCTGTCCGTCACCGTCACGGTGCTGCGCGTCGTCACAGTGATGGTGCTGGTCGACGTGACGGTGACGACGGGCACCGTGGGCCTGGGCTGCTGGTACGAGTAGCTCACGCAGCCCGACTTGGTCAGGGACGACGTGGTGAAGGCGTACTCGAAAACTGTGCCCAAGGTGATGTAGTTGGTTTTGTCCTGCGGGAACACCGTCGTCACCGCCGGCGCCGCGGTCGCTGTGACATAGGCCCATACCACGCTCGTTTCCGTGCTCGTCTCCTCATCCCGGCGCTCCAAGCCGGCCTGAAGGGGAGTCCCGCTGGTCGAAGCCGCCAGCGCCAAAACGGCTAGGCGACGCAGGAAAAGACGGCGCATCGTGTCGCGGGATTTTTATTTTTATTTTTTTTGGGATGGCCTTGATCAACAGCGTCGTGCCTGGGCTGGTAGACAGGAGGAATCCATCGACGAATCTGCTCAGCCTTCCGGGTCTCTTTAAGTACCAGGTATGCAGCCAGTGAAGCACTCATATATTCATCCTGCACCTCCCTCGTCCGACACTAAAGAAATACCGCGACGCGCCCCGACGTACAACACCTTGCAAGGCCACCAGGACTTATTGCGGGGTCATGCAACGCGAGGAGTGCCGGACTACCATGGTTCCATCGGTTCGCCTGTCGCTCACCTGTCCACACAAATGCTCCAGTTGTGTGGTTCATTTCTCCGTGCCGCATTCAATATTATGTGCGGCTGCGGCGACACTACCCACATCTACCGCCTTCCCCTCTTTCTGTTTAAGGAAGCATCCCGGATGCCCGCATTGGGGCGTGTTGACCGCCCGATTACTCGGAAAATCGAAGCAGCAGCGGAGCAGCGCATCGGAAAAGCCGGTCTCCGTCGCACCGCGAACGCTCCGCCTTATGCCCGTCAACCTCGGAGGTGACTGGATTAGTCAGCCATGCGTTAAGATCGCAAGTCCGCCCGGAGCTAGGTAATGTTCAACGCCCGCACTGCGAGCCGCTTCCAGGCTAGCACATGCACGTTCTCACGCCAGCGCCTCCTTCCAGGTGAGCGGGGGGTGGTGACATCATTTAGCAAAAGTGGGCCGGCGTGGGGCACACTCCAGGCGCCGCACTGCACACCAAATTTGTCCATATGACAACCAAGCAGAAGAAATGGGCAGCTATTTCAAGCTCTGGAAAGTGAGTACCCAAAGCAAGCAAGCGGAGTTTCCTTCACCGACGCCCGCATCGCTCAAAGTCGACAGCCGGGGCCGCGTCCCCCGCATCAGGTGCCTGGGCTTGTCGAGCCCGCACTACAGGTCGCTAACAGCCCAGTGGAGTTCCTGCTCTTTTTTTAGGACACCGCAAATGAATCCTCAACACGATCCATTTTTGCATCCACGCTGCGCAGCGTGGATGCTTACCTAATCGTCGGCAGTGGCCGCCGTTTATTTCGACCCATAATTTATCCGCCGACACCAGGCTGCTGAAGGCGTTCTGGAAGCTGCTACTTCTTCCCACCACGGAGCTGGCTGGCTGGTAGCCCACCTAGGTAGGAAGCCCAGCTTCCATCTAGAAGAGGAAAAGAAGAAGAACAAAAGGTCGGGCGGGGGATCCTTCCAGACGACCGCCCTTGGCCACCACCAACCCAAACCCCTTGACTCCATCAGGGCACCCTACGGGCAAAAAGAAGCAGCATGACCGAGTCGCTCGTAAGCAAGAACGGGGGAAGGGGGCGTGCCATGCTCGTTGCTCATCGACGCCCGGATGAGGCCCGCCGAACGCACTGCACAGCGTCGCCTCTGCGCGTGCTGGGCTGCCATAGGCCACGACCGCCCCGGTCGGGTTTGATTGCCAGCAACGGTGGCGGCGGCAGCCCATGCCCAGCTGAGGGCCCTGCACCTCTGCGGCTCCCGCACCCCGGCCAGTTTGCTCATGCTGAGCAAACATGCACCCCACCCCCTCCCGTGTGGCAGGTTGGCACAACCCACAGACAGGCCGCCTCTTTTCTTTTTGCTTTTTTTTATTCTGTCTGCCTCCTCCTTCCTCTCCCCGCCGTCCAGCTCTTGCTGTTAATTGTTGCTTTTTGTCCGGCCCAGCAACTAGGCCGGTGTGCGCACTGACGGAAAGCTGAAACAAACAAATTTCCCAATCACGAGGTTGCGGGAGCGGGCAAACATTGCCCTGGTCGCTTGGCCCGTTTGGTTTGCCGTGGGCAAAAGTTTGCTGAGCAAGCACGGGGCATGGGCGGCGAATGGACAGATAAGATAGGTAATTACCACACGGTATCCGGGCAGTGCGTGGTGGTTTATCTAGAGGCACAGGCTGGTACCTTTGCGGCATATGGCTCTTCCACTGTGTGCGAGTACCTTTTGCTGGGTTGAGAGGTACCTTTTGCTTATGCAGTTTGCCGCTCAGACGGGTAGCTGCATCTCTTTTTTTATTTTTTTTTCAATGAAACATTTCACCGGCTTGACTGATCTCCTCTCCCCGCCCAATAGGCATTACACCGGCAGTTAGCTTCAAGTGTGGATAGTGTGCACAACTGTACATTTCTGGGCCACGGATGGTGGTGTGATTGCATAATTGCACCATGAGCGGCTGAATAAACACATATATCTTTGCGCAATCCCACCTTGAGAACCTGCCCATACCGTAACCATACCTAGAATTGCCCCTTTCTCCTGCTGGCAAACCGTGCTTGTGTATTCCCTGCCTTTGAGAGGAAAAAAAAATGCATCATTCCCTCCATGTTCACAGCAGCCCAACGCTGCTGGTACCTTGGTAATTAGCCGTTTGGCCCCAAACATTGGCAGGCAAGCACCCGAAAGCCGCTTACACATCCCCATCACAGGCAGCTGCGCACACGCGCGGAAACGGGCTTGGCACTCACGCCACGGGTAGGGCCCGCTGCTGAGCAAGCGGGCAGCCCAAGGACCATGGTGGCAGGATTGCAAGCACGTAGACGAGCGAGAAGGAGAGAGAAAAACAGGGGAAAGAGTAGATAATTCCACAGAAAGAAACAGCGTGGCCACATTGTCTTGCCTACTGGAAAGACGCCAGTGTTCTGAAGGGGAAAAAAAGGCGCTTGAATTTACCTCTTGGAAGAATACTTTTGCGTTTCTTGGTCGGGGCAGAAGGACGGTACGCTGGCACCGTCACCCCAGGGCATCCTTTTTCGCTCTCTTTCTTTTCCCCCTTTCTCTTTCCTTTTCCTTTCTCTCCCGCCTCCTTTTCTGCCTCTGTCTTTCCTGTTTTCTCCCTCTAACTCGCCGACGTGGGAGGTTACCACTAGACACCGCTGGAGACCCAGCAAAAAGCCCATACGTGCTGATTAATTACTGAACACATTGCCGGCTCTGGGCCACACAACGATGCCTACCAATGCTGATTCTGGCGAACATTTCGCCGTAACTACAAGGAACGTGCCGATCATCCGGCCATCAGCGGAAATCCATGACGATGCCTGCCGGGAGCCTTCCATCCAGGGCCCAGACCCAGCGCCAGGCCTTGGCTGTCGGGCTACCATCCGTCGTCTCTGGAAATCCCACGCGGCAAGCCCACCGTGCAGCCCAGCTGGGCTAGGGCCCTGGCCGAAAGCGGAGCAGCAGGGGAGCAGCCTAGACATCCCAAACTGGCTGATACCAACCAACCGCACAGGCTCCATAATGATAACTCTCAAATTTTTCTTTTGCTCTTTTTTTCCTGGTCACGGCTGGCACACATGCGCGGTTGAGTCTACACCCCTCTACTCCACTATGATCTGTCACAGTAGTTGCCCCTGCTCAAGCAATAATTATCGTTGACATTTCGCTTCTGCTGGGCGGGCGCAGGCCTAGACGCGCGCAAGGCCAACAGAACGACGCGGCTATTGGGCCTGCGGCATGCACTCTCCCGCGTCGGTACTTCTGTCTCGGGCTGAGGTCTGGCGGTGAGACTACGAAACCTGAGATGTGATACTTCTCCCAGTGAGCCGGGAACTAGGAGCCGGGAGGTCTGAGGGACAGCAACATACCCACCGCGGCTAGCCAAGCTGGCCGGCCTGGCCCGGCTTGCTGGGAGCTCTCGTCCCCGATCCCGCCCGAGCACACTGGAAGACAGTGGAAGCTCCTTTCCCAGCCTTCCCCTGTTTGACGCTCGTGACGGGCCGCTGTTCTTACTTGCTCACCCGACGCCGTCTAATTAGCTACGGCACTGGAAGCTCGGTACATAGGGGAGACTGGCGCCCCGTGTGAGTCCGGAGGGCAAGTCATGGCCACTTGACCGGCACACTCTTTGAAGAGGGACGACGGCCTTGTGCCCGTCAGTCCGAGCAACCACCATGGACCCATCCAGGCCCCAGAGGCCGCAGCTAATGCATGGTGTCGGAGCTGGCTGTCCCATACGTTCTTCCTTTTTCCTTTCTATTTTGCTCCCTTTTTTTTAACAATATGAACAAGTGTGGCAACTCGGCCTCAATGGCGTCGCCCTTGGGCCATGCAGCTCCCTGCTGCCTATCGCCTCTTGGCCCTCGCCGACCCCTGCGTAGCTGAAAACACGAAACCAACCCAGGCCTCTCGTTTCTTTTTTTTCGGTCATTGGCATCCGCAATTCTCAGCTCTTTATCACGCTTGCCAAGGGCAAGCTCGTCGCCACCTCCCTGACCGCCCACCGCCCCCTGGTCGCCCACCAGCCCCTGGCCGTCCACCGCGAGCTTCGGTGCTTTTTCCTCTTACGGCGAGGATGGCCAGCGGAGTATTGGGATCGCTGGGCCGCCATGCACCAGTACGGCCCGCCACTCTGGATATGTTGTTTGGAGACTTTTGATGCCACATGGTTATCAGGTCAGTGTCTTCGCCCTCTTCTCGTCATGTGTTGAGCGTGTGCTGCCGCCTGCCTAGGGATGGCCTTCTGTAAGTGTACCTAGGCACAGGGTTTATAATTGATAGAAATCTAGCTTGTCACTGGGTGGACGCAAAGGATCCTCATCTTTCTTAGCGCGTTGGCCCGGGCCATCTCGGCCTGCCCGGCGCTAGCAGCTGTCTAGCTGGCCTACCTGGATACCGAACCATTTTGGCAGATGGCGGCTTCACTTCTTTGTTGTAGACCTCGTTGGTCAGGGGAAAGGAGTCACCAGCAGACTGCACTTTCTGTCTATATAAGTGTGTTCACGTCTCCTCTGACCCTGAGCAAGGAGGGGAGAAGATTCTCCAACTCGCACCAGAGTAATTAAAAGACAGTCCTCTCACTCTCTCACTCCCTCACTCTCTCTCACTCTCTCCATTCACCTCCTACCATACGGGTATCCACAGTTCAAAGTTCACCTCTAGCCATTCTCGAAACCCTCCGAGATACCGCCATCTTGAGGCCAAGACACAAGACAACCTACGCAACCCCCAACGTCCAAACTCGCCGAAGCCTCCGGCGAACGCCCTCCACGCCCTCAACACCAACCCTCCAATCTCATCAAGCAAACCGCAACCATGGCTGATTTCGTCGGTCTTGCTTTCTCCTCATTGAAGGGGATTTACAAGGCGTACGTCTTTATCGAAGAGTACGCGGGGACCGACGCCCAGGTAACAAGGGCGAAAGGACAGTACGGGGAGACCGAACGTCTTCTTGCCGCTGTTCGTTCGAGCCGCATGAAGCTGGATGCCGCAGGGACGAACAGAGATGTCTTGTCCGAGGTGAAGGCGGCCGAGGACAGGGCCTGGGGTGAACTTTTTATATTCGACAACGACATACTCAAGAAGCTGGATCACACTAAAAGCCGGTGGCCAGCATACCGAAAGATTCACAACAAGGTCACATGGGTTCGCAGGATGGAAAGCCACTCTCGTCACCTTTCGAGAATGTCAGTCAACCCCGCCGCCCCGCAACAGAGCTCCCAGTGTTTTTTTTTCCTCCCCTGCGGTTTGCCCCATCGCTTGTCACCCCTCGCGCGCAGCTTAACTAACTCAACTCTGTATGTCGCATTCCTAGCTTGGAGTGCTGCTGCATTGCCCTCAGAGAGGTGCAGACTCGGATGACAGTCGTGGAGGCCTGTAACAGTACGCGGTGCCCGCAGGGTATGCGAATGGTGCGTGCGCCACCTCGAGAACGCGTCGATCTAGACTTCATGGAGGCGAGACAGATTGCTGGCTATGGAGCAGTCAACGAGACCGACGAGCAGCTCTCGGAAGAGCTCGACAGAGTGCATCTGGACCCGCCTGCCTACAGCCAGCAGGGCAAGAAATCTTGACGGTCTCAAGGCAGCGACCACGACTTTTCGCATCGGCGGCGGGACATGCTGTGAGAGAATGTTCATCATCGCGACCGCGGGTTGTACCAGTTTCGGTTCGGGCCAGCCGGGGGCCGAGTTGGGGGTGAAGGGGTACATGCAGTGCAGGTGCATTGGTAGGCACCACGGCGATTGTACGCACTCAAGATTGATCACTTTGCGTCATAGATTTCATTTGTAATTTCCTTGGTACTAATAATTAGATGTCGGCTTTCCTTGATTGATCAAAGCTGCGCATTTGGATTTGGATGGCCAAATTTCGCCAGCTGTTTTTATTAATTCAACCTTGCTACGGAAAAAAAAAAGTTCAAAGGCGAGAGTGAATGTGAGAAGTAGACGTGGAGATGGTCAATCCTCGGTGGTGGAGAGCGGTAGAGACAGACAAAAAGAAAAGAAGAGAAAGACGCGCCAAGCTAGGTAGGTAGGTAGGTAGACGCCATTCCTGAACTGATGAGGATTTCGCCTGATGGAAGCAATTGCCACGGGCTAATTAATGGAATTAATACAACAGACAGGAACGAACAGGAGAAACACCACTATGGAAAAGGAGTGACACCATGCCGGGGGGATCCCGCGACAGGAAAACAGCACGACGAGAAGACGTCGCGGCGAAAAGACACCCTGACAAGAAGAAGAAGACTCCAACACACACACATATCTTGACGCCACCTCGCGACGTCACAGCCAAACTGTCTAGGCATCTAGGTACCTAGGTAGGTTCCTTGGTGCCTACCTACCTTAGGTACATGCCTCAGGCAGGGCAGGAACCACGCGATCGAGTACATTGTAGGCCACGTTGGCCAAGCGGGTTTCCTCACGGTCCTGCGCCTGCATCTCACGTCTCGTATTTCTGTCGTAAATCCTCTTGTCGGTCTCATTGTCCCTGGGCTCCTGCGCGACGTGCCAGGTCAGCTCTTCGATCTGCTTGCGGCTCAGTCGCTCGACGCCCGGGATGCGGTTGCGTTTGCGCACGCCGAAGCACGTCAGGATGAGCTCGTCGTTGTTGGCGGCGTCGGTCTCGGGGCGGCCGCTGCGGGTCCAGAACAGCTCGATCGGCTCGGCCGAGGAGAAGGCGAGGAATGCGAGCTCGGCCGCGAAGAACATGAGATTGCGGAGCTCCTCGGCGCACTCCCTGGGGGACTTGTTTGTGGACTGGACAAAGTGGACCAGCACCTCCTCCTTGAGGAGCTTCTCCGTAGCCAGCACGTTCTTCATGCGCTCGTCGTCGTCGGCAAAGCCGTCCTCTGGCGTGGCGTAGGGGGGACGGTCGGCCGCGAAGTGGCAGGTGAGTCCTCGCCAGACGTGCCGCATCACGTTCGCGAAGTTCTCTATTCCAGGCATGTAGCCGCCGTAGGCCTCGACAGTAAAGCCTGTGAGGTCCCGGGCCATCATCTTCTTGTACACCGACATGATGTCGGGCGGGAGCAGCGTGGTGGCGGGGTCTCCCTCTGGGATCATCCTCTGATGCAGGATGCGGCAGATAAGGTGTACAGCTGCGTGTCGCCGGCGCTGCGTTTCGCCCTCTTGAAGGAGAATCTTCCAGTCTGGGTGCTCGCCGGCGACAGCATCAAAGACCGAGGTGTTGGGCAAGTCAAGTTTGCTGTGGAATAAATACTGGTTGACAACCCGGTCGAGTGCGATCCGGAAGCTATGGTAGCGACGGTTCAGTTCGATCTCGAGAGGCCAGAGGAAGTGATAAATACTGCCGATTTCTTGGACAGCAGCAGCGGCTCTGTCCATGTCCATGGGGCTCGGGCCGTCGTCAGAATCGTTCAAGCCACGCAGCCAGTCTATTTTGCCCTGGAAGTGGTCGCGAGTTATGGCGAAGACGACGAAGGTGGCGATGACTGCGCCGACGAGAGCGCAGCCCAGGCCGACGCCAGCAACGACAAGGCCGGAGAACGACATGTTGGAATGAAGGGCGGAAGAAAACCAGAAGGGCTTGCGCGACGAGGATGGGAGTCAAGGAGGAGGCGTCCAAAGCTGAGTTGGGGACGGGCTAGCAGCCTTTGTCCAGTCGCTCTGTGGAAGACGAAGGAGAAAGGAGACGAGGAAGACGCACAAAAAACGGGGGCATGGGCTGGTACTGGAAAAGGAGAGCTCCCGAGCTGGAATGCAAGTTGGCAGGGAATGACGACGAGGTGTTTGGGCTGCCCACTGGACCCTGCCGGATTGGGACTAGTGGCTGGGAATTTTTCATTCTGACTGGCCTTAGTCACATTGGGATATGTGACAGACTCGCCCACGGCTGGGTGCGGGAGTATCAACGACGGAGCGGACCGGGAGTCTCCCCGGGGCAGCCATAAAATGACACGGCCCACACAGCCTCCAGTCGCTCCTGTCCCTTCCACTCGGGTTTTCCTGTTCCGGCCATCGTTGCTTTTTTTTGCGCCTCTTCATGCTCTTATTGCCCGGAAACCCAGGTTGGCCGGGGGGTTGGGTCCTGATGGCGGCGGCCAGGCGCACCTGCACCTTTTTGAAGCCAAGGTGCTTTTTTGATTATTATTCTTTTTTTTCTCTCTTTTTTTCGTCTCTGCTTTTTTTTCTTCGTTCTTTCTCACCCGGGACCCTACGAGCCCCTGCATCGCCGCCATTCGGAGGCTCCTGTCGTTCGAGCTGACCTACAAACAGTCAACAGGTCTGCTTCGGAGTTTGCCTATCTCCTACGCGTTCCTGCTCGCCTATATATATCCGTCATTCTCTCCTCATATCTATTCCTCCCGCTCTCTCTCCTTCGCACCACTCCCATCAGGCTAGCCTTTAGTCTCCATTACGTTCGCACACCATTTGCCTCCTTGCGGCCATTCCCAGTCTACCTGACGCCTCTAATCATTTATCTTTTGATTACCATCATCACTTTCCAGGTTCAACCCTCATCACGATGTCTACTTCCGCTACCCGAGCATCCACTCAACCCATTCCCGACGCCATTTTTGGCATCGATGTCGGCCACAGCTGTAAGCGCGTCATCCCCCATCGCACAACACCTCGTTCTTTCTGCCCTCCAAACCTGCGCAAGGTCCTCATACTAGGATCTCATGCTAACGTGTCCCGCCATGTGCGAATGGTAAAAAATTTAGCCGCCAAAGTCGTCGGTTGCTTCCTCCTTTCCAATGGGGAGTATAGCGCCTTAACGAATATCACCTGGCCGGGTTGCTTCCCTGGCCACGCATTGCCTGCGGTGGTGGCCTACAATGGCACGAAGGCGGTCGTCGGGGAGATCACACCTACAACCGAGAACAACGACGCCTATGCCGTGTTTACGTCGTTCAAGTTCGCCGCTTTGGCGACCGACCCGGAGCAGAAGACGATCAAGTCCGTAAGGGGCAACTCGACGGGTAATGCCCAGGGCGTCCTCATCATGTTTCTGAGGAGGGTCTTCGAGGGAGTCGAAAACTTCTACAACGCCAACAGGGCCAATCTGGGCCACCTGCCGACCTGGGGCACTGCGATAATTGATTTTGAGTTCAGCGTTCCGAGTCTTTTGGACGAAAACGCGCGCAGAATTCTGGTCAACAGTGCCCGCCAGGCTGCTGGACTCTCCGCGAACAGCCGGCGGAAACATACCGTCAGAGAGATCACCCTGACGGAGGCCGAGGCCGTGGCTGTGGGCGCGGTGAACACGCTCCGTCGCTTGAATGATAATGTAAGCCCACCTGCCTTTTATTCGTCTTCGTCTTTTTCTTCTTTTTCTTCTTTTTCTTCTTTTCCTTCTTTTCCTTCTTTTTCTTCTTTTTCTTCTTTTCCTTCTTTTCCTTCTTTTCCTTCTTTTCCTTCTTTTCCTTCTTTTCCTTCTTTTCCTTCTTTTCCTTCTTTTCCTTCTTTTCCTCGCCATTATCCCACAGTTGTGGCTTGTCACTGCAACTGGCACACGGCTGACCTAAATAAAACCCTGGGTGGTTACAGGTGGGAAAAATCTGCATGGTGGTCGACATCGGGGCCGGAACATCGGTAAGCGCTCGCAAGCTGCTCATAGGCGGTCTTGTTCCGTGACTGCGGGCTGACAATGCTCCCCAATCTAGGATGTGGCAATGCTGGCGTTGGTGGACGAGAGTAAAGGCAAGGCCAAGGACAAGGCCAAGGGCAAGGCCAAGGGCAAGAAGGGTAAAAGCCAGATCGGAATCAAGGCCGACTTTCTGGACCCAGTGTCCAGTACGATGATCGGCGGATCACTTGTTGACGAGGCATTCAGAAACGTCCTCGTCGAGTACATGACCCCTTTGATCCTCCCTTGGTGCGATGGAGGTTCTCCCAGCGATTGCGCGAGAGAGATTTGCCGAAGCCAAGAGTACTTCACCGCGAAGGCGACGGTGACGAAGGCCACGACAGAGCGGAATCATCTCGAAATCTCTCTCCCGGGGCTGGAGCCGGGTGCGTCCATCGACGCGGCCAGGCAGGGGGGCCTGGAGATAGTCGGCGGCCAACTGTGTGTGGATAGGTATGTGTGACAAGGGCTTGCGCGCATCGCTGGGACAATAGACTGGGCAGTCACTTTGGCACATTGGCTAACATGATCGTCCCCAGCGCGGTCTTCAAGCAACTCTATGAGGAGCAGCTGCTGGGCAAAGATGCTAATTGCAGATACGCCTTGGACAGCATCGTGGCCCAGGTCATAACGATGCGTGATGACCTATATGTTCAGAAACCGTCCAGGTCGGACGTCTGGAAGGCCTTGTTGTGCCGGCAGCCTGGCCAATGCCAGGATGCCATCGACTTTCTCATATTTGCCGGGGGCATGGGGGCATCCAAGTACATCCAGGAGCGGCTGCAGGAGGAGCTGGGAGTTGGTGCCAGGCCTAAGCAAGGGGAGGCGAGCACCCCCTGGGATTACGTGACTGAGCACACTGAGCTCATTTCCCATCCACAGCCACAACTCTGCGTGGCACTCGGCTTGGTGAGATCGCGGATGGCCGAGGTCAGCCCTGACAGCGGTTGCAACTACAAAGGCACCACCATTACTCGCTCCAAGCATTAGCGGGCGGGCGCCTTGGTTTCTCGGTGCCTCCTCGCGGGTCTGCTTGGCATGGATTCTTCTTGTTCTTTGGCTTTGCGGTGTTCCCTCCTGTCTGTTCTCGCGCTGTTCCGCTATTACCCTGTATGTACGGGTACCTAATTCGTCGGTTCATTCCTTGTGTTGCCTCTCTTTGTACAGTCGATTCGGACATATCAGTCCCTTTCCGGTAAATGCTGATGCTCACTTCGTCCGTCCCGCTGCCCCACTCGCTTTGGAGGCGCGCATGACCTTGGTCCGGCGGCCCTGGTGCGTTGTTCGCTGTCGCTTGCCGTACCTGAAGACCTACGTACCTACTCTGTAAGCCAAGTCCGAGGCTCAGTCCGAACCTCAGTCCGAACCTCAGTCCGATCATTCGGGCAACCCGCCCATAATGATCCAAGCTGGCTCGGGGCCGGGCCGCGGGACGTAACGCTACTTGCCTCGCGACCACGCACCTTTATCTATTTAACGAGACGTTAAAACCCCCGTTGGGAATGATTGCTGGTCTCCCGCTGGAAACCGGCGTAAATCTCGTCAAAGAAGATAAGGATAGAAAAGATAAAAGAAAAGAAAGAGAGAAGAGACGAAATGATGAGTCTCGCGGTGCTCGGTGTTGCTGCACTCGCACTCGCAGCACACGGCCAGAGTTTGCCACAGGACAGGGTAAAGAGAGACGCCGCAGAGCTGCGCCAGACGTACGACTTTGTCATCCTCGGCGGAGGGACCGCGGGCCTGACGGTCGCCGACAGGCTCACCGAGGCCTTCCCGGACCGCAAGTGCTTCTCCTCCGGCCGCCTCGCGAGACGGAATGCTAACGCCGCCGCCGCAGGGACCGTCCTGGTCGTCGAGCTTGGCGAACTCGTCTACGCGCCCGGGGTCAACGAGCCGCCCGGGTACCCTGCCCCGCTTCCTGGCTGGAGGATCACGTCGCGCCCGAACCCGGGGCTCAACGGGCGCATCGGCGGGGTCACCATCGGAAAGGTGGGGCGGCCCTGCAGAAGCTCGCCGTCACTCATTTTTCATCTGACTGACCGACGCACACTCCCCGCAGGCTGTCGGCGGCGGCACAACCATCAACGGCCAGTTCTTTGATCGAGGGTCCGCATCCGACTACGACGCCTGGGCGGCGCTCGGGTCGCCCGAGTTTGACGACTACGAAGACAAATGGGACTGGGAGGGGCTGCTTCCGTATTTTAAAAAGGCAAGCCCGACGGTGAAATAGCGGTCTCACCGGCGGTCGCGTCTTTTCCGAGCGCAGGGAGTATGACTAAGATACCTACTGACGAACGAGTACGCGTCCCCCACCAGAGCGTCACTTTCACGGAGCCAACCAAGGAGAGCACCGTGGGGTACGGCTACACGTGGGACGCGGATGCTGCGTACGGCGGCAACACGCCAATCCACGCCAGCTTTCCACCGTTCCAATGGCCGATGCAGGGTATAGTGGCTGCCCTGGCTTTTCTTTCTTTCTTTCTTTTGGTTTGACTGACTGACTAGCGAGCGAGCGTCGACGCTGCCACTACTAGCTTTGACGTGGAAGGCGTGGGTCGACACAGGCGTCGGGGCGAACCGGGAGTGCGCGGCGGGCACCAAGGTGGGCATGTGCTGGGTCCCATCGTCGCAACACCCGTACACGGCAAGGCGGTCGCACGCGGGGACGGGCCATTTCCTCGACGCGATCGACCGCCGGCCCAACTACGACCTCCTCGTCCTCCACCGGGCCATCCGGGTGCAGTACGCCAGGGGCGCCGGGACCGAGACGGCGGTGCTCGACGGCGGACCGCCCAGGGTCGAGGTCAGGGCCGAGGGAAGCAACGCCACGACGTGGGTCACGGCGACGCAGGAGGTCATCGTCGCCGCCGGGGCGCTCAACACTCCGCTGATCCTGCAGCGCAGCGGCATCGGCCCCAAGGGAGTCCTCGACAAGGCGGGCGTGGAGCAGATTGTCGACCTCCCAGGAGTGGGACAGGTGGGCGCCCGCACCGCCTCTTGCTGAGCAATGCTGACTTGGGGTAAACCGGGCGCAGAACTTCCATGACCACGGCGGTCTAACGTATAAAGCCACATGTAGGGACTGCCTGCCTTTTCCTCCATCCATCCATTCTTGCAAGCGACACGACAAGCGCCAGTCCATGTCCACTGCTGACTCCTCGCCGCGCGACCACCCACCCACCCACATACATAGTCAATGTGACCATAACGCCCAACGCCGACATTCTAGCGACAAACACCAGCTTCCGTGACCAGGCCGTGGCCGAGTACGAGCAGCGGCCCGCGCGGGGGCCCTACACGCTGGCGTTTGGCAACAGCGCGTCGTAAGTCGACCTGCCGCGGCTGGACCCGGACAATTACCGGGCGACCATCGCGCGGATTGAGGCGCAGGTGGCCAGCGGCTCCTTCGCCGACTACCTCCCCACGTC
>GL876970.1:157552-173641 GCA_000193285.1 Magnaporthiopsis poae ATCC 64411 | reverse complement strand
CGGCATGCAGCAGACGGTCGCCACCTCGGACCTGTTCCAGCGCCGCGTGGCCGAGGTGGTGCCCAAGCACATGCGCCAAATGGAGCAGGCCATCGCGAACCGCGACTTCGCCGCCTTCGCCGAGGTCACCATGAAGGACTCCAACTCGTTCCACGCCACGTGCGCCGACACGTACCCGCCCATCTTCTACATGAACGACACGTCGAGGGCCGCCATCCGCGCCGTCGAGGCCATCAATGCCGCCGCCGGCCGGACCGTGGCCGCCTACACGTTTGACGCGGGTCCCAACGCCGTTGTCTACTACCTCGAGCAGGACGCCGAGCTCGTCGTCGGCACTTTTGCGCCCCTTTTGGAGGGCATCAGCGGCTGGAAGGATGGTGCCAAGGCGCTCAAGTCGAGCGCCGTTCTGGACGAGGCCGTTGCAGGACTGCTCAAGGGCGGCATAAGTAGGGTCATCATGACGGGCGTCGGCGGCGACCCTGTCAAGTCGGAGCAGCACCTTGTCTAGGCCATCCAGATGCTGGGTAATATTTAGGAGGGCAGGAAATATAGCTGATAGTGCCTGCTGTGTGCACATATTTACATGGAAGCGTAGTTCCAGACCATGCCAGCGCCATCGACAACCATCGTGACATTTGGCTAGATAGGTAGGTAGGTACCTAGACACTCAACACTCAACATAAGTGGAAGCCAGGTTCCGGTCGCAGCTCTGATCAGCCCTGGGATTCTAACCCACCGCGGGGAACCCTGAGGGATTGCCAGGGGTCAAGGGTCCCGTCCGCCCCATCTGGTTAGTCAGCGCCGAGGTTACGTCAATGCCAGTGCTACCAGACCAAATTCCATCTCCCGAATTCACCGACGCGTTCCACAGGCGTGGAGGAAGAGCAGTCGCGACCCTACGGCCGACGGCAATGAATTGAGGCCAGCGAGGTAAGTGCGACCCGACGTTGTCACAGTCGGCAAGCTGCCAAAGGTTAGGTGGTTTTATTTGCTCCTTTTCGTGCACGCACGCACGCCTGCGTTTGCCCTCCTCCATCCAATGCCGCCCCAGCACTCTTTTCTCTTCCTTTCAATTTCCCTCGACTCGCTCGTTCCCGTCCTTCCTTCCACTCCGTCCTCTCCTCCCCTAGACATCTTCCGTCGCAGAGCCTGCGTTTTGCATGCTCAGGTAGTTTGTCAACCCCCAGGCCCTTCCCAAATGCCGCAGCTGCGCACCGTCTCGCCTCTGCCACCACTATCTGTCTAGTACTCCTTCTATCTTGAAACTACCTACTGCCGCCGTCATGAGCACCAGGGTATACGACGTCGACCAGACGGGCAATGTGCTCTGCACCTACGACCAGTCGGGCGCCGTCGGCGAGGATGACTCCAACCTGAAAACGGCAAGCTTCCCCGCCCGTCCCCTCCCATGACCTTCCTCGCTTTCTCTAACAAACAGCCCCGCGACCTCGCAGGAGAAAACTCACGTCCCGCTGGCCAAGGCCATATTCTACGCCTTCCTCCCCGCCGGCTTCCCGCACAGCGTTACCGACGACTACCTCGCCTACCAGACCTACGACTCGCTGCAGGCCTTCTCTTCCTCCATCGCCTCGCTGCTCGCCAACCGCGCCGTCCTCGAGGGCCTCGGTGTCGGTAATGCCTCGCAGTCGCCCACCGCCGCGCTCGTTCTGCAGATCCTGCAGGATACCTTCTCGCGGCTGGCCACCATCCTGTTTGCCCACCGGATGGGCACCGCCATCGAGCCCGAATGCAAAACGTACCGCTTCATGGCCGACCTCTTCAACGACGCCTCGCAGCTTTTGGACCTGCTCGTCCCCGTCCTGCCCTTCCTGCCCAAAGTTTCCGTCATGGTCACGGCCGCCATCCTGCGCTCGCTCTGCGGCGTCGCGGCCGGCGCCAGTAAAGCCAGCCTGTCGGCCCATTTCGCAAAGATGGGTAACCTGGCCGAGCTTAACGCCAAAGAGGCGTCGCAAGAGACGGTGGTCAGCCTGGTCGGGATGCTCACTGGCACGGCCGTCGTGCACATGGTGGAGGACAAGAGGGCTGTCTGGTGCTGGATGATCGTCCTGATCGCTGTCCACCTTACGATGAACTACCGCGCCGTCCGCTGCGTTAAGATGTTGACGCTCAACCGCCAACGCGCCACCATTGTGTTCCGCGAGTTCCTCGAGACGGGCAAGGTCTTGACCCCCGGCCAGGTGGCGGCCCGCGAGAGTATCCTACGCAACGGCCGCGGCAACCTATCGAGCAAGAGCGACGACTACCACGGCTACTGCGAGTTTGGCAGCTACGGCGACGTTATGAACTGGCGCCCCTGGGCCTACGACCGCTACGTCTTCGAGTCGGACGAGTACTACATGGGCATCTGGCACTGGCGCTCCAACTTCCACGTGCGCATCGCCATGAAGGAGGGCTGCCGCGGCGGCGGGGCTAACGGCCCTCTGCTCGCCTGGTTCGACGCCGTTGCGCACGCCTACCACTTCGACTCGGCCCTCGAGGACGGTCTCGGCAGCCACACGGAGCACGCGGGTCCCGCCGGCTATGTCACGCCCGAGACCAAGGAGTCGGTCCTTGCCGCGCTGCGGGCCTGCGGCTGGGATGTCGAGGACGGTCAGCTGGAGATTAGGAGTCCCATCCGCGTGCGCACCGTCGATTCCAAGAAGGGCATGTAACATTTCCCCTTGTTCAAACGCACGCCTGCCAGACATCGATGTGTGGTAGCTTTCCTGTCGATTCGTCCTCGCCCTGCCTTTTTTTTTTCCTTTTGTTTTTTCCGACCACCGGTGCTACGCAACCCCACCCACGACACGACCGCCGCTTCTCGGGACACAGAACGGGAACGGAATTATGAAGAGACGCTAGGGGACAACCAGAGGGAGATACCCATTTGCTGATCATTTCTGCCTTTTCTTATTTCCAGTGCCCTCCGCTCTACCACCCCTGGAAAAGGAGCCACTCCCACCCTACCATGGCACGCCGACCTCTGGCCCTTACCATGCCATACCCCAAGAGGTCAAGCATGATTGAGGCTTTCTTTCGTCTTTTTTTTTTTTCTTTCTATGTCCTCCCGCTCCCTTGTCTTTTTGAGAGTGTCTCCTTTGGCCGCGACTTAGCTGGCCTGGGGGCATTTTCTTGGACCGGTGAGGACGGGACCTTAGGGGAGGTGGCATGGTGTTCAGTGGCTTTGGAATCACACAAGGACCCTGGTTGCCGGGAACTGGGCGTTTCAATTTGTTTTGCTTTTTTTTTTCTCCCTCTCTCCCGGTATTTATACCCCCCGGCTAATTTGCACTCCCGCAGCAGATGGGATTCGATGCCATGATGGGTTTGGCGCTGCTTTTTTGCGATCTGATTTCATACCAAAATCTATTGGACGATGCGATGCTGCGCAGAGCGCTGCCCCCGTATGTTGTACAATACAAGTGAAGTCATTTGGGTGATGTGCTGGTGGTTTCCCTGTTGGTATATATACATGGCGCATCGACTACGATGCTAGACGACGCCGAGCGCCCGCAGGACCCTCATCTTGACGCCCTCCCACGTGTTGAGCTTGGGCCGGACGTCGAGGTAAAAGTTGAGCTTGTGCGAGGCGTCGGCGGGAGCAGCAGCAGAGGGGCGACCGGCGTAAAAGTCGATGACGTACTCGACCCTGACGCCGCAGCGGTCGACGACCCAGTCGTGGCGGTCAAAGGGCGCCGTGTACCCCAGCCAGGTGTTGAGGCGGGCGCGCGGCGACAGTTTTGCCGCCAGGCCGCTGAAGGACTCGAGCCTCGGCCCGGCGGCGCACCCGTTCTTGTCCTTGTCGCCGTTGTCGCTGTTCCCCTCCTCCTCCTCCCCCCGGCGGTGACGGCAGCGATAAGGGGCCTCCCAGGCCTTGATCTCGTGCCATGCGCGCTCGTTGACGGCGTTGTGGATGGGCACGACGGTGCGCATGTCGGCGGCCCGGGCGCCGCCCGTGTTCCCCTTTCGGCGGAGGGCGTCGAAGAACATATTTTCCGACGGGTACACCCAGTTCCCCGTCGCGGCGTCGGCGCCGCTTTCGTTTTCGTGGTTGGATGGGGTTTTTGGAGACGACGAGGAGGAGGTGGCGCGCGGGATCGAGGAGACGACGCGGCCTTCGTCGAGGTGGCTGGCGCGTTTTGGTGGTGTCTGTGATGGTGGTGATGGTTGTTGTTGGGCGTTTTGCGCCGCCCCGGAGGAGGAGGAGGAGGAGAAAAAGGGGATGCGCCAGGCCAGGGGGTTCCAGGATGACGACGACGACGAGGGGGCTGGGCTTTTTGCTGGCGGGTGTGAGGTGGGAGTTGCCGCTGCTGCTGCTGCTGCTGCCGCCGCACGGGCTTGTGATAGCCACACCTCGCGCGACTTGTGGTCGACGGGACATGATTCTGGCGATTTGCTGCTGCTGTGGTCGACGGGGCACGCATCGCGGGATCTGTGGTCGACCGGGCACGCGGCCCCGGCGCCCTTGTCGTCGCCGACGGCCATTGGGCGCGGGCCGCCGTGCGGGTTCGGTCGTCGGTGGTTCGGCGAGGAAATCGGGCGGTGGCTAGCTGTGGACCCTGTTGGTCGTGGAGCGAGGCGAGATCGGGCTGCCTACTAGGGAGGGGATATATCAACGTCGCAGGCTCCCCGTCGCTCGGATCTCGCTGGATGGATGTGGAAAAAATTACAGCGACGGCGCAATAGCGGTCGTCTGGCGGGGCGATTCATCACTCAGCCCCACACTTGTGTTTGTCGGTACTATGGGCGTGCTGGGAGCGAGACACGCGGGGCAGTGGGGCGCTTCATAGAATTACTACCGTAACACCCGTAACATGCACAGGGCGAATGGTTTAGTGGTATAACGCTTCCTTAGCATGGAAGAGGTCCGGGGTTCGATTCCCCGTTTGTCCATCCTGTCTCCTCCGACCAGTATCTGGTTTTTTGCTGTCATTTTTTAGCCACCTTGCTCTGCCCCCTTTGTCCGCCCGGCCCCTCGCGCTAGTGCTGCGCTGGGACCCCAAACTGCTGGTAGCGTCATGCAATGCTAACTGGCTAGCGCATTCTTTCTTATCGTGCTTGGAGCTAGCTTGCGATTCCAATCCTAATTCACCCGAAATCAGTCGATATATCGGAGCTAAAGTATGTGTTATTGGCCACATCATCAGACCGAACAGGGATGGAATGCCCGGCACATGTATAACAGCTGGTTGGGGACGGATCGGATTTTATGTTGAGCTGGTTCTAGCTATCTACAGTATGCTGTACACGTAGGACAGCAGCAGTGCGCGTACAATCGGGCGCCTTCGGACGCCTCCATCCTCCCTCGTGCGTTGCAGCCGTCCCAACAATGACATGTGACTGCCATCTGCCTCCTGTCCTCGACACCGCCGCCAAAAAAGTCAAAGCCATGCCTCCCAACGTGCGGTCCAAATAATGCTGATTAACAAATCATTAGGTAGGTGGTTAGGAAATGCTGGCGTGGAAACCAGATGCAGCTGAGAAAAAAAAGATCAAACATGCTTCCTCCGACGGTCTTCCGGGGCGTCTTTTGGCGCGGTGGCTTGGCGACGAGGCCGGCTTTGTCGGAAGGAGACCTGAACATGGGCGCGACAAGAAACGGGAACCGCAGCCTGTTCGTGTTGCGTCCGACCGACTTTCGAGCGTTTCTGGGCGTCTCGTCCAGCACGCCATGGTCGCAACTCGGCGCCGGCCGCTATCGCCTTTTGTTGGTACCCTCCAGTCATGGATCATGCCGGGGCCGCTGACCGATCATGCTTTTTGCGTCGATTTCCGTTTCTGTGTGCTTATGGGTGTGTCACACCATTCCGCGAACAGGGCACGACATGCATGTTTTGTCCCGGCTGACCTCTTGCGTACGGTGCTTGAGTCGCTCAGCATTTGCCAAGCAAAGATAGACGATGCCCTAGCCTCCCACTCGAGTCGCTCGCTTTGCTCCGTGGCTGCTCTCCCCTCGTGCCCCAGTGATGTCGACCCATCACTTTGGTATTTATAGCAAGGAAAAAAATAAGTAGGAAGAAAAAAGCATGAAAAACACCAGCGTGAAACAAATGATGCCAGGCAGGCGCAATTCGTTCGTCCCGCACAGCCGTCGAGGACGGCTCAGGCGAACATGGCGGCGCCACCAGTCTCGATGGCCTCGATCTCAGCGGCGGTCAGGGGCTGGCGCCGGAAGCGGGCGGGCAGTTCGCTGCGGTCGAAGAAGACGCCGGCCTGGTTGGGGCGGACGGGACCCAGCTCGCTGCCCGAGAGCCCGCCGACGCCGGCCTCCTCGACCGTCCTGATGGTCTTGCGCAGGGGGCCGAACTGCTGGGCGTGCTCGCGATACTTGCTGAAGGAGGAGGACGCGAAGGAGGCGGGCGTCTGGTTGTTGGGCGAGGCAGGGTGCGGCTGCGGGGTGTGGTCGATGGAGGCTGCAAGGGGAGGCGCCAGGGTCAGTGTCAGCCACGGCGCAAAATGAAGCGCAATGGGGTTTGGGGGTCCGATGCGCTGCTCTTCGTCCGGGTCGGCGATCGGTGTTTTTCGGCATTGGGCAACGCAAGCAGAAGTCCCAAGGCGCCGAGGCCCGCAGATGCCCATGAGGCACAGTTTTGTTGAGTGGTGGGGGAAGTCCGAATCTCACCTGGAATGGTGCGCTTTCCAATGAACTTGATCAATGGCTGGCGCTCAGCGTGGGCGGCGGCCTGGCGAAGGACCTTGGTCGCGAACATTTTTGCGATTTTGTCTTTTTTCTTGTTTGAACAGCGGAGGGGCTGGAAGTTTTTTTTTTTTTTTTTTTTTTTTCGGGCGGGCTGTTTGGAGTGGGCGGGTTCGGGAGATCTCGCTGTGGATTTTGCCGATGACACTGGAGCCTTGCGCGCGTTTCAATTCGGTTGTGGGGTTCGGAACTATGGAATTGACAGAAATTACAGTAAAGGAGAAAGAAAAAGAAAAAAACACGAGGAGGAGACGAACCGAGCAGCGAGACGAACACGAGGGAGGACGGACAGTAAAGAAGGAAGAAGACGAGGACAGAAGAGGAGGAAGGTGGTGGTGCGAGGTTTTTGAGGTGATTTTTCACAAGCTCGCGCGAGGGATTACGTGCCAACCCAATCGCTTGCCGACTGCAACGCCCGATTCATGTCCGAGCTCCATTCTGGGGCGCCGGAGCTGCCCGATATCGCGCCGCGCAAGCGTGGGATGCTATTGAGGTCCCGTTGCTGATAGGTGCCTGCTAGTGCTGGCTGCTGGTTCCTCCGTTCTCGCTTGATCGGTCCATGTGGGCAACGTGGGGGATGGTGCAATGCATCCAGCAATGCTCCTGCCAAAACCGGCGGAAATCCCCACAAAGCGGGCTGCAGCTGCAATGGATGATCCCCCACCTTGCCTCCATTTATGGGGTTGGCGTTTGCTGTTGGCCTGCGTTTCGGCAAGACCCTTGAATTGAGGCCAGAACAGCACGCAGACACGTGCCAGCACACCAACGGTCGGCGCCGTTCTCGGCCCATTTCGCCGCTGAACGACATCATTACAGTTCCTTCGTCCTGTCCTTGGCCGCTTGCAACTGAGCGAGCGAGCTGGGTGACATGGAATAATAAGCTTCCGAGGATTTGTCCCAGTACAGATGTGCATTTATTTTCTTCAAGTACAATCCATTTACTCTTTCGCGTGAACCAGATACCCATCATATATTGTTCGTATGTACTTTTAGGCTACCATTTGTCTGGCGACCTAGGCCACCCATTTTCATGTACCATGTCTGCGTTTGAAGAGCCCCACCTTGGAACCGTTTCATATCGGAGATAGGATGAAAAGAAGAAAAAATGAAAGACTTGAATAGGGGAATAATAAAGAAAGAAAGACGGCAAGGAAAAGACCCGTGGGTACGGACGCAGCGTTTCAGCCTGGGAGCTTCGGTCGCCCCAGTCCCCGTTGGTCCAAACACCACCCTCCAAACAACCATGTACAACCAACCCGTGCGCCATATGTTCATCATCATCATGCCCAACTAGCTGACCTTCCGGACCTTGTTTTTTATCTGTTGCTACCGCGAGCGCACGCCCGTCCTCTGCTGGGCCACAAAGTTTGGCGCAGCGGCCCCAGGGCAGCCGACACCCTTTGCGCCGTCGAAGCTCTGCAGGACGACGAGCATTGCGGTGGCGCGGTCCTTGTTGGCGGCGGGGCTCTGGTTGGCCGGGTCGCGGTCGAAGGTGATGGGGGTGCCGAAGACGCTGCCCTGCGCCACGGCGTCGGACAGCTTGGCGATGAAGGCGGCGCGGTCGGGCGGGCAGCTGCACGAGATGAGCACGCCGTTGGCACCGTCGCAGCTGCCGCGCTGCCGGGCGTCGGCGTTGACGCCGCGCTCAACGCCGAAGGCGGGCACCAGGTCCGGGCTGATGGCCGCGCCGGCGGCGGGGCGAGCGGCCGCTGGGGGCGGGTTGGGGTTGGCGCCTGGGGCTTGGTTGTTTGGCTGGCCATTGCGGTTGTTTGGTCGACCGCGGCCTCTTGGTGTGCCTGCTCCTGCTCCTGCTCCTGCTCCTGGAGTACCTGCCACCTCGCCCGGCGGTCGTGTGACTGCGCCCGGTGTGCCTGCTGCCGCGCCGGCTGCCGGGGGTGCGGCTGGCGGCGCGGCGCTGACCAGTGCCGATGCGGCGAGGAGGAGGACGGCGCGCAAGAGCTGCATCTTGGGCGGGCTGGCTTGTGTGGGTAGGAGGTGGGCGGACGTGGTTCGGTGCCTGCCGATGTAGATCAAAGTGCAAGTCGCGAGGAAAAAGACCAGGTCCCGCCGGCCGACAAAAGAGAAGAGAAGGGAAGAGAAGGGAAGAAGAGAATGTGTTGATCTCCTGCCATCCGGGTCAATCCCCGAGGTGGCGATACATACAATCATGTACTATTTATATTGCGCCACCCTTGCGACACTCTCCCGTCCAGGGGCGCTTTGGGGTTGCATTATCATGCAGACTCGCCACCAGGCGGGCTCACGATCGCATTTCGGCGACGGCTAGCGCGGTTCCAGGAAACGCTGCCCGTCGGATCCTACAGTACCTACAGTCTTGCGCATGTGGCACGTCGAGAGAAGAAAAAAAAAAGGGTCGTGCAATGCCAAGCTCGGTTTTAGGTTAGCCGCCGAGTCGGGACGACGCGGGCCTCGTGGATGCTGTTGGACCGGACGATCCCAAAACGAAACGCCAGACGAAGAAGCGCCAAACAAGCCCAAAGCGCCGAAAATAAGACACCGTTGCCCATGCGTTTGGATCGGGATTGGCACAAGGGGGTGTTGGCTTGGACTCGGGGAACGAGATTGGACGATGTTTTGACAGTTCAAACACATGGGGTCTCTCTCCTGGGCCGCGTCGGGGTTTTGTCCCGCTCACATCAAGAAACCTCCTTATCTGCCGTGTTTCAGCGGTCGCAGATCGTCACGCAAATGCCGGACAGGAGCTTCCATCGAAGCGCTTGACTCCGCCCCAAGGCCAAGGCGGCGGCGATGGCTGGGTGTCTTTGCGGTGGAGTGGAGGCGGGCATCATGCCGGATTCGGACGTCACCCGCCGAATCAATGTGGATCCTCCGCCGCTTTGCGACGCTGCAACTGCAGCCGGGAAACTTGGATAACTTGTACAGTAGAGAATAACTTTGACTATTATTTTGCATAAGAACCGGGTGGTGCAATTTCCAGTTACCACCCCTTGGTTGGGAAACTGTAACCGAGCAAATGGAACCCGAGCACGGGACCCGAAATAAAACGTGCACTTCAACCACCAACCCCAAATTTTCCTCGCACCACCGCTCATAGCATAAAAACACGTGCGAATCTCCTTAAACGAGAGAGATAAGAAATAGGAAAAGAGATTTGAATACCTTGCGCGTAATAGTACTTGTACGTAAAATTTAACAGCAAATTTAAAACTGCCACGCTCCTTTTGGTAAGTGCAGCAGGTGGTACAGAGGTGCACGTTTTATTTTGGGCCCGTGCCGAGTACTTTAACACCGTCGTATCGAAACACGTGCGGCGATCGAAACCAGGGGACCGACCATATGGCCGGACAGGAGGTGCAGTAACTTATTGGCAGCATCCCTTGTGGAATCAGAACAGGCGCCAGGCCGCTTATCGTAGCAAGAAGGACCCAAAAAGAACGCCAACTCCAAGGGAGGTGGTAACAGAAGGCTCACCCACCCGGCACCGCAACCCCCGCCTCTTCCAACTTTGCCGCGATTCGGCGTGCTCGTCAGTCGTCAGTCTGTGTAGGACGCCCGTAGCCTGCTAACAGCATCGCTGGGCTCTCCGTGGGGCCGATCTCGCAGCGGCCGTCGTATGTCGTTTCCTGCTCCATTTTCAGGGTGCTAGCACCAGAAAATAATGGCCGTGCGGTTTAGCCTCGCCCTCTTCCGGCCGGCAGACCGGTAGGTCCCATGTCAAGGCGCTTTCATCCCGCCCGGGGGCTTGAGTCATGTGACCTTGATGGGGGGTTGCAGGCCTCGCGATTTACGTGGCATTTTCTGCCTGACCAGCCTCTTGAAAATTGCGACAACAAACCTCTTCCCCAAATCTTCACCCTTTCGACGCCGACCAGCAGCACGGCTGGTGCATGGATCGAAAGGCGATATGGTGATTCGTATCACGTGATGACAAAGTGCTATCAGTAGGTTTCCTTTGCGAGATTAACCACCCGTGCACGGCCGGGATCACGACGGCGGCGTCGCCCTTTGGACTCCTCATACGCACACACACCATCCACTCCGATTGGACCGGAGAATGATGCCCCTGCGGCCGAGATTGCCTTGCGGCTTTTATACGCCTTGGCGACGCCATCTTGACCCTCGACAACGTTTATACCGCAAAATGCTTGCGTGGCATGCCTGGTCTTTGCAGGAAGCAAACACTTGTTATACGCACGCATCACCCCTTGGCAATTTCCCTTGCTGTGCACAGTCCTGGGCCGCAGCCGCTTTGGGATTGAAACTGCCCGTCCTATTACCACTCTTGGCGTCCACGTGGGGGGGCGCCCGCTTGTAATAGTAGACATAGTCGTGTTAGCGGTTACATTTTAACGATATAGGCAGGGGTGACGCGTGCCGGGACGAGCCGGGTGCAACGCAACTTACTTGCGAGCCTCTCGGCGAGAAACCCGCATCGTGCCACTAGCCGCAGGGTCCAACAAATGAGGGATAATTTTTAACCCTGCGTTATATAGCAAGCTGTTGGTAAAAGTCGTACTTTCATTCTTCCATTACAACATGGAATGTTCCAAAGGTGACACATAACAACCATTCCAACTGGAAAAGGGTCACTTTTTTTTATAACTATGTATCGAAAAGGAAGAGCTTAAAAATAGTGTTTATATGTACAAAGACGATCATGTTAAAAACCTTCTTCCGATCTCGCCGTAACAAGCCACAGCGGCCCCCACCGCCTTTCATACAAGGCCGTTTTCACCACATGCAGGCGCCAACTCATGCCTTTCCGGCTCGAGCAGTAATTTACGTGACCAGTATACAGGCTTCCTTGCAAAGGGTCCGTGACACGGGAGGGTCCGACTCTTCCGCACGGGCATCCGGGCGTCCCGGGCGGAGTCCGCCCATTCCGCTTGGGGGAAAAACTCAACGGCTTCCCGATCTCCCCCGCACGAGATCCGCACCAAGATTCCTCCATGCTGTTTACAGGATTATCAAAGCACGCGTAGACCACCCAGGTACCTGGATGTTAGCAGGCGAGATTCTCTAGTGGAGCCCAGTATGTTCTCTACTAGCATTCCCAAAGCTAAACATTCGTAACGATTCCCAATGCTGAACCCTCGTAGCGCGGTAGGCGGGAGGCGCGATGGGGAGCTGAATTGCTTTTTTGAAACGGCTCCATGATGCCAGGCCGGGCTCATTTTCGTTATGTATATAAGTCGACACGCCGACAGTCTTATGGCATCCCCAATCGATCTTGCTCCTCAGCTCACTCACTCTCGCTCCTCAGCCCGCCCTGGCTTCTCAACTCGCTCTCGCGCTCGTTCCCCAGCTCACTCTCGCTCCTCAGCCCGCCCTGGCTCCTTAACTCGCTCTCGCTCCCGCTCCCCAGCTCACTCTCGTTCCCCAGCTCACTCTCGCTCCCCAGCTCACTCTCGCTTTCCCCTCTTCAAACCCAGGGCATTTGTTGCTTAACCACCCGTTTCACCATTCTTTGACACTATGAAGGTTTCGAGCACCACCGCCCTCGCCTTGTTGGCCTCGGCCGTCGTGGCCGTCCCGGCCTCCCGTATCATAACCGTCCCGTTCGACTCCGTCGGCGACAGCCGCCCCGCCTTCGAAGCCGCCAGGTCCGAGGTGACCAAGGTCATCAACACGGCCCGGGAAAAGAAAATGGCCGCGCTGAACGCAAACAAGGCCGCGGTGAAGAGCAAGCGCCGTGCGGTGGGCACTTGCGACGCCTCCAACGTTGCTATTCGCAAAGAGTAGTAAGTTTATAGTTTTATTTGCAGAGCCGCTCGTTCCCCCACCACCACCATCACCACTTCGGCTAATATGGTTGTGAATTTCGCCAGTGGGGACCTAACCAAGGAGGAAAGGGCCGACTACGTTCGGGCCGTCAAATGTCTTATGGAGAAGCCGGCTAAAACCCCCCGTACCATTGCCCCGGGAGCGAGGTCTCGCGTAAGTGTTTTGTTCTTCTTTTCTTAATCACTTTGTTCCAACCGCTTGTTGCTAACATTTACCCCCCTTCCACTCCCACAGTACGACGACTTCACCGTTACTCACATCCAGCAGACGCTCAAGATTCACTTCACCGGCAACTTCATGGCTTGGCACCGCTGGTTTCTCTATTCGTTCGAGAAGGCGCTGCGGGACGAGTGCGGCTACCAGGGCTACCAGCCGTACTGGGACTGGGCAAAGTACGCCGACGCGCCCCAGAACTCGCCCATCTTCAACGGCGACGACACCAGCCTCGGCGGCAACGGCGAGTTCACCCAGCACCAGGGACCCCGTGTTGCTATATATGTAACGCACTGTAAAAAACTCTGCTATAAAGCCGGAAGTCGACGGCAACAAGCCAGGGCCCATGGGCGGCCTGGGCGAGAACCCTCGCCCCTGGACGCGCGACGTCGGCCCGGCCATCAACGTGCGCTTCGCGAACTACACGACCCTCAGGGACATGCTGCGAACGCCCGACATCGACGCGTTCCGATCCCTGTCCGAAGGGCCCCAGAACTCGTTGGAGATCGGCCCCCACGCCGCCGGCCATTCCGTCATCAGCAGCGACCCCGGCGATGACATCTACGACTCGCCCAACGATCCGGCCTTTTATGTGCACCACGGCATGGTGGATAGGATGTGGGCCATGTGGTAAGTCTGATCGAGACTTTTTTTTGATCTGCCCTGCCAAAAGTTATTACTGTTGGATGCAAAAAGTTGCTGACCTGATTCCACTTTCCCCAATACAGGCAGCAGCTGGACCCGACGACGCGCCACTCTGAGCTCGGCACCGGTGCTTACTCCCATCAAACTTGGGCGAACGTCCCCGAGAGCAATCTGACCAGCATGGACGAGGTGATCGACCTGGGCTACTCGGGCGGCAAAATTACCATCCGGGAGCTCATGGACACCACCGACGGCCCGTTTTGTTATTTCTACCAGTAGTAGGGTATAGCTGAAAAAAGTGTGCGTTGTCATAGAAGAGCAGACACCCAGTGTACATAAAGCCTGAAGGTCATTTGCCCTTGAGAGCCTTTCCTACTAGTGTATTTAGAAATAGATACGAAGCTGCGCCGCGTTCGAGACGGTCAGGTATTTTGGGTTTCCCCGGCGTGAGGTACGGTATCATGCCGATAGAGGTCATCAACACGGGCTACAAGGTTCATGTTTTACTCGCTCTTCAACCAAAGAGCCTCTGCGAGCACACGCGATGCAGCATCGTCCTGCACTCTGAAGTGCGTGCGTCAACCCCACCGTTGACGCGCTGCTGCAAGCCTGCCCTTCGATTGTGTGTGATTCGGGTCCCGGCGCTGGCCGAGCTCGTGGACCTCAGGGGTCGGCGGGATGGGGGATCCTGTACCGCCGTATCCTACGGCAGGACGTTTGACGAGGGCAACGGCGAGTCCGTCCGCCACACACACACACACACACACACACACACACACACACACACACACACACACACACACACACACACCTTCGACACGACCGGTCTGCCCAAGCCCAAAGACGCAAGTAATTGCACCATTTGACATGTCAGCCAGCGCGCAAATGCCGCCGCCGGCGGTCGTCGTTGACTGCGTGCTCGCCCGCCATATCCCGCAGCTTCTGCACCCATAAAGCTCCATGTAACTACGAGATGGTGGTGGTCCTGCCCGGGGCAGCGTCTTCTCGGAGAAGGGCGTGCGAGAGCTGCTTGCGCTGGCGCCCGTGGCTGGGGTTGGCTCGCCGTCACTACCTACCTACGTCGTGCACCCCATCTGGCGGGATCGGGCAGAAGCGCAGGTCATTGGAGAGACTCCTTGCCGCCCTTGCGGCTCTGGGGCCAAACTTATGCGGAAGGCGTGAGAACCGGCAATCGGCGGGCTACCCCGGGGATGCTGAACCAAGGGCCGATACAAAGCCGCCACAGCACCGAGAGGACCCATAATAGAACTTGGTGGCAGTTGCGGTTACGAGCGGCCAACAGGCATTGTTTACCGTAAATGCGCAGTCCAGCGGGGCGCATTTCGTGGCAATCGGCGGTCCGCTCCACGATCGGAACCGTCATTTGCAGCGTGTTCACAAAACCCCTGGGCTCCAAACGGTTGGCCACGACGACATGACCGCTCCCGGCAAACTGGGAAGGCGAGGCAGCCAGCACGCACCCCCGGGATGCCGGTAGAATCGGGCCCAGGGCCCTATGGCGAGGGACCGAGTCGTCCGGCGTCGAGGACACAATGTGCTCCCGAAGCCTGAGGAAGGCGCGTTCGACACCTTCTCGATAAATTACCTAGAGCCCTAGCAGACAGTATGCCATGTCTTCCTCCCGTGTTGTGTTGTGACACGCTTTGCAGCCCACCACACGCGCTGGGCCACGCTCGCTTCATCGGGCTGCGTCCTTCCGAGAGAATTTTTAGTAATGCCCGTAGCTGCTTACTTAGGTGATAGACGACAAGTCCGCCCTAGTGCTGTGGAACCGCCAATCCGCATCAAAGAATAAAAAAAGCCCATGCTAGATGGAGCTATGAGTTCCTAGATGGTCCAGCCTCTAGAAAACCAGACGCTTCGCTTGAGCTGCGTCTCGACGTTGCCCAAGGCTCGGCCATCGCCGCTGGCAGGCTGGCGACGTCGGGGAGATAGGAGTAGCATGTCAACGCTCTTATACCATTGGTACATGGAGCTAATGGATTCCCAGAGCTCGTCATGGCTATTCGCCCTGTCGATGCAGCAGGTGTCGATCCCTTGGCTTGCGCGCGGAAGCCTTTAATCTCGGCATCCCACTTCCCGCGGAGGCGGTAGAATCTCCCGCGACTAGCGTTTTCAAAGCTAAGCTCCTTCTCGGTCCATCGGTGTGAAAAGACAAGGAAGGGTACGACGAGATTGTCGCGACGGGGTTGGGTGCAGGCCAGACGAGGGCGACTGGGCGAAACTTGGGGGTTTCAGGGGCCTTGCAGTTTCCCGTCGAGATTGTTGGATATGGACGTATTCACATTTTTCAAGGACGAGAAACGAGGAGGCTGAAAATGGCTGGTAATCAATTTGGCTCGCGCCCGCGGGATGGTGTCATCGAGGCCCGCCATGGCGACGAGATAAGAAGCGTAAAAAATTTGCTGTGCGATTCGGCCAACGTCCGATCTGGCCTTTGGCTTGGAAGCGGGGACCCGCGGCCGCCGCCGTCTAGGTAGATCGTTCTTGCCGTTTTTTTTTTTTCTTTTTTTTTTTTTTCTTACACCGGCCAATTCGGTTGCAGCACAGTCGCATCCGCCGACGGACCGTCCCGCAGGTGGCAATCAGCTAAAATACGCTACAGCCACTAACAGCCGAGAAAGCCTGCGCACAGATGGCAGCCAGCAACAACAACAACGAGGCCTTCCCCTTTCCGGACGGCAAGTCGCCCGGCGTCAAGCATGGCTGGCTGTCGTCCGATGTCGACGACGGGCCCTACCGGGACG
>GL876970.1:135992-151761 GCA_000193285.1 Magnaporthiopsis poae ATCC 64411 | reverse complement strand
CCTCCGGCCCGATGGCGAAGGACTTGCTCGTGCCGCCGCCGCCGATGGACCCGTCCAGCCGGGCAAAGGCGCCGCCGTTGGAGTCGGCATCGATGAAGAGCGCGTTGCGGCAGGTCCCGGGGGCGGCCCTGACGTTGACGCTGCCCATCCTGACCTCTACCAGCGTCAGGTGTGCGCCCACCTTGGCGCCGACCGAGACGGAACCAATGTCCGAGTCCTTGAACCCCAGCGTTCCCGAGACGCCGGCGTCGGCTTTGAGGCGCAGCGCCGCGGTGATGTTGACGGTCGCGTCCGAGATGGAAAGGGGCAGCAGGGAAAAGTTGACCCTAGGACTGCGAGGCAAGGAAAGGAGCTGGTCAGCATCTATTGTTTTTGAGGCCATGACTTCTGATGCCTTTGCAAGGGAGACAGGAATATCGCCAAATACACCTACACCGCGTTAATCTTGGAGGTCGGCTTGATCAGGCCGCCCCCGGTCTTGTTGAGCTTCAGTCCAATATCCAGCCCGACCGTCTCACCGTCCGGGATCGAGATCTGGAAGCCGCCGTTGGCCTGGACCGCGCCTGTCACCTGAAGGATGAGTTCCATGCCGAAGTCGAAGCCGGCAGCGAAGACGTTGCCGGTGACGTTGGAGCTGCCCAAGGAAACGCCCAGGCCGATGGTGAAGGTGCCCTGCGACGACGCGAACATGGCCAGGTCCATGTAGGCTCCGACCTGGTTGAAGGTCAGGAGCGCCCTGAGGCCGTCCGAGTCGTCCAGCGACGCAACGATGTTGCCGTATGTCCTGCAGTCGACGCACTGCATCGTGAGGTTGAAGTTGCCGCCCACCGAGCCAACAGCTGGCAGCAGCCCGATGGGGATTTTGGGTGATTGACCCTCCCATGCTCTGCAGGGGGTTCGATAAGCTTGTGAGTTTATATCCCACGGCTGACTCAAGTACTTTTTTTTAGGGGGCCACTTACGCCGAGAAGAGAGTGCGCTTCTGCCGCTGCCAGCCAAGGTCAAACGTCTTGTTGTCGAAGGCTCTCCTTTCCAGAAGGTCGGACCGCTGCTCGATGGGCACCAGGTGGTTCCTCCTCACCAGCTCCCTCACCGAGAGGATCTCGTCCGCATCCTGGGTCTGTCTCTGTACGTGAACGTCGTGGGCGGGGATGGCTGCGGCTGTACCGGCGACTAGCGCGGCAACACACGAAAGAAGGGGAAGCCAGAGCTGCATCTTGGGCCAACAAAAGGGAAACAGAATCTATAAAGCGAAGATGAAGAAGAGAAGGTCGGGAGAGGGAGGTGCCAGGGACCGCTGATCAACACCGCGCACGAGGAAGAGAAGAGGACCAGCATCTTTTCCTTCTCGGCAGGAAGCGATGGCCACGATATGTATACACATTCTCAGGAGCCGGGCAGGTCACCACGAAAGCGGGGACCAGGTAAGCGCAAGCGCAGGGGATGGCAGGGCTGGCAGGGCTGGACATCAGATGTAAAACCTCTGCACGTCGATCGCGGCTGTGGCAACCATGCTGGCCCGATGGAGGCAAAGGCTGTGCCCCCTTCAACGTCGGTTCAGCCCTGCGCGACTCAGGGGGTTACAGTGCCGCCGGGACTCCGGACCCTGCCAAGGCGCCGCCGTCGCCATTCTGGAACTCGGCTGGGCGACGAGTCGTGAATGCGGTGCGGTGCCAATGGGCCGCGGACAAACGCGTGAATTTGCGATTTCGCAGCATCGCAACGGGTGCTCTTGAGGCTGTCTGTCGGCCAGAAACATCCCCGCAGACTCTAGCACGAGAGTCAGCAATATCCGGAGGACCCAAAGGCTGAGCAGGCCGGCGTGGGTGGGATTGAATTGCCCGATCCTTTTGTGAGGTGGGTGGGTGATGTTTCAACCAGCGGAGGAGAAATCCCGACGTCAAACCAAATCTGACGGGTGCCGATGCGGCTCAGGCCCCTAAAAATGGCACTCTGGACCCACTAGCTGCCCCTTGCTGTAGCGTGTTGCCCTGGACCGCGACGGAACCAGGCTGGCACGCTGGCACCACCCCAGTCAAAAGCCTAAAGTCGAGACCTGACAGATACACATTTGTGTGCCTGCCAGACACAAAGGTTGAGCTCAGCCTCGCAGCTGCATGCAGGACGGATGTTGGTAATGCGTCGTCTCGTGCATCCTGCGCAGAGTGCTGCCATTTCTCCTCTTTTTTTATTTCCAGGATCGATGTTGGTTCGAGATGGCGTTTCAAAAGTCCAGCGGGGCTGGGATGCGCTCCTGCCGGATCTTCAGCTTGCCCGCGCAGGGGAGCTTTCCCGAAATAGCGGTGGGGAAGAGATGCCGGGCTCTAGCTCTGTCACGTGAGAGCGCGCCACCGTCGGTCGTGAACGCGTCATACCACAGGCAACAGCAGCTGGCCGGCGCGGGGCAGCGTTCTTTGTGCCCTCATTTCCGACTACGACCGCGCCCGCATCCCAGAACAGAATCAGAACAGAAACAGAAACAGGATAGCTACCTACCTAGTACAAAGAGCAGCCTCAATCGCCCACGATGGCGACAATCAGCGACATGCCTGCCGAGATCATCATCAAGATCTCGCATTCGCTCACCACCAAAGAGCTGGGCAACCTGCGCCTGACCAACAAGCGCACCGAGGCTGCCACCTTCCAGCCCTTTGTGCGCGAGTTCTTCCTCAAGAAGCAGTTCATGATCACCGAGTTCAGCCTGCAAACCCTCATCGACATTTCGGAGCATCCCCACATCGGTCCCCAGCTATCGCACGTCGTGCTGGGGCTCGACGGCTACCCAGAGGGCTACCCGGTTGATGTGCTCGATGGCGGCGACCCCAGCACCGACCAGATCGACGAGCTCACAACGCGCCGCAGCGCCCAGAGGTGCCTGATGGCCAGCGGCGTGGCCCGTGACATGCTCGCCCACGCATTCCGCAGGCTCTCTGGCCTGAAAACCGTCGACATCCGCGACTTCTCCTCCAACACGCGCGACCGGGACCGCGGTGCCTGGCGCAGCTACGGCTCCGTCGCCGCCCAGGAGGCTACCGGCATGGCAATGGACATGAGATTTGGCGTCGGTCCCAACTCCGCCATCATCTTCCCCTTGGTCATCCAGGCCTTGGCCAGCGCCCAGCGTACGGGGGTCGGCATCGAGGTCGTCCTCAGGTCGCGCGGTGAAGGCCTCCCCGACAGCGCCTTCGCTCTTTTCTCCTTCAACCGCGACCAGACGCTTGCCGTCGTCGAGGGCCTGCGGAAGCTCCACATTGACCTCCGACTGTCCACCAACGACACCATCCGCACCCCTGACGAAGCCAGCCTCAAAGACAAGCGTACGGGTCCATTCCTGCGCACCAGTCACCTCCAGGTCTTTCTCTCCCACGCCTCCGGCCTTGAGTGGCTACGTGTGAACATGAGGCGCGGCGATCCGCACCAGTCCGTGCTTCTGCTGAACTGGATCGCCCTCCCGCGCTCGATGCCCCCGCCCGTACCCGGGCACTTTGTCGCCCCGCTCAAGCAGCTGGACCTCGGCGATGTTACCGCGCGCCGGTCCTTGTACTGGAATATCATCAGGAAGTTCAAGGACACGCTTGAGGCCGTGAGCATCTGGAACTCCAGCATGGAGATTACCGTCGCCCACTATGAGGACAGGATAGACCAATGGACCCAGCTGTTCAACCAGATCACCGGCCTCCCGCACATCAAGGAGGTCACCTTTGGCAGACTCAGAGTATCCCCCGACTACCCCACGGCCGGGCCCCCGCTTGGGCCCTATGTCTGCTTTGGTACCACGCCTGTCGAGCGGGAGACGCATTATCGTGGGGACAATGCTCCGCTCTTTCTCCAGCAGCTGGCCGCACGTGCGCGTATGGACTGGGACGTCCTGAAACCCTTGACTCACGACGCTGCCGCGATGGACTACGACGAGGATGAGGAGGATGAGGAGGATGGCATGGGGGATGAAAGCGACCTCCAGGTCCATGCCGACACCGACAACGGCTTGCTCGCGGATGCTTGACGCGACGAGTATGATGAGGAGGATGGCGGCGACAAAGGAATGCCGATATTCATGTGACTGCGATAATGACGACACGATGGACGAGGATGGCCGCGCTGCATGTGTGGCCTGCACGGCCGGCGTTTGTTGAAACCAGGCACCTTACGCACGACCACAAGTTTTCTGTTTTTCTTTTTTTATACATACAAAGAAAAAAAAAGAAAAAAAAAAAAAACAACCGTAGCTTTTGCCTGGTGTTTTACGTTTCCTTGACGAGGAGTAACTGGGATATAAAAAACAGGTATGTAAATAGGTAGATATGTACAGGCAGGTTTTGTTGCCCAGGACCATGCAAAACGACTCTCAGTTCCCAGCCACCAAAGAGCATAGGAAGCGGGGTTCAGATGACAGTGTGCGAGTCCTCTGTGGCCTATCTATATGTCGAGGCTGTTTCCACTGCGGCAGCTTTGGTGGTTGACGGGATCGCTACCGGCATCATCGTGGGTGAGCACCTACCTGGGGCAGACAGAACCTTAAACATCACGACCTTTACTTGGGTTGACAAGTTTTATGCTGTTGAAGTATCTTCGACAGAAGGTAGGTGGTTGGGCTATCTAGCCTTGTGAGGGGACTAGATCACCATCGTCGTCGTCGTCGTTGTCATCACTTTGTTCTCGCAAGGCTGGGTTGATACAAGTGGAAAACACCCACCCATGGGATATTACGGTACTTGTCCACAAGGGCTGCTGGGAGCGGCTATTCCATCGTTTAGCCGGTCAAATTTCGGGGCTGTTGCCTGGCGAACCTAGTATCATCATCCTGGTGGAGGGTATCTACAGAGGGGCGCGTCTGGATCTTTAGGAGGGGACGAATTACCGGGAGGTCGAGGCATGTTGAAAGAGTTATTGTAAATGAAGAAGAAGACGTAGGTGTGGTAAAGGGTTGGTTGGGGAATCGGTCACCACTAGAAGCAGGACAGCCATGCTACCTTTTTTGTCTTCGTTTTTCTCCCTGATTAGGAGAAAAGAAAATGAAACCCTTTACAGCCGGACTATGGGCCATAGGAGCAGAAGGATTTATTATTCCATTGGCGGCCACACACGAAGCGGACTCGTACGTAGGTCGAAGGGACCTTTTTACCCGGCTTTACATAACGGCTGTCGTGCTGGAAATACGGTATTGGTCCCATTTGTACAGAATCATAGTTATTCCCCATGGCTTATAAAAGTCGAAAAGCGTAAATATATCTCCCATTTGGCGGCCATTAACCACCAGTAGTCGCGTTTACTTGCTTCTCCTTTCACGATATCTCAGACACCCCGAGGTTGCTCATACAGTGCTATGGCTCGCCGGTCAAGGGTTAAAACACCCGGAAAGTAATTAAAAAAAAAAAAAAAAAAAGCCGACGGATACCTCCCAAAGCTCGCACATCTCTCCGCGTCGTTCGGCGGACGGGCCCTAGACTCTCATGTGCCAGCACCCTTGTTTGTAGGTAGTATGCTATTACCCGCCTGGGACCTGAGAAAAGAATTACGGATTACTGATCGCCAACGGCTGCCCATGTATCGGCCACACACGCACTCGGGCACCCTTGGGGGAGTCGCTGTGGCCGTCGACAAACAAAAAAAAGGGGGGATGCTGCCCCGCCTTCGGAGGCACCTCCGTAAGATTGCGATTGGGAGGCCATGGGAGCTCCCCCCTGGGAGGTCATTGCGGGCGTCCAGGTGTCAAATCCTTGTGGCCTGGGATATGGATGGGGAAGGCAAGCAACCGGGGTCGGCGCGGTGGAAAAAAATCAATAGCGGCCCGACGTCAAGCAAGCATCTTCCTCGACTTCCTCCACCCACCCCAAAAGAGGGCCCATGCCGCCCACTCTTTGCCGCTCGTTGTTTCAGGCTGGAGATGGGATGGCCAGCCAATTTTTCTTTCTTTTTCTTTTCTCCTTGTCTTTGTCTCAGTTGAGACTGCTGCCCCGGCTGACGGGAAACCTGCCAACCTGGGGGTGTGAACACGTTGAAAGTGGGGACCACCCCATGCACCATGTTCATACATACATAATACATATGAATATTACGCAGACGGACGGCAAAAGCCGCAAGCAGCGTCGCGTCGGGGCTTGCGAGAATGAGGGTGCGTGAACAGGTGTCCCTCGCTCGCTTAGGGGAAGCGGCTCACTTCCGGCCGAAGCAGGGTACGGGCTCCTCCCCGGACGGCGACTCGTCATGGGGGGTACGTATCATTCGGTCAGTCGACTCGACACCGAGTCCGGCCGAACAATGGCCAAATGAAGCCTAAGCCCGTCTTCGCCTGGTCCGGCTGGAGCGGGCATCTCGTACGGGCGCGAACAGGGGTGGCTGCCAGCCGCAGATCATAGGAAGGGATCCCGCCAATCATAAGGCGGGGTTACCTTCCTTCATTTGAGACCCCCCCCTTCTTCTTTTCTTTTCTTCTTTCCCACGGCCCCTGCGGAGACAAGCATAAAAACGAACATATCACGAATCGCCGTTCAACAAGGGCTGGCGCCACTCGAACTTTTTGCTTTTTCTCTGGGTTGTCAGTGCCATGCACCCACACCCACACCCACACGGTTGCTCTTCACACAGCACGTCCCCACCTGTGGAGGAGGTCCATCCTCCAAACGGAGGCGAGGTGCCCAAAACGCTGGACGATGAGATACGAGGGGGAGCAGAATGGACAGAACATGTCTACCGGCTGGCGCATTGGATTGTCGTATCTAGCGTCGGGACGTATGTATGCTGGACAAAACGGATAAGTGCGCGAGGAAAAGAAAAACCCGGGGGATCCTAGCCTCTGAACAAGGGTCCCCGTCTTCCAGCCTGCAGGGGCGGTGTGCCCAGGCTTTGGTCGGAGCCAGCTCCGAGTTGGCTGGCGGGACAGCCAGCTCTGCTCGGGGGAGAGCAGCGAGACGGCAACTCGTTGGGAAAACACGTCATCTGCACATGGACACAGACGAGCTCATCTCTCACCTCAATACACACGATACCTCCATAGATACTAGAGACCCTTCGCCGTGACGTCCCGGCTTTTGGGAGACGAAAAGAAGAAAGAATCCCATGGTCGACCGGCACGACTCCACCTCTAGTCTGGGTGCTCGCGGAGAAAGGCCCGGGGCTTGCTGCACATCCCGGTTAGGCCGTTTTGTGACATGTCACACGGCCAAAGCCAGGGGTCTGGCGCCATCGTGCACATAGCCAAGTGGGAGGCTCGCCATCGAGATTCGCGCTCCAATATGCATACCTCTTTTTGCTTGTTCCCTCCTCCTCGCTCCTGTCTGTGTTGCTTCTATGTACGTATCCAGGTACTTTCTAAAAGGCTTAAAAAGAACAGACTTTGGATAAAAGTTTGCCTTTCTTTTTTGCCATACCATGCATATTGTCTGTCGCTTAGGGTCTGGTATTGCTTTATGTAAGGCCTAGCCTTTTGTAACTCGCCATACCCCTGCTGCTGCGTGAAAAATTGGCGCGGGTTTGGCGAAAACTCTATTTCGCCAGCTTTAATAGGCGTCCTATCCCAGGAGGGTTATTGGAGAGCAGGTTCGTGGGGAAAGCCAGGATCCAACGACAGCAGCTTTCTTCAGCCCGAGCTTGGCTCTGTTTCCGCGCTTGCCTACCTGGTCCATCGAGTTTTGGCTGGGAGAATCCGCCAAGGAAAACCAGCAAGCGGGTACTTTGGTACTCAAGTAAAACAAAAAAAAGTGATAAAAAAACAAAAGCAATGAGCCGAGCAGCGGTGGCGTTGTCGGGTGAGGAGCGCCTGCATCCCGTCATCGACGCATCGGCCCCATGCCCCTGTGATCTGTCTGGGCAAACTCCAGCCGTCTGGCTGCATGGGTAGACAAGCCCAGCCCGACGCACCTCGCTAGCGGCAGAGAGCATGAGCATGGGGAGGAAGCAAAAGCTGTCACTCAAAAACACCCCCGCATTGTCGGATAAGCACCCACGCATGCCAGCCAGCCAGACAAAGCAGCGTCGTCGAGCACTTTTGGGCGGCGTAACCGCACTGCGCCTCCATGGCACGAACACCACCACCCGGACCAGGCAGCATGACCTTTGCTCCACCCACGAGGATGATTCTTCCATTGGCTACCAGTTTTGGCGACGGGGCGGGGGTTGACAGCCAGACCGGCCCCGTTCTTCATAACCAGGAAAAAAAAAAAAGGCAGGGAAAATAGAGAGCAGGATACGGGACGGACGGGACGGCTGTGTGTGTTCCCCTCCCGTGCATACAAGGCCATTTATGAAAATCACGTTTGTTGTGTATGTGGAGAACACGTTTCATCCCAGCGGTTTGCGAGCATGAGACAGACTCCCGTACATATGTTTGTCCTGTGCCGTCAAAATATGCATCTCGGTTGTTCTCCTTTCCCTGGTCGGCTAGATGATCAGACCTAATTATGTACATGTTTTGCATACGGGGACCGGGCAATGCACATTCTGTCATGTGAGCATTTGGCGATGCGGCAGGCGGCCGCGTTGGATGCGACCGATGGCCTCGCCTCGACGGCGCGCTGGTGGGTGGTGCATAGGTGACGGTGAGGCCGTCGTTGGTCGCCAGGCGCGGCTCTTCCTGGTCCTGCTAGACATTGTCGCCACATTACTAGTCGCCCTTGCGGCCGCTCGTCCGTTCCGTTCAGCTGAAAGAAGGCATACGCTTCCCATGAGGTCTGCGCACCCTGATGGGCACGGTAAGTCTGATCCAGGTGCTTGGAAACGGAGCGTGGTCCGGAAGGCCAGGGCGGTGCTTCCGGTGCTTGGGGTCGACCCCTGGGAGGCCGTCTTTTTCTTTTTTTTTTCTCTTTTCTTTTTTTTTTTTTCTTCTTCCCAGCTGACTGGGTCGTGGGAGATCCCGCGCAAAGACAGGTTTTCAAATTCCTTGTTGAAGAAAGGATGGGCGCCAGGGGCCTTAAGCGAGCACGAGCATCTGGGTTCCCTTGCTGGTCCCGACGATTGCCTGGATTCGCTGCCCACACGGGCCAGTTCTGGGCCGCAATAAGCGATGTCCATGTCATCTCTCCTGACGGGTCGCTAGCGTAGGACTCATTTATGGTCAATCTCGCGCCTGCCGCTGCCTACCTTTCCTCACGGCCGAAAGGACAGGCGGCCATCTCTTTTGACGCCTTTTCCTTTACCCAGATCGGTAGTCCATCCGCGCCACTTCCTTTCTCGCGCTTGTCCGCTCAGATCCTGATGGAATGGAGGCGGCGCCACAGGCTCTTGGGAACAGCATCGGCCGGCCAAATTTGCGGGCGAGCTGAATGTTATGGCGAGTGCCAAGGGAGGGGAACCGAGCCCGCAAGCGGTAAGGCTCGGCCGACGCCACCGCTTCGACTACCCATTCCCTCGGGCTGGGCAGAGGCTTGCCAGCTCCGGAAGGCAAGGGTGACCGCCTCCGGGACTTTTGTGCTTGCGCAGACCCTAGGTCGGGGCTTCGATGTTGGACGACCGATGGCGCCGCCCCGGGGGACGATCGGGGAAATGCTCTGCCACTCGTCAAGCTATGATTGCAACGCTAGTTGCAGTAGTCCAAATGTTACGACTTCTGGAATCATCTTTCGTGGCTTGTCCAGCAGCAGTCGGGGGAAGTTTTTGGTGGGTGCTTGCGCATCCGGACACCTCAAAGGTAGAATCAGATCTTGCAGCCCCCAGGCAGACGCGCCTGGAGGAGAGCAGGGGTTAACAGCATGGGTAGGAGTGCACACTAGCCCAGAGCTCGCGGCCAGTATCGACCGGGGATTTTTCGTTTCGTCTTCCACATGCCCTCATTGGATCCGCTGGACGTGGGCCCGCTGGGGAAGGCCCCTCTGGCGGCTGCCAGACTTGGGTCCTATTTGCCGAACCCTCATGCATTCCATCAGCCGTACTTTGCGTCGAGGCCGATAGCGTAGCACACCCACGTCTGGTGTGAGTCCTACGGCCCTTGGAATCACTGCAGCCACAGACGTGCCGCCGTCTGGTGACTGCTAGAGCATGCGGCCGATCCTGGCCCCGGACGTTTGGGTCGTTTGGGATTACCGCGCCAAAGGGAAAGAAATACTGGGGAGAAAAAAAAAAGGAGGAGTGAGCTAGCCAGGAAAGGGTGAGCAAAATAAAAACTAAAAATTGGTGAGAATGGAGGTGTGATCTGGGGCGCCAGGTTCGCGCATTGATTAGGGGCATAGTCTAGCATCGTACACCAGATACCAGATAAGGCAGCAGGATTGCAGGATTGTAACACAAAAAAAGAAAAGAAGAAAAAAAAAATAGAAGGAAAAATAATCAAGGTAACGAAGGCAGGAAAAGGCAAAAGGGACAGAGGGTGAGGGCGCTTACGAAGACACAGCACACCGTTTCGGGGTGGACAGGGTGATCGGCGGGGTCTGGTGACAGACAGGCACGGCAGCCTCCAGCAAATTACCTGCCAGCAGGCCTAGAAACACAAGACGGCCCATCCCTGTTGGCCTCGCATAGCTGCGTCTGGAGGAAAAAAAAAAGCAAAGCCCAGGGCCGGGCGGTCGGCCACCTGACCTTCTTACTCCTCTGTCCCAGAGATGTCGACCAGTGGAAACGGGCTGGGAGGGGCGTGGTCTTGCTCCCCTTCGATTCGCTTAAAACGATCGACCACCAAGCTGTGGGCGGAGGAAATCACAGCAGCATACCGTTACGGCCCTTGTAATAAGAAGAACAAAAGACAGCAAAAAGAGGCGGCGCTAGGCCCAATATGGGGATGTACATACCGAGACGGGCTGGGTTACGCCGTCACTCCCGGACCCAACTCTTCGGTCAAGGGCCCGCTCTGGCAGCCGAAGCCATGGGGTGGGCTCAAACTGCCGCTTCTGGCGTGTGTATCCGTCGGGTGGAAAAAGCCCCATTGAACGACAAGGGTTGGGGGCAGAACGTTGATGAATGAATGGCCTGGAAGGGGCTATGGGAGGTTCGATCGGCAGTGCGTCGTCTCGGCGGCTGGTAATATAGGATCCATTGATATGATGGCTCGGGCCATTTTTTTTTGTTTTCTTTTCTTTTTTTTTCTTGTGTGATTTTCTGCCTGGCAATGGGACAAGGAAAACGCACCGGCTTTCTCTCCTGGGCGTGATTGAATAGATTGCAAGTGAAGCCAAGCTAGCTTAGAGATTTAGACTTTCTCCCGTCACATTTGCACGCAATCAATTCGAGCTCTGTGCGGCGCGGCTATGCGACACATGCACGGCACGCACACAATGGCTTTTGCCTCTCTGCTGCCTGCTTCTTTGCTTTTTCCAGCGATGGAGGCGCCCGACATATCCACCCGGGTCCAGTTGACGGATGGGCCGCGAGGGCAAGATGGGGGCCCCCAAGCCCCTGAGGGGGGTCTTTTTTCTTTTTCTTTTTCTTTTTCTTTCTTTTTTTTCACTTGCTGGGGTTAAACAAGGAGGAAAAGCAAGTGGTGTCCATCCGGGTCCCCAGCGACGAAACAACAAGCTAGGGCCCAAATGTTTTATTTGCGAACGGCCTCTGGTTTTGCTGGACGACGACGAGTAGTGATGGTGATGGCGGTGGTCGTCAAAGCTACGTCGGCAACATTTTGGCGAGCTGGATAAGGAAAGATGTGCACTGCACTGGATTGGGAAAACGCGAGAGAAAAAATAATAAAAACTCCCTTGCAAAACGGTCCCAGTAAAACGGAACACCCAGGCTCCCGTTTCGACACCCCACCGTTTCTGCCCAGGCTCGCACCGTCAACTGGCACTTTTCCCGTTTGGGCAGGATAGCCACGGCGACACAGCAGCCAGCCCATGAGCCCAGCAGACCTGCCCTAGCCTCCATACGACATTGATCGATCGAGTCGTGCTTTCTCTCCTGTCTTGTTTTACTTATGCTTACCTACGATATCGTTTTTAATCCCTGGGTCTGAGGAACACGGTATTGATGGTCCGCGAGACGACGCCTCCTCCTCCACTCTCGACACGCCCAATGTCGCCCAGTTTAGTCGCCCTCTCGCCCCGCAGAACGGAGGGTGGTGGGACATAGCCCCTAAAAAGAAAAATGAAAAAAAGAAAAAAATGAAAAAGAAAAAAGACGAAAACCAATTCGACCGACGGACGCCATCTGGTCGCCTGCAGGCCCTGCCCATGTCTTTTTCGCTGGCCCATGCTGCTGCTGCACCACCACCCTGGCTGCATGTTTGCTCGCAGCACCTACTGGGGTGAGCCTCAGACCACACGCCTCCCCCCTGACCCTGGCAAGCCTAACTATGTACGCCAGCCAGCCAAAAAGGGGCCCAGCCACACACCCCGGTCGTTTTCGTGTGTTCCCCCTCAAAGTTGCACTCCTCTTGAGGCGTGGCCCGGCATGTGGGCAAGAGCTCGCCATCGCTGAAAGCACAAGTCCCACCTTCTCGACTGCATGACGGACAAGGTTTAGGTGATAGGGCTCGACCGGGACCTGGTCTGGAAAGCCTCCAGCTGTTTGGTTTGGGTCCAGCTCCCCCGACGCCCGAGAATACTTTAAGAAGCCCACGACCACCCACCGGACAAACCCCATCACAAGCAGAACAACCCGGACACCCATATGCAGCGTGCTATCAACACACTTGTATATATATAATATACACCACGTCTTTGCCGCCGTCCTTTTCCATCTTGTTTTACTACAACTATTCCACCGTCACACCCTTGGACGACCATACGAACCTCGCCACACTAGTACCACCAGGCGCCGGTGCCTCCTCTGCCACGCCATATAGGGTGATTTCGACTCCTTCGCTCGACGACCTCGCCGACACCAGCGTTAGAACTTCCGAACAAAGTCCTCGTCCGAGATAAAAACCTCTCCCCGTTCATCCACCAACGGCATCCCGTTTGCCAACGGGCCACCCGGAACCACCACGATACCCTCCCGCCACCACCACCTACCTCTCTACCCTTCCTCCCAAAACCCGTCAAAATGTGCGAGTGGACAGATGTAAGCCACAACCTTCCCTTCTTTCAAACACTTGGTCAACTGCCTGCTGACCGCCTCGGGATCCAGCGCGAGTACTATTGCGGCCACCACCGCATCATCGCCGCCATGTGGTGCTCCAAGTTCATCAGGACACAGCTACGGTGCCAGCCGCACGTCGAGAACAGGGAGTACAGGCCACATGAGATCTGCAGTATGTGGTTTCCTTCCACTTTTATTCCCCAACGCCGTGATCCCCAGAGCTAGTCTCTAACGTGATGGTGGAAAAATAGGCGAGTGTCGGAAGAGCAGCCGGGAGCCTGTGGCTTGGGACCACATGATCACCTACCCATCGTCGCAGCAGACGTCGACAGCATCGAAACGACGCGTGTTTTAAACACACACACACACACACACACACACACACACACACTCGGCCGGCCACGTTTACGGACCGAGCCAGGGAGGACGACTATCTCCCTTGAGATTAAATAATATACACACACAGGATTGGCAGTCAAAGAAAAGAGGGGCAGCCAAATCACAGGATAAACGGACCGGACTCGCGTGCGGCGGAACCAGAACTTGCACGTATTTATATCTTTTTTTTCTTTTCTTGTCATTTGGTACGGATCTAAAGCTTTGGTGTTTTGGGGTTATGGAATCGAAAGAGGTGGAAAATTAATCCTCGTCGACATGGGTCTGGGATGGGTACTTTTTTTTTTTTTTTTTGGTGTTAACGATAGTTGGTGTCTTGCCCAGTGAGCTGACCACCGTTGTCCTTGAATCACATACAACTGTAAAGGTTGCCTACTCTCTTTCCTGTGCTGTGATGACAACAGTCAGCGATTTCATCCCGCATGCAGCGGCGGACGGGCGTGGCGGGACAGACAGCTTCGCCGACGTCGCAGCGGGTCACGAGTACGAGACGCTGGCGAAAAAGGCAACCACCACCAGACATTATGCCACTGCACTCCTCCTGTGCCGTACCTGTACCGTCAGGGATCCACCCTGGAGATTTCCAGATGGGGATCCGCACCTCGCCCAGCACTGTGGGCTCCAGGGCGTTTCCGCCAAACCGTTCCTCCCTCGGCTGGTACCGAAAACCACCACCACATACGGTGCAAAAAGGAGGGAAATGAAGGAAGCGCTTTTCATGGCTAATAATCGACGGGAAAGACGACGACAACGCATAGAGGCGCCCGCATTTGGGCGCAGGTCTTTGCATTAGATCAAAATCTCAGTCACGGGAACTCTCCAGGGCGGGGAACGGCCAGCACAGGCGATTCCAGAGCGGTCTGGTGTTTATGGAAAGCGACGTCGATGAAGAAGAGAGGTGGGCACAGCTCGATGGCCCGTTGTGCACGTGGGGCTGTGACAGCCCACGACCCAGAAGAGAAATGCGTCAAAAAGAGATGGAGAATCCGGCGGCGACGGGCTTTCAGTGGCTGGTTGGGGCCAGCAGCGAAATTGATGGCAACGCAGCACCGCAGCAAAAAGAGGCACAGCAGCAAGCAGCAGCAGCAAGATTCCCACGAATCACGCCTTCGTCCTCAGCCATCCCGCCCCGGGCGCGCCTGCTCAAATGACCGCCCACGCTGGCCAGAGGATTCTAGCACGACGCACCTAACTGTTGAAACCGGTGAGACAGAGTTTTCGTGTTTTGTCCCCGCAGCAGCCCTCGACTCCACCCTCTTAGCTTGCCACGTCCAGAGTCTGAGGCGGACGACGGCGCTCGGGGAAAAAGATGACGGGAAGAAAAGACAAAGAAAAAAAAGGCGCTTTCGGGCTGTCACCGCCATTGAACGGCTACGCGCTTGGGCGGCAGTCAGATGGTCCCGACGTCTATGGATCCACCATCCACCATCCTCGGGCTCCACATTCTGCCGCCAGCCCGTCGCTTTACGCGCCACCGCGGGAGAGAAAAAAAAAAAGAGGCCAATCCACGTCACCGCCTCGGTCTCCATTTCGTGTGTTTGGATAGATAGATTTTGGGCAGGAAAAAAAAAAGGAAGGAGACGGAGAGAGACAGAAAGAGAGACGGCAGCCAAACGACGCATTACACATCGCCAGAACCCGAGGCCACACACACACACACACACACACACACAAAGTTGCATTGGCATGCCCTCACCGGTCCGACAAGGGCCCCGTCCTGGCGCCGTCTTATCCATCCATACAGGTTTGGCTTACAACATATCGGGCCTCGACATATGTGCATTTTTCGCTACCACCTCGGCGCGAGGCAAGCAAACAAACAAACATTGATGCCGTCTCCATCTCCTCTCCCACCCCACCTGCATATGTGTGTGTATATTTTTATTCTCGCCTTTCCAGGATTCCCCACATACGTCCTTTTTTTTTCTCATCGCACTTTAGGATTTCCACGAGGTTGTATCGATGGATGGCACAAACGAACCGTTCCCCATGTCTTTGTGCCTTCCACAAGCCTCCCCCGTCCAGTTTCCCCGGGGGCCTCGCCGATGCTACTAGTTCCATCTAGGAGAGGAGACGTATCTGGGACTCACCGTCACACCGACCAGCAGCTGCAGCCTCCGTCTTTCGTCTTTGTGTGATTTGACACGACATCCGGGCGTACCACACCGGCAAAAACAATACAACAATGGGACGAGAGGATTTGATTTTTTTTTTTTGCTGCCCCATTCCGCCCCGCGCCCGTAATCCTTCGTGCAGAGACGAGGATGGGGTCCAGGCCGGCTCGTGGCAGCGCCCGAGAGGCTGTGGCAGTAGATGGGGTCGGGGTGGCATGCGAGTGCTTGCTGCTGCTGCCGCTGCTGCTCCTCTGACGCACCCGCCCGCCGCCTCCGGCCGGATGGGCATCAACACAGCGGGAAAAAAAAAAAAAAAAAAA